>OY735200.1:36446616-36511616 GCA_963457665.1 Thysanoteuthis rhombus | reverse complement strand
AAACACTCAATGCATTATTCCAGCTATTACGTACAGGTGTAAACCTGAAAACTCAAAAAGCATTCGAAAACAATATCAGCATAGAAAGGAAAGGAGAGAGCAATGTTCGGAAAAACTCGAAACGATATTAAGTGATAGATCCGTGAGAGGACCAGCGTGATAGATATCGTACGATCAATTAAGCATTAGATGGAGACCAACCACGGAAACAAGCAAGCTTCAAAAAAAGATACTCAACCATCGACAACATTCATACAGTTTAGTAACTAAAAGAGAAAGTAGCAGAAAATAAAATGCCACTAGCAGTAACATTCGTTAACTTTAAAAAAGTCTTCGATTGAATAGAAATCCCTAAAGTCATTAAAGAAATAATACAACAATAATGCAACATGGTTTAGACCCAATATATGTCAGAGTCTGGCAACATATAAACCGATACAGCAGTTTCTTCATCAGTCAACATAAAGACTCTGAGCCGTTTCAACTAAAAAAAGGAGTATCACACGATGATACAAGCTCACCCAAACTCATCAATACTTACCTTGAGATGATCTCTCAAAACCTACAATGGGAAAACAAAGGATAGACGCAGAATACTTGAGTAACCTGAGATTTGCTGAAAATATCATCCTCTATGCTAAGAACCTTCACGATCTCCAAATAATGTTAAACGAACTAAATGAAGCAAGCAAGAAAGTTGGTCTCTACATGGACTTCAGCAAAACAAAAGTCACTCACAACAAAAATGTTGAGTAAAAGGACACAACGATCTAAATTATGAGTGCAGAGCTGGAGAGAGTAAACCACTATATCTACCGAGAATAACGAATCTCCATGAAGTCATCAAATAAAGAAATCAAATCTTTTTTTTCCTAATATACTGTGCTGTTTTGTGATCGCTCCATGTAATGTTGGGTATGATTCTTTCATATGCTCGTTGCGTGTTTCTCGGTTTAAGGGTCGAATTTTTGCTTAGTTTCCATGTTTCCCATCCATACGTGACTACCTGGAGGATGCTTTGGTAAAATACCCTTCTTAGTAAGACTTATGGAATATTTTATTCTTGATGGTTGAGATAGCACTATAGAATGCTTGCAAACTTTGAATGATTCTTCGCTTTATTTCACCTTTCATTCATCTTCTTTGAGGATTTCATACATATTCATTGTTTTAGGCTGAGGTTGTGACTAACTTTTCCGGATCCTCGTTTTTGATTTTGGTTGCCGTGTCTTTGTCCCCAACATGTTTGTTGTGCATGACATTTGTTTTACCATTAAGACCAACTTTCTGGCTCTCTTCATTCAGTTCGACTACCATGTTTTGGAGATCATGTAGTTTTTGCTAAAAAGCTGACATCATCAGCTTTTTTAGGTAAGTGAAGTATTCGCCATCTATTTTGATCACTTTATTTACTCAGTCTATCTTTCGGAAAATTATCCCAAGACAAGCTGTACAGAATTTGGAAGATCTGGTATCAGCTTGTCTTCATTCTATCAGTTGAAAAGGCTCAGTGTTTATATAACCAGATAAATGCACTGCTGCATATATATATATATATATATATATATATATATATATATATATATATAACAGTTCTCTGATATTTAATAGCATTATGATTGCCGTGTCCCAATCTTCTAGGTCTTCACTCTGTCTTAAGCGCAAGTTAAATAGACTGGTCAGTTTCTCGTTGATTTCTTGAGTAGGATAATGGTGGTGTATTCTGGCACAAGGACATTTTTATTTCATGTTTGTTTGATGGCTAGCTTAACCTTCCACTAGTTATTTGCGTTATTCCTGTACTGACTGAGAGCTTTTGTAATAGTTTCAAAGCCCAAAATGAAAAAAAAATTGAAAAAAAATTAAATTAAAATAAAATAGGAGCGCTTTCGATGACTGCTGTTGTGTGTCTTCTATGATTTTGCAGTTTCCTTTGGGTGGGTTTGTTTAATTCGATTATTGTAATTATTTAGTTGATGTCATCGGTAGTTGGAGATTTTTGTGTTCCTCCGTGGATCTTTGTTTTTTTTCCTGAAATTTACTAATGGTTCGTTCGTTCTTTGGCATAAACAATCGTCAGCTTCAATCAGTTGCTATTTTGTTGTTGAGCTCATTGATGTCATCCTCTGGTTCGTTGGGAAGTTCATAACTGTTTCTCAGTTCGGGTTTAAAAGATCGAGTGAGCTGTTTTTGTAGTGTTTGCAGTTTTCGGGGTAACATTTCCCTCATTCCTCCTTTGTACTAATTTCAATTATGCATTTTATCCTTCTATGGTCACTTAGTACATTGACTTAAGGCTGCGAACACCCACATTTTACCTGAGCAAATTGGGGTACAATAGGTGCTAAAGGCCGATGAAGCTCGGAGACTGATCGAAAACAATAATAACACATAATAACACATCCACCAGATGCCATCCCACCAAATCATGGGTCAGCGCGGCTAGACTTGGCCTAACACTCCCCATGGTTCAAATGATCATGAATGCCGGCGATTCTTGCTCGAAGAGCTGTTCCAAGAGGCCGATGTAATAGGGGTGATTTGCTCCAAGGGCGAGTAACAAAACCAACGGATAATCCAACTGTTTCTGGAGGGTCAGCGGTTTCAAAAGGTCCAACTGCATCACTTGTTTTGGGTTGGGATGATGTGCTCCAAATGCGAATACTCAAAAAGAACCCCAAGAAGGTCATCTAGAAAACAATGTCATACATTGGCATTAGCATCATCAGAACAAGCATGTACCTAATCGATCTTGAAAACAAAATTGAAAACATAATATGGGGCATTATTGGTATTTGAGTAATAAGAAGACACGGAGAAGAACTACTTGTACAAAAGAACGAGCATCTTCTTTACATCAATGGAAAAGAAAAAAAAACGAAGTGGAATTGACCTTCTTATCCACAAAAAACTCGAAAACGTTTCAGGATTCAAAGCTATCTCAGATCAGGTAGCCAGTATCACCAAACAACTTTTCACTCAAGTCTATGCTCTCGCTACGGAGTCTACGAAGAGAGTAACAACTTTCACGACGATTTGAACTTCATACTCAAGATACTTAAACATACTTCAAGATCATTATAGAAGATTCCAAGGCTCATATATATGTATAAATATGTATTTATGAAATTTATTTCCAAAACAAATTTGTTTCCCTCTTTATTTTACTGATTTGTATTAATATAATGATCATAATGTATTTTGCAACTCATTCATTATGTATTTAAGTTATACTGATCATCAAAACCAGCAACAAATGTACTTATATATATATATATATATATATATATATATATATATATATATATATATATATATATATATATATGTGTGTGTGTGTGTGTGTCTGTGTCTGTGTCTGTGTTTGTGGATGGGGGGTGCGGTTAAAATGCGTAATGTTTAGGAAATCTGTATCACTATATCCTTGTGTAAGTAAATACATACATGCGAACATACGTACATATGTTCGAAGGTTGATAAATAGATAGAGACAAAGTGAGCGAGAGAAAGATGAATACAGGGATCTTTGTATAGTATGTGTATTGTAAATCTTACAATTACAAAGAGAAACCGATTGATAGAAGTGGAAATTTTTTTTTTACCATTAACTCTGAGATGTCGAAAAAACATGAATTATAAAATCAGCATATGTGCAGGCCCGTAGATACACAAAGATATATATTTAGATAGATAGATAGATAGATAGATAGATAGATAGATAGATAGATAGATATTCGTCCTACCTACTTACTAAACGTGCGTAAATGCTATCAAGTATCTGTCCTCTTGAAAGAGTGAACATGCCTTCTCACTATCTGGAATAAAAAGCCTGCTTGTTATTCAAACTGCATTTAGCTCAGGATAGTCTGGCACAGAGCCAAAATAGCAAGACACGTAAAGAATTTCAAATCTAATTGCAATTATATTTTTAGACTAATTTGCCACGTTTATATTTATCGATGACTTGTATAACGCTTCGCCACTAAACAATTGGCGAAGCGATCTCATCATTAAAACATTACTACAGTTGTAAGTTCGTTTCTCACTGAATACCTTAGTGTTGAGGCTCTGGGCCGTTCTAGCCAAAGCTCTGTAAAGCCAACTACTTAAATGTACAGTTCCACCTTGACATTCGTGATTCCAATATTTTGCAGTTCAATCTTGAACAGTTTATGAAACTTTATGAAATGTTTTGTAATAATATCTGTCTTATTACAATACTCATCCTGTTTATATGCAGATAAATTTCTCGACAACCAATTAATCAAATGGCATTTTTGGCATTATTTTTTTTCCAAATCATCGTGCTATAAGCAAATTTATATTTTGTTCAGCAGGAAGTATTATGTATCATTATCAACAATTTGTATCCTATTAAAGTTACTGTTTACCTTCATCTTGATACTTTCGTTGCTTTTTATCGTAACTTTTCTCATATAATTCTTCTCAGAAAACAACAAAAATATTACGATGAATGTAAGTGATAGCGTAAAAAGGAGAAAAAAAAACTGTTAATAATCCTTACACAGTTGTTTTCTGGAATTTACTATTTTCTTAATTAACAGTATTTTTTTTCAAATAACTTTCAATGGTCTTACAAAACACATTTCATTTACTAAATATCTCCCTCGTTTACGACTGCAAGAAAATAGTTGTGAGAAACAGCAGAACTACTTTTGAATACTCACAAATTATTCCCGAGAAGAACAAGAAATTGATTCCGTCACAACCGATTTGTCATTAGAAAAAAAGAAGTTAAGTTCCGAAATTTAGAATCTTACTCGATCTTTCACTGAATTCATTTATCTAGTACATGTACAATTTAGGAATGGTAAAGTGTTTGCCAATCGTACATGGTGTGGGATGAGTTTTGGGGATCGAAAGGGTTGTGGGGCAGCAAAAAGTTCTAGAATTCGCAGTCTCCTGGGACCGATAACCCTGCGAATATCAAGTGATAACTGTACATATAAACTAATATGTCGTTAATGTATTCCATCTGGTTGTCACAGATAATTTAACTCGCTGACAAAATTCAACATGTTTGCGTAGAGAGAGAATTATATTTGCAAACCTGCGATGGAATCTTGACATTAATTGTTTAAATAAAGGAAAATATTGGGTTGTTTATTTTTTGTTTGTTTTTGTTTTTTCAAAAATCAAAGACCACTGCAAAAAGTAGTATATTTACAGATGTAACTGTATGTTCCACTTATGAGTTGTAAATATTCAGGCAATTTGCTGTTATTTTGCTCAACAGCTATGATGACTACCCAAAAAGTAACATTAATTTTCAAGTACTCTTTCAAATTAGAGGATGATGATGCTCAATTTGCTAAAAGAGCCAAGAAAGCATTCGTAATGAATTTTACTACAGTACAAACTATTCAGTTGTGGTAATATGGAAAAATAATACAAATCTGAGCGGCCTAAACTTCTGTTTAATGATGTATGATTATTGACTCCAATGGTCAGCGACCATGACCAACGGTTTCAGCAATTTTTGAAGACTTAAGTACGTCAGCAGCAGCATGATCACGTCATCTCGTGGGATTGAGAAAGGTTCTGAAGTAATATTTCCATATGAACTGAATGAAAGATTCCACGACATTTCCAGACCCAAACCCTCTCAGTGGACTGTGTCTAAGATTAGAAAATTGGGATATGACGCTTTGCAGTATCCTCCATATTTCCCATGACATTTCTCATACATATATATGTACCCTTTCGAGCATTTCAAACTGCATATGCATAATAAAAAATCTGATGAAAAAACAAAATTCGTGATCTTAGTAATTAGTCACACTACACTTGAAGAATTCATAGTAATGGCTGTCTATCATCAGAGGATCATTTGAAAAAAAAAAGGGTTATTACATTTAATGGGGCATATTTTGATTTAATACGTACAATTTTTCTTATCATCTTTCATTGATATCTCTAATGAAACAAACTAATACTTAATTTCAATTTTAGTAGAGTGTACTTGTTTTTTTCTTGTCTGGAATATTTTCAATTTCTGCCGACGAGGTTGAGAGAGGTATACGTATGTACCCGAGTCTATACGTCCGTATGTTTATCAACAATTCCTGGAGAAATTTTCGAAGAGTTTCATTGGAGGTTGATACAATGGATTATATTAAATTTTGGAGCAGATGCCGTGAATTTTACAATTATTTCCTTGCATCGTAGCAACATATGGGGTGATTTTGATTCACTTGACGATAGTGTAGGTTGAGGTATGCACCTTCTGAGTGCTTTTAGTTCTCATCGTGATACTTTGACGAATTCATTCAGTTTTTCTGTGATATAAATGTACATTTGATTAAAAACATCGTCACCTCTAAACGTACCATGATACGATATTCGGTAAGATGATCATGAAGACTTAGCTAGAGTGTAGTGTTAGAGCCTCATGGGGTACCCCAATGTTGCACCTTTGTGCCAGATCAGGCTACAACAAAGTCTATAACAATCATGAGCATGTACATTAGCTTTGGAATACGTCGTTATTGATCAAGTTATCTGTGGTAAAAGTGCAGGTAGGCGTTGTAAGATAGTGCTGCGCCGATCTTACTACAAGGTAAGTTGGCCTGTATTTTGAAAGAAAGATTGTTTATATATGTATATGTGTATCTCGATTCGAAAAAGAATGAGGAATCGACCAGATTGACCGAAATTAATCAGTTTAGTTATGCTTAAGGTAAACCAACGCATGGTGTGTTTCACCAGAGATTTTACGCATCTCTTGGAATCGATCCGTTAAAGCATAATTAACTTCATTTTTATCAATAAGTTGTTCTTTGAAGAAGCAATTTTGTGCCATAATTTGCCGAAACCTTCAGATGGCACCACTTATGAATGTATATATAATTAAATGACTTATGACTTATCTATCGATATAACATCCACTATATATATATATATATATATATATATATATATATATATATATGGGGGAGCATGTGCTTATGTCAATGCATTTTGGTGTATATATGCTCTGGGATATATTGATATAAACCTGCATGTGTGTACATGGACATTTGAACATTTGAATTTGGAGAAAATACCCTCTCCCGCACGCACAAAACACATGTGTAAACCTATATAACTATCAATCTTTTTGATTATCTCTTTATTTACACACACACACACACACACACACACACAGACACACACACATATATATATATATATATATATATATATATATATATATATATATATATGTATATATATATTTCTACGCAAAGGTGTCCATAGCCAAAGATATATACATATGAAAATTGAACAGACTTCTAGAATTATTTATTAGAACAATCGAAGCGTTGTCTGTGAACCTCTTCAGCTGTTCGTAGATCCAATATATCTCATTGTTCAGTTCCATTTAAATGACATTAGCGTGTTTTCCCATCCCCCAAAGCAGCAGGTGGTGAATCTGGATTCGTTTAAATGACAAATGACATTATTCTCCCCACCCTACCAGAAAGTCTCGTATTCTTATATGATGTCAAAGCTTGAACTTGATATGGCTATAGACTTGCGTTTTTCCTTTTATATTCCTTTTTTGTAGTGTGTTTGGCTTGTAGTTTTTCTGTTTTTCGTTTGCTATATTTTCACCTGTTTTGTTTTCCTGTTAGAGAGATCATTAAACGATAGAAAAGGGACCAACATCTACATATACGTGTACACATTCTCTCATCAGTGTATCCACATATGTGAATAGTTTAGTAATTAGCCCATTCAAACTCGAATCTGTTGAAAGAAGCGTCTATCTTGATAGATAGATAGATAAATAGGATTTGATAGGGTTATTGTTAAAAATTATAGTAATATTTTGGGTCAGCAGGGATACTGAAGAAATTGATGGAGATATGAGGAGTCTTTCTGTCTCTTCACCCAGTGACAACAATTAAACAAATGGTGTGAAAATATAGATGTATGAAAATCAAAAACAAATTTTAAACTGTTCTTGATTTGAAAAAAAATTAAATATTGTGAGACTTCGATATTCAGACAAGTCACTATACAAAAAAAAACAAGGCCTGATTTTTTTTAATAGTGCATGCTACAGTTTCAGTGGTCCACAAGCTTAAGACGAAGAAGAGCTGGACAAAAAGGTTGTGTCAAAAACTTGTCCCAAAATTTGAAGAACTCTGAAATATATTTGTAGATGTCGAGCCTAAAATATCTGAAAAATTTAATTGATTTGAAATTTGGCGTTGATGAACTCAGTGAGGATAGAAAAATGTTTGGTCGAGACTTGCTGTCACAGTAAAAAACCAGGCTTTTTATGTGCCAACTTTCATGACGTGGAAGATTCGTGCCTGTAAGTTTTCCTTTCCCCTCACCCCTTTTGGCCCCAAATCATTCTTTGCTATTTTGTGAATTTCAATAATAACATTCACTTCAACTACGCTCGATGTTTTGATTTGACAGAATCGTTAAAAAAACAAAAGGTAATTCTGTATATATGATTGTACAGACATTCATACGCATCCATAGGTTAATACATATATACCATGTATACACAGACATACATACACTTATATACATGCACAAATGCATATATATATATATATATATATATATATATATATATATATATATGTATATATGTGTGTGTGTGTGTGTGTGTTGTGCGTACACGCGCATGAGTGTGTGCGTGTTATGGAATTTTCATTGGAATCCACATATTATGTACACAACTTATCATTATTTTACGAATATGTACATATATATATATATATATATATATATATATATATATATATATATATATATATATATATAAAGAGAGAGAGAGAGAGGTAGAGAGTATGGAAGATATATATATATATATATATATATATATATATATATATATATATATATATATATATATATATATATATATACAGACGGAGAAACAAACAGAAAGATGATTTCACATAGGTGATTGAATCACTTCCAACAGCCTCCATCTAACGGGTAGATGCTCTACATGGTTTCAGGATTTTTTTAAATTGCTTTCAAGTTTATCGATGGCTGCAGCCTGTTTGGCAACTGGTGCAACTGTTAGAGATGATTAAATACAGATAATACATATTGACATTGAAGAAAAATCGGGAAAATTGAAGAAAAGTAGCAGAAAATGCAAATTAAAAAAATCATACTTTCTTTCAAGTATTTTATTTCAATTTTGATGGATTATTTATCTTTCTTGATTGTTTTTTGATTTTGAATTTAAGTGATGTTCCTCGTTGTCATGTGTCTGTCCAATGCTGTTTCAGTCATGGTTTCGTTCCGTGACTTTTATTGATGGTGTCTTTATAGAATCTTAGCCTGGGTTCCTGCTTATGTTGTTCTTTATTTCTCTTTACAATGCTTCTTCACTAGCTAGGCTAATATTGAGGACAAGTAGAATAGTCCGAATTTTTTCCCTTATTTCAATAATAATTCAATCATTTGTCTTGTTGTCTTTTCCAATCCCCCCCTTGCCATTTTTACTTTTTTTCAAATCAAAATCATGGTCCTCCTTATTTCGATGGAAAATGAATGCTTTCAATGTATCATTTATTTTCAAATCAAATACATAATCTATCAAAGAGACAATAATTCACAATTTAGTGTCCACCAAAAATCTACAAACAAGAATGGCCTCATTAACGTTTATTCACACCATAACAACAAAATGAAGTTGAGCATGATTATCTCTTAGAAAGCCATAAGGATATGTAGCCGAAAGTACCTGAATGAGGAAGAAGACCAAACGAAAAATACGTTCAAGATCCTCCACATTTTCATATAACTTTTATTCGGCATAAAAAAGACCTGAAAAATACACAAAAACATAACAAAAATAAAAGCAACGATGAAGCCAAACGCATAATAGACCTATTTTTTTTACCACCAAAAGATTTGAAAATAGAATGAAAAACATTTGAACCCAAATCATAAACATCACATCTGACATTATAAAGAAGTTTTAAAAAAGAAACAAAAAACTGACAAACAAATAATGGGCGAACATCTGAAGCCGACACATATGAAATAACATGTAAAGAATGCAATAATAAATACGTAAGTGAAACATCAGGAACTTAAAAAAAAGACCTCACGCTATACACACATGTACATATATTTATGTGTGTGTGTCTGTACGTTTTTTTTGGGTAGGTGTGTTGTCTAGAAAGCTTTACAGCTTCAAACATCAAATTCCCAAACATCATTTCCGGATATGAATTAATGTAATTTACGTAAGTTTTTCATTGAGTGCCATGTTTTACATCGAATTAGATATTATAGAATATGTAAATTTATCTTGTTCGAATCATCAGATGTTTACCATGTAACCGTTTTGGGGAATTAAATACGGAAAAACGTATTTGACGATAAGGGATCGATAAATATAGGAACAGATATGATTCGCTGTTGAGTGTTCACCCATGTGAATATTAAATCCGTTATATCAGTTTTAATCTCAGACTGCATACAAACTACCTTATGATATCACCTTTAAGAATTCTAGTTAGAATAACTTGTAACGATATTTTCAACCGAAGAATTCGATGGAATATTTTTCTATCAATATTTCGATTTTTCCCAAATAAATAAACCTTTTATACATGGTTGAGACGAAACCAAAAATCATTCAAGCAGTTAGTAATACCTCATGGACTATTCCATCAGTATACTCAAGACATTTATTATTTGGTATTACAAATCAAATCCCCCACCCTATCCAACTACCTATCAGTCAGACAAATGGACCAGGACCAAATATTTTCCTCTTTTCTTGATTTTAGCCAACTCAATGATCTTTCGCACTGACGAGGACTAAATCAAACTTTCTCGGTTACCAAACTCACCATAACAGATCATTTTTTTAATTCAATATACACTTCTCCTAACTACTATCTTTTTTTTAAATATATTTTCATCAACATATTCTTTATTTTTTTTGTCATTACTTCATTATGGTCAACCTGATGAGTTTTGGAGGGATCAGGATGCCTGATCATGGCTTTTTTTTAACCAACCTACAGGAAATTATTAAACACTTTGGTGTTTGACATATTTATCCATAAATTGTTTATAAAAAAGGTATATATATATATATATATATATATATATATATATATATGTATATATCAAGCGTGTGCATTTGTTGTTCTACTCCCAATGTGAATAAGTCAAGTTTTTGCACAAATCGATTATTTTAAATCCATGTTATCTGGTTGAGACATTTATTGTGCGTAACTTAACAGACTGACGAAGATTGTTCTGAAAACTGTTACATAAAATTTCGTGTGGAATTTCTAATTACAATCTTATGTAATACAACGCATGCCCAAACTGAAGAATTACTCCAAACTTTCCATTTGTACTTGATATACCTTTGCGATTGCCTTTTTTTTTCGGAAATAAATAAGGATTTCACCAATTTTCAAACATATAACAAAAATTTCAGTATTGGTAAAAGGAAATATTTCGAAAGTCAGGCACAAACGATTCATATTCAGAAAGTAAAGTATTTTTAGAACATGCATTTCTGCAGCCCACTTGATTGCTTAGTTCATTCTGTAGTCGAGATATTGGTAGTTCAGTTTCACCCAAAAACTACGATTCCTTTAAAAACAACACTAGTTATATTTGAGGACGTCATGTGTACATACAAATATGAATGAATAGGAGACCAGTGAGAAAAATTCGTACCTGCACCATGTAATTGTAAAAACAAATTTGTTAATTTAATTGTATCAACTAATGTATGCATATACTCAAGGCAATTTGATGTACACAAGCTCATATATCATCGTTATTATCGACAACAGCATTATCAGTAGGCGTTATAAGACCAGTGCTGGACAAATGCCTGCCACTTTTCCTTCCATGACGAGCGTGATTGCACTAACATCTAGCATGTCTTATCAGCAAAATTTCCTATGTTATCTTTCCATCATGTGCCTGGTCTCTTCCTATACTGTTTACTGTCAAATAGACACCAATTGTTCAGCATTCAGCTCCATCTGTTGTCTTTTCTTCTCTCTATGTGCCCTGCCCATCTCTATTTGTGATGCTTAATTACTTAAACGATATTCTACTCTCTGATCCTCTCTCAGATCCATGTTGATATCTCTCTATTGCTTTCTATTATCCCTAACTCTCGATCACATTTATGTGTGCATATCCGTCTGTTCATATCTATTGGTTACATTTTATATCTAACTATTTATCTATTCATATATCTTTCATGATGATAGAGAAATAATAAGAAATCTGAGAAACTACGATAGAGTGCTTCAAAGTAAAGAGAGACAGCTGTTCTTCCAATCACATGAATATATACAATTGCATTTTTCAACAGTGTGCGTATGCAGTCATTTTATCACTATCATTCATATATATCCACCTCTTCATAAACACATATGTATATTCATTCCGGCAATTACAAATAAATTTGCACGATTGAGTATGTTAACATGTATATTCGTCGAATTATACACGCACATACTTGTAAATACATACACATGCATATATGTAATACGTACGCACGCATATATATATATATATATATATATATATATATATATATATATATATATATATATATACATACATATTTATTTATATATTTATATATGTATATATATATGCACATACATACATTTGTGCGAGTGTGTGTGTGTGTATGCTATGGTATTACTTTTGGCTTTCACCTGGGAGCCCATTGTCAAGATAATGCCAACATTTCGGTAATTGAAAATCCTAGCGAGAGATTAAAACGCGATCGTCCATATTGATAGAAAATATCTTGAGACGAGGCATTTTCTCCGATTCCACTATCTAATGAAAGAAAATATTAGTAAGAGGAACTGAAAAGAACTTCCCTTATGAAAACGTAAATAAAATAAACATCATTCCTAAAGAACTGAAAAAGTCTATTTACCAAAACGAAGCTGGCAATTAAGATACCCATGATTCTTATCCCTAATTGTAAAAACCGAGCAGTAAGAAATCGATTAGAATCAATGTATATCAACTGCCAGTGTTGTTTTGGGGATGTGTGGTAAAGTCAGCCATTTTGAAAAATAAGTGGTGAGGTGGGTTTATACGATTTTTCTTGTTCTGATACGGGAATTGTCTCCCTTAACTCTTGCGTCTTGGGAATAGTTATTCACTTGTTGATGATAGGTTTCCGTGATGACTGTTCAGATTTATTCGAGGGGGGATACTGGCTACGTGAAAACTAAAAAAAAACGAACAGTAAAAGTGAATGGCAAATCGGATGAGCGGGATATTGATTGGATATGAGTGAGAAAATTGACGGGCTGAAAGGACTGTGGAATAGCAGAAGGAATATGAAAACGAAAACAGTTTTTGAAAGAAGTAACAGAGAATGGGTTAATAATGGGATGGGGGAACGGTAAGAAATAGATAAAGAAAAAAAGTGTGATGGGGGAAAAGAAAGGTGAGAAGAGTGTGCTTAGAAAGGGATGGGAAATGATGAAGAAAAGAGGAAGAGAAAAAATCGATGTAGGCAAATAGGAAAAAAAACAGAAATGATAATTTAAATAAAGAAACCATTGAGAAAATAGCTGGAATTCTATGAAGAACCAGAAAAGAAAGAGACCAAAAATTTAAAAAAAGTGATGATACAAAATTTTTAGATATGTTTGGTAAATGATAAGCAAAATATATAAAGAAGAAAGGAGGAGATGAGGAATAAAAAGTGAAAAAGGAAAAGAATCAAAAAGTATAAAATACAGATGATGGTTATGTCGTAAAAAGAAGAAAAGTGAAACGGCTTATGAAGAGGAGAGGGTGAAACGTGCATGTAGATTCATACATAAGTTGTGACGCATTTTTCCTCTACTTTTATTAGATCTATTTGCAATCTATGGTAGAGTAACCATTTTGTTGGCTCATATTTGGTGGGAAATCCTACACTCATTTCACATATCAATAAGTCTTAGCCACTTATTGTGTTGTAGGCAGTTGATGACCACCCTCCCTTCGGACCTCTGCAAAGAGATACTCGATACAAATAGACATGAACGAGCTGAGCCGTTTTGGGACGGTTCTGAACTAGCTTTCTGTCCATAAAAACTTGGCCTTTATCAAATCACATGAATCTTTCTTCTTCGCTCATAACCGAATATTCAATATATCAAAATGGAAAACTCAAGACCGGGTTACATATTGTGACCCTGGCATGTGCATTTGATACGAGACTAGCTGTCAGTTTTTACAAAATTCTGCTTATCAGTATGTGTGTGTGTGTGTGTATATATATATATATATATATATATATATATATATATATATATATATATATATATATATATTATTAGTGAATATATATATATATATATATATATATATATATATATATATATATATATATATAATCATAATTGTGTTGTTTCACTTGATGTCTTTTTAAATCTACATCCCGTTTCTTCATGGTGAATATTCCAGTTGGCCTAGACAGCCTTAATATGATAAACAATTAGTGAATAGACTGCTGCAAGGATTGCGTCTGCGTCCAACAGAAGGCTGTCTCAATGCTCTTGCCATCTGAGCTAAGCAACAAGCCGGGAAATTGGAGGCCTGAATAACTACTTTATACCTGGGTCTCGTTTTGTCCATTCACCATCAATACCTGCTAATTTTCTATGCAGACAATTGCATCATAAAATTGGATGTATAATTAGACTTTATGCCTTTAAATGCATTATTCTTATTTGAACCAAAACAAATAAATAAGTATCTTTTTATTTATTTATTGTGCAACAACTGCATTGTTTCACAACATAACGATTATATGTAGTTTTTTTATACCTAGTTGGTAATTTTTCAGCAGAACATGATATATATATATATATATATATATATATATATATATATATATATATATATATATATATATATATATATATGAAAAACAATTTGATTTTATTGAATGCTACTTCGATCTACTCTTTTGTTTATCTAAGACAGCATTTAGTGACTGGCGAGCTCATTTGGAACATATATATTTATCAAGAATAGCACGATTATCCAATTCTGAGAGGTCAAATCAATGAGATTATGGGTTAAAGTTTTCTAATAAAAAAAAAAAGAACAAACAGTTACGACCACTCATCAAATTAGTTTACCAAATGTAATTACAATCACTCAGCAGGTGCGTATGTAGCGTACATATCGTTGTAAAACTGACAAACAACTCTTGAAAATGACCCCAACCGGGAGAAATCTTATGTAAATATTTCACTATCTGATGAAGTATTGATATAATAAAGTGGCAAGTCGTGACGTCAAGACCGAACATCCGGTTCCAGCTGGGATCTTACCAAATTAGTACTAGGGGATTATTCTTATTTCTTTTTTCTCTTTTAACATGAAGTGCGCTAAACACAGGTTCTCAGCTTATAATATACAACCAGCTTGATCAGGTTGTTATGTTTTTGTTGAGTTGGAGAAGTTATGATAATGTATAATTAATGTTTCCCAACGCCAAGATCAGCTTTCGTCATTACGAAATGTGTTGCATTTGCAACAATTATGATTAGATCTGTGATTGCAATCGACAACAAAACATTGAAAAATTATGGCTGAGTGCTTGTTTTAGCCTTGTCGACTACTTTCAGATGGCAAAACGTGGAAAAATCAATATAAATTACCAAAGTTTATCAAAACGATCAATCAAATATAAACTAAACATCATATGCTGACAACTGTGTGAAATTGAGTTCAAAATAACAAAAAAAAAAAAATCATGAACAAAATTCTCTTCGTGCTAATTTAGATCCCAGCTTGAAGTGGAAGTTTGTCATAACGTTAGACTTTCCCACTCTCTTGTCGGTGCTTTAAGTTTAACCCTAAAAGTATAAGTTATAGAAAAGGTGTGTTGCAACTATGTGGTTGTTATCTGAACCTAAGGTGTTATTCAATATCGATTGTCAATCTGTTGCTGTTCAAACCTCGCTGTTTGCTTGGTGGAGAAACCTTTATTGACTAAAAAAAACTCAAAATAAACTAGGAACACTCTTTCTTTTTTTCTTTTTTTTCACCAAAGGTGTTGTTTCGATTCAGATTCAACTTCTTTTATGTACAATCGACACAGAAAAAAAAAGTAATCGTCTTGTGGGAATGTCATATTAGCAATAATTCCCTGGTGCCATGGCCTTCAGGCCAAGACCAACTCTGGTGGACTCACCCCGACAATGTCTGTCTGTCTTCAAATTTCAAGGTCTATATACGCTGTTTTGAGAGCTGGGGTGTGTCATCAATCATGTGATTTCATTATGTGTCAACTCACATGTTTCACTCATGATACACTTGTCTATGCGTCTTCAACGTAATTCGACCTTTACTTGTATTCTATCTTTATGATTATCACTGTAAACGTGTACTTCGGTCAAGTAGTATAATCTACGTTGAATTGAAAATTTCTCTATGTACCCCTTGCTTCACTCTTAAGAAATCTTTATGAAAGTTGCGATTGCCCTCTGTTTTGAATTTCGAGGTTTTTGTTATGATAATTCGGAATCTGATAGCATTTTCCGTTGTTATTCTGGTCCGTAATTTGGTCCCTGTTCAACTGTTGCTTATATCATAACATTATTTCAACAGGTATTCCTTTTCCTTTCTGAAAGCCTAAACCTTCAGTTTCAGAGAGAGTCAAGTGACGACCTCCATACCGTCACATACAGATGCAAAAAAAATAGATTAAAAAAACATCTACAGAAAATGTAAGATATATCTATTAGCAACTAAAATACGAGTGGATAATTTCGAAATGACAATATGAAAAGTAAAATGAATAATATATAGTTGTGTATTAAGTGTAGCGGAAAGACAAAAATTTACGACAAATGTTACAGGCCATACTATTGTTATTCCAAGTTATATGGTATCTTTAACTGGAATATGAGTGCATAAAAGGCGTTCTTTGCGTGTTTAAAATTGTTTTAGGAAAGATATGCAAGGAAGATGACGAAACTTGATTAAGAAAGAGGGAAAAGAAGGAAGGTTATTGTAGCCGGGTGGAAACATTGTTGAAGTTATCATCGTAATTTTAATACTGCTAGTGCCACAAGCTTTGCCGAAATGCTTGAGTGTAATTGAGAAAAGGTTTTGAGAACTGTGTTAAAACTTATCTATCTTTCCTCAATTTCGCTCATAGCCATCTACCACTAAATAGGTGTCTGCCTATTCATCTGTCTATGTTAGTCAGATAACATTATTTCATGTACCTCAATTTGATATCATCCGTCTATACATTTGACGCTATTTACATTCGTCTGTACATCCATTTCATTACTATATCTATATATATATATATATATATGTATATATATATATATATATATTACTATTTCTCTTTCCCTCTTCTTCTTCTCACTCTCTCTCCCAATATATATATATATATATATATATATATATATATATATATATATATATATGTGTGTGTGTGTGTGTGTGTGTTTGTGTGTGTGTGTGTGTGTGTGTGTTTGTGTGTGTGTGTGTGTTTGTGTGTGTGTGTGTAACTGGGATTGTTAGCGTGACTGCGCTTTTTCTTATTGAAATATTGTAACGAGTATGCATTGTACTGCGTAATACTATTATTTTGTAATTTCTAGAAGGCTTTACAAGGAATGAACATTGTCCATAAAGCCCCAATCCAAAGTATTGCAATCTTGAGAAAATATTTTAGACAAATATAAGTATTTTCCACTATATCCTCCTTCCTCGTTAATGCATTTCTCATCCATTCTCCTTTAATCAAATAAATTAAACATTATGCTGGTGAAATTTCAGATCGTAGCCCTGAGAGCAGTTTCAAGGTATTTATTTATTTATTTATTTATTTTTTATTATTATCTATTATTTATTATTTATTATTTATTATTTATTATTATTATTATTATTATTATTATTATTATTATTATTATTATTATTATCATTATTATTATTATTATTATTATTATTATTTGGAATCTCACACCAGTTGCCTGGTGGTAACCGCTGGAGTTTGAGTGACAGCAAGTCTCCTCAAGTCTCCAGCCCTTCTCTCCTAGTACTCATAGGTCGCAGTAATTCTACGATTTACAGTTTCACACCGGTTGCCCAGTGGTTATCGCTGAAGGCTGAGTGACAATAAGTCTCCTCAGGTCTTCAGCTAACGTCTCCTCTCTCTTTCGCATATCATGACAGAGCTACGATTCGTTGCAGTCCTTATATCTCTAGCACCTTCCTCAGTATCCGTGCAGTTCCCAGTAGTGCTGTGGTCTGTACGGTCTCTATCCTCCCCCTAATCCCGATCTCCTCCAGTCTCTCCCTCAGCGTTTTGGGGACAGTTCCTAGTGCTCCCACTATGACCGGTACTACCCTGGTTTTCATGTTCCACATTTTCTTTAATTCCCTTGCTAGGTCCTGGTATTTTTCCCTTTTTACACCCTCCTTCTTTTTTACTCTATGGTCTGCAGGTACAGCAACGTCTACTATTTGGCAGGCCTTCCTTTTTTTGTCTACTATTACTAAGTCCAGCCTTCTTGCCTGGATGAGGTGGTCAGTTTGGATGTCAAAGTCCCACAGTAGTTTGTGGTTGTCATTCTCCAAAACTGCCTCTGGCTTGTGCTGATACCACTTTTCCACATGGTTGAATCCCATTTGTTTACTTAGTTCCCAGTGTATCATCGTTGCTACTCTATCGTGTCTATGCTTATACTCCTTCTGGGCGAGTTGGCTACATTCACTAGTTATGTGGTTTACTGTCTCATCTCTTTCACCGCACATGCGGCATTTGCTGTTTGTCTGTGTTCTGTCGATTTTTGCTTTTATGTAGTTTGTCCTTATGCTTTTGTTTTGGGCTGCCATGATGAGCGATTCTGTTTCTCTCTTAAGATTCCCCTTTCGTAACCACGTCCATGATTTCTCGTCTGCTATATCTTTTATCTGTCTCTTAAACTCGCCGTACAATTTTTTCCCTTCCCACTTTTCTTTTCTAGTTTGCTGTACTGTTCCATTGTTTTCTTATGATTATTATTATTATTATTTTATCTATTTATCTCTTTCTCTCTCTATCGTCTATATATATATACATATATATATATGTGTGTGTGTGTGTGTATTTTTATGTGGTGTCACTTCAAAATGAGAGCATTTGATGAGGTGGGCTTTGAGTAACTTGAAAATGCAGTTGTGTGTGCTCCGATATTCGACTAGAGCGTTTGTATTCTTGTCTGGTTATAATGTTATATATGCTTATATATCTTCTTTCTGGGGGGAGAAAATTGGAATTTTTTCCCAATATATACTTCATTGCCATCTTTTCATGGTTCTGACGACGATGGTGGTTGAATTTGTGGGTTGTATGATTTGTCTCACAGTACTTTTGTGATCCTTTTTTATCTTGTATGGTCGTAGTTTTATGGATATTGCATGCCTTTTTCTGGTGTTGAATATGAAATATCATGGATAGTTAAATGACCTCGAAGATTTTTCAATATAGTCGTCTCCCTCGCCTAGATATTTGAGAATAAGTACAAGAGGCTCTCATGTAGAAAGCAGTGACTAATTTTCAGATTTTATCTTTGTTATGTAGTGGGAATAAAAGTGTATGTGGTCATTATTGTTTGTAGCGTTCCATAAAAAAAAATGTCCAAACTTTAAATAGTTTTGTATATCAAGGAGTCAACTACCAACGATATTTCATACATAACGCCAGAGAAAAAGTATTCATTGTTTTAAATTATTTTCTCAACGTAGATCACTTCAAATACAGTTTCAAATTATGTAATGCAATCCATAACTATTCCTGTAGGATCACATAATTACAGAATTATCGCCTTGAAAGAAACAAATACGGAGTGAAAGAAGTTATTTGGGCCTTTGTATTACTGGTGGCTATTTAGTTCACTGGTAAGGGCAGCGCTATCCAATCAGTCGCAGGTTTGATCCCTGTAGCAGATCCACTATCTTTAATTTTATATTCTATCTGCATTGTGTAGGCCAGTTTGATGAATGTGCCGCGTAATTCTGGAAGATAATTTCAAACACAGTTTTAAAAGGATATAACGAAATTTACAATTAATTTTGTCAGATCACATATCCAATAACATATTTTTATTTGTTCTCTGGAAGTGAGATGATCTGACAGAATATTAATGAGAACAATTCGAAAGAAAAGCAGATGTTACATCTCTAAAGATTCTTATCATTCTATCATCACGAGGGTATGTTCCGATGCATTTTGATGGTTATCAGCCACCTTTCCCAGAAAAACTTGCAGCAGTGCAGAGAAGATTCTTTGCTGTTTACATATTTCAGTTTCAATAGAGAAATAGGAGTATTTCTGTATTATGAGATGTTTAGCGAGAATGGCAGTGTTTTTTGTATCTGTTTAGATGAGAAAAGGCAAGGAGGAAGACATATACAATCCACGTAAAAAGAATAACAATAACACCGTTACATGCATCACATTTCCAATCGACACAACCACCATCAATCTCAGCTCGAACCTTGGCCAGCTGGAAATCCACATTTCCATTAACACTTCAACAGCCATCAAAGATTTGGTAAACAAACCAGAACACAAACCCTCACCACCCGAAAGTGATGCTTATCCAATTCCATGCAAGGACAGCGACAAGATTTACATCGGAGAGACGGTGATCACCTCTCAAGAAAATAATGTATACGTGACTCCTCCGCTCGCAGATGTTTTGAGGCAGGTTTTATATCCCAATGCGATACGATAACGTAGAAGTATAGATATTTTCAGATTGCAAAACCCTTCAAATCCATTGTTTTTTGAACATAATCACATAAAATTAATACATCACAACATGAACATATGAGGAATTGGCTAACATCTAAAATACCATTGGAAAAATAGTCTAAGCAAACACTTACCCTTGAGAAAAGAAAAAGAAACGTCTCACCCACCATCAACCAAAAAGAATGAAAGAACTCATCCTACCACCCACCTGCCCCATTATGTCAACGCTTATCCATTGAATGCTGGACACTACCACTTCATTTTAATTTTAAAAAAAACAGCGTAATAAACTTTTAACTGAAATCTAACAGTTTTCATCCTGAACTCTTCCTAACTCAACCAAAAACGATACTCACTAATAGATACGAACACTTGCTGATTCCTCCTCTCACAGACTCTTCTTAGTTTCAGACTAAGATTGGTTCTCACCATCAGAGATACAAACATCCCCTCTATTTTTTTTACTAAACATCCGAAAAACACATATCCCCACTTTTCTCTAATCTCAAACATGTAATCAGCATACAGTTTTCTCTGTCCTGCTGCAAGTTTTTTCTGAAAGAGGTGGCTAGCAACCATTGGAATGCATCGAAACATACCCACGTTAAAATAAAGATTTTGTAACACCAGTTTTTTTCTTAAATCTTTCTCCCTACCTTCTGATTGTCATTTTCATAAAAAAAAAACAAAAACACATATACATATATATATATATATATATATATGTGTGTGTGTGTGTGTGTGTGTGTGTGTATGTGTGTGTGTGTGTGTATATATATATATATATATATGTGTGTGTGTGTGTGTATTTAATTCATTATTCATACACGTTGGTCCGGATGTATTCATACCATTAAGCCTTTTTGTATAGGAGTATAAAATTTTATGGCCGTCTGAAAAGGATGTAAATCCCTCCTTTTCATATAAATCTTCCATTGAATTTATACAATAGCATCTTTGAGGAAAAAATGATATCTTCACTAAATCTGATTCAATGGCACTTAATACCTACATGATATTCTGCTTACAATCCATTTCAGTTATGTTTTCCCTTTTTGTTCGTAGTTATCTCATCAGGTTTCGTATCCTTTTCTAGTTATGATACGCCTGTTGCAGATAATCTGATGCTGCATTTTTATAAAGAGTAAACATTAACCATAGCTATTTTTTAGTTCTCTTCTTATAGTAGTGAAACAGAGTCTCCTTAGCTATTTAGATTCTATACACGCGGCTAATAGGTGTAAAACAAGTTATGCAAATTCAAAATGTGTACGCTCGTAAGATTGTCTGGACTCACACAATAGCACTGTCTGTCCAAGATTCTCTCTCTTTCTCGACCCCATGACATCAAAGATGACGCTTGTCGTCTAGAATTAATATGTGACAGAGCAGACAGAATTGCTTGCCGGTTGAGAACTCTCTGAAAATATACCTCAGAGCAAATAGCATTTTAGCAAGAGAAATGACAGCTACGTCACAATGCATATAGATTAAATGACGCATTCAAATAAGGTCCGAATTTATCTGAGAATGTATGTAGATATAATATGCATGAAAATCCACACACACACACAGTGTGTGTGTGTATGTGTGTCTTTGTTGACAAAGTTTGCATTACCATATTTTGTAAAATTTTAAAATTAACTCTATTCATGTTTATTCTTTTTGTTTCTCCTTATCGAAGTGAGAATTAGCGATTTCAAAGACTGTTGTTTAAATAATGATGGGGATGAAACCCTATAATTGGAGCTACCTTATCAATTGATAATATTTGTGGAATCACTTTTTGAAATGACTACATTATTGGAACAAACTACCTAATTGATGGAGCCTCCTTACAAATTGCCTAAATAGATGAATCTACCTTATTGAATCTAATTGGCAGAGATATGTTATTGATGATTACAGTTGAGACAAGAACAAAATGACACTGCAGAACGAGGTTCAATTTACAATATTCACATCCTTTCTCTACAGCTGGGGCTTAATGGTGGATCCAAATAGACTCTGATGTAATATAAAATGATGAAATATTAATCTAATTTCTCTTCTCCATTTTTCCGTATAATCATTTCTTATATCATCTGTTCTTTACATTCTCCATCTCTCTATTTACGATGAATATCAATAAATCCAAACTTTCATTTACAGATTAGCCATAACAACAGATCTTTTCCATTTTTCTCCTTCTGCGGTTTTTCTAGCCCTTCGAAATTTAATATGAGCAAATCTCAGGATATTTGCATCATGAAAATTCCTAATCTCTTCCTTATCAATGCGACAATTATTTAAAAATTCACGACCTTAACAATGATACGCAATTAAACTTGAATGCTTTAGTTGTTGCCAAAAATTCACTTGACATAGTTGGATTTGCTACTGTAAAAGTCAGATTAGCTTTTTAATTGGTTGCAAACAATGATTCTTGTATGTAATGTGAAAATGATTCCGAATAAAACTACTAAACGTAGTTTAAACAAGCAGAGGGGCTTAAATAATGGACGCGTCGGTTATCAAAATAATTTCACGAACGATGGTCTATAGGACTAGCTTGTATAATATCACCGTATGCCATGTAATTCAAGTATATGTTTACTGAACATATCTGACGTAAATACAATATAATGTATCAACTGGTGATGATCGGATTTACCGAACAGACAATGGTCGACACAAACTTGCAACATTGTGAATAACAAGGAAACCATCATCATTGATTTTCAAAATTTGAAAGATAGAAAATAAGATCATCATTTTGGATAGGTTTTCGTGAGTCCAGACTACATATGTTTCTGTGTATGTAAGTATGCGGAGTAGGTTAAAAAAAAATGATACACCCACTGAAGCATACATGTAAAGCACTTATTCCGATGTGTTTCTGGTCATGTATGTATATTTGTAAATACGAAGTCTGGTATATATTGATAAAAGGCTAGATAGATACCAATGCGCGTAAACGAGATTGGATCAACAAGCCCATGCCTTTTCACGTTGTTGAGATGAAAATTGATCTTAAATATTCTTTGTACAATGTTCAATGTTAACAAAGCCATGGGTATTTTGTAATTAATTTGTTACTTAGTGTTTTATTTAAACAGGATATTCCACGTACGTGGTATTAACTAAAAATTGAAAGAATTTGACTTTTAAAAATTAGTTTTCCATAAAACTTAGTTTTCAACTAAATCTTATGCAGAAATCATCTGCTTGTTTTTCGCAGATTGTTGAAAAAACAACTTTATGTTCGCACGAACTATTCAAATCCCCGAACCTTTGAGTCATTATCATCATCATCAGTCTTCTAGCGTCCATCTTCTAGCGTACACCTTCCCCATAATTTGCCAGGTCACTCTATCATGAGCGTCGCTGAGCCGATACCTTTCGAACTTGTGTAATTTGTCCCTCCATCTTTTATTCTGCCGCTCTTGGATACGTGTCTGATCTCTTGGGATCCATGTTATGAGTCGTGATATCTGTCGGTTGTCTGCCATTCTTACAACATGACCAGCCCATTACAATATGAGCTTTCTAATGGATTCTATGATGCCTTGGTCTTTTTCTTTGTATAGGTATATACTTATGTGTTTATGCATGTATATATTGAAATAAGAGAAGTATTTGAGCATGACATCATCACTCTCGGGCAAATAGAAAAGAACACTCGTCTGTACTCCGACGTGCGTACATAGCCTAAACATCCCTGCGTTTGAGAGGTCCTTGTACTATGATCAACCACTTCCCTTACCCATTCAATTCAATATTTTATAGACTCCAACCTCAGCGTATGTCGATGACTGACATTTGCGACATACGGTGATGGGTGATGTGATTTTTTTTTTATTTTTTTGCTTTTAAATTACAAATAATTACACAAAACCCCTAAGAAACGAAAACTGAAACCCCCTTCTCTCCCTGTAAGTACGTTTTCCAATTACTCATACATCTTTTTCAAGGACTCTACTCGATTGCTATCCAGGGTATTTTCTTTCCCTTCCTCCAGTTTGTCTCGGGTTGGTGAGATTTTTTTAAAAACCTTTGAATTTTTTTTACGTATTCATTTTGTCTCCGGTTCTTTTCCCCCCTATTTTCCTTTTTTTTCCGTCAACTCAACCTGGTTGAGACCTGTGTATATGTGGCTCCGTGGTAAATCATAGCATCGAGGAACAAGTATTCTTAAGCGGCATAACAAGTGACAGGTCGGGGAGGTTCAAGAGAACACATTCTCCGTGAATACGAATTTCAATATTGAAGCTCGGTCTTAATTTATGTCAAAGATCAAGTTGAGTTTTTGACCTCTGTAGGCCAGATATCATCAACTTTTAGAATCTTTAACTTATAAGAGAACTTTTTATCGTCTCTGTTATACCTACTTTGAAATGTTGTATTTTTCGTGAACATCAAAATATTGCAGAGCCTATCAAAATAGTCGACAATTCAATGAACAGCGGCAATAAAGAGAGAACGAGACAAGACAAAAGATTACTATGCAACTCAATATCGGGATGTATCCAAAAATTATACTCCACAGCATGTTGTCTGATTTCTGTACTGCCCATACCAATATTTGATTTCCAGATTGACCCCAAGTTATCAACCAAGTACTGTTACACTTATCTATTTTCCGGCCTTTTCTCACTGTGTTTTTTTTTTAAATAAAAAAAAATATCCACATTGTCCTTTACGCACACTTGAGTGATTTGAATTTCCCCAAAATATATACATTATTATTATCATTTCTATATTTCATCTATTCTGATATTGTGATTTTTGAGAATATTTCAACATTACAATTAATATTTTCACATAGCATTCATGTTTTTGATTCAATAATGATTGAGATTTTCCCCGAAATGTCATTCGTTTACTTGATTTTTTGACTATTTTCCACAGAATACAATCATCACAACCAATCTCATTCTTTGTTACGTGAAATACGTTTGAATTAATTAACCTTTTTTTCCCCCTATGATTTGTGATTACGTATATTATTAAAATTCTGCCCCGTATAACACAGGGCTTAACGAGAAATATCCAGGAGGGGATCAGACTCACTACAATTGTATTAACCTACAATGTTTGATAGTTAACCAATATTCAACGGTATGGCATCATCATAATTGTATGCATTTAATTCTTCTGATTCCGATTCCAAGGATTCTTTCCTAGCTACTTCTATATTAATCTATATAAGTTGCAATTCTTTCGTAACCATTGTTATGTCATTACTCCTACTGCAAAGGATATTATGTATCGATCAATAATCAGATATTTATCCTTTTAGTGTGTTCGATTCCTTCTATTTATTGTATAAAAATATTCTTGATAAATATTAATAATATGATTCTGATTGTTTATATGTACGACTGTAATGCTTCACTATTGAGGATCGGTATGTATATGCCTGGTTCCCAGTCCTTCTAGGCTGGAATCAGTTATACCTTACCAGCTGAAATGGAGTAACGAAGATATATGAATCGGTAAGACAAATTCATACCTGCCAAAAATATTTTAATATAACTGCAAAAACTTGAAAGATTCAGAACAAGAATATTTGAACATAGAAAACATGAAAAATATAAATGAAATGCCTAAATCAAACAATCTTATTTTACAAGCAAAACTGTTTTTCATTTCTCACATACATGAATATTCAGCCATAAAATTTAAAAAAAAAAATCAAGTTATGATTAGTATTTTAGTTAAACCCTGTGGACGATTCGCAGATATATTTGATTTTCAATGAGATGTTCTTAAAAATGAATATCAAATCTGATTCACAGGAAGAGTCCGTATTTTCAAATGATGACCAAGTGGTATTTTATACCATCAAAATCCTTACCTTCAAATTGGAGAGTCCATTGTTTCAGCCAGAGAACCAAGAAAATCATACGGTATGTTATATAAGTAGACAATATACACAACTACTAGATGATTCATGCAAACCCCCACCTTTTTATGGCCTTTTCGGCATGGATCAAAGCCTGATTGTGCCGGTGCAATGCGTTAGCGAATGAGGTTTCACTGATGTTGCGCATTGCTTCGCGCATTGGGAGCCTTTGGACTCGTCTTTGGGCCCTCCCTCTATTACTCAACCGAGCTGTGCCCCAGCTGTTTCATTGCACTTATCGGGAGAGGTCGGGATTGTCCTGATGCTTTTGTTACTGCAGTTGCTTAGCAATCAAAGTCACGTCAGCTAGAGCTATTTCTGATAGGTGTCTCTTATTTTCCCCACGTTAAGCCCCGATCTTGTATCACATTTAGCTGTGGTGTGAGAGGAGCCGGTTCTGACACTTGCCAGTCGAATGGGCCGGAGATGGCGTATGTCAAAGACCGAGTGCGCGGGATGCGTCTGCCAATGAGGTTATGCTGAGGCTGAGAATTGCTACGCGCATTGGGAGCCTTTGGATCTATCCTCGGGCTCGCTTACTATTACTCGACCCATTTGATGGAGATACGGCGCCCCAGGGCAGCACAGGCTCGTCCTGACACTTTTGTTACTGCAGTTGCCTTTGTAACCACGGTTGCTTACCAACAAAAATCGCATCGACTGGAGACAATTTTGATGGGTTGATCCATTTTTCCCCAAGTAAAGCCTTGACCTTGTGTCGCATTTTGCTCCAGTGGGAGGGCAAATAAATCAGTGCTCAAACTCGAATTTTTTCTGGCCTCACCAGCATAGATTAAAGTGTTGTATCTATTCGACTGCACAGCCTGAAGCGCTGGTACTGACGCTTGCCGGTCGAATTGGCTAGAGATGGTGTTGTGGTGTGCTTCAAAGACTGAGTGTGCAGGTGCAATGTGTCAGCCAATGAGTGGACACCGTGGCTGCACATCGAGAACCTTGGGTCCTCTTTCTATTACTCAGCCCAGCAGCTCATTCAGAGGGACAGGTTAGGTTTATCCCGACCCTTTTGCGACCTCGGTTGACTATGGTTGCTTTGGCAACCACTGTCGCATCGCCTGGAGCTATATTTTGCTAGCAGTGCTCAATTATCCCACATTAAGCTTTGACCTAGTGTTACATTCCGCTCCAGTGGGAGTGTGGATAGATACAGTCGGTACTGACGCTTGTCTGTCGAATGGGCTAGAGATGGCGTTGTGGTGAGCATAAGACCGAGCGCGCAAGTGCAATACATCAGCCTAGGAGGGGACACTGAGGCTGCGCATTGCTAAGTGCATCGGGAACCTTTGGATTCGTCCTTGGATTCTCCCACTATTACTTAGTCGAGCTGCAGGGAAGCAGTTCGCCCCGGGGCAACACTGACCCATGGCATTAAGAGGGAAAGGTCAGGCTAGGCTCGTCCTGATGCTTTCGTGACTGCTGTTGCTATAGCAACTACAGTTGATTAGCTGCCAAAGTCGCGACGTTGTGTTGCATTTTGCTCTGGTGAAAGAGTGAATGAATAGACGCCCCGGGGCGACGCTGTGCCATTGCACTAAGAGGAACAGGTCTGGTTCGTCCAGACGCTCTCGTTACCTCAGTTGCTTTAGCAACCACAGTTGCGTCAGCTGGAGCTATTTTTGATGGCTTGCCACATTTTTTTCCAATGTTAAGTTTGACTTTGTATCGCATTTTGCTCCGGTTGGAGTGTAAATCAATTGGTGCTCAACTACAACTTTTATGATTTAGAAAAAATTTGAAATCATATCACGCCATATTGATTTGAAATGCAAACCTTTTAATCAATCGCTGAAGGCTCTGAGAGACTGCGCCACTAAAGCATATATCTGAGGAGTGTTTTATTTTTTATTACAAATCGAGGGATTCCTTTTAGAATTCCTTTCATTTCCCAAACTAGAACCCTTGTTACCTAACATGTCTGTAAAGTTTCAGTTCTACAGTTCGAGCGTGCATTGACTTCGAATGGCGAATTCTTAGTAAAAACACGAAGAAAAAACATAAATCACAAAGACAAACCAAACTTTATATCTATTTTTCTCCAGTGCAATTTTTGAGACTGTAATAAGAAAGTTAATCACAATAAAAGTCTCAACAAGATGAAGTAGATTTTATCAAAATTGGGTTAACTTTACAAATGTAATTGCAAAATTAAAGCCGTTGCTTTGTGTAAAAATGCAACTAAATCATAATAAGGACACGAGACTGCCGCACGTACCTGATAGAGACAATGACGAGGGAATGCGAACAGACTTTTTTGATGGACATTAAGTGGCTAAGGTGGACGGGAATGGAAAGTCGCGAAATTGCAATACATTAATTTCCAAGCAGTGAGAGCCACAGAGAAATAGCAGAGAGGATGGAACATTTTCTTTAAGCAATGGTTTAAAAAAAGGCTTCCAGTAATTTGATGAGTATTTTCGAACCAGTCTCAGCTCCAGGCAATTTGCTGTTTTATTTGTTATCAGGAGGTTAGTAAATGTATTAAAATAATAGGGTTAAACACAAACATTCACTAATTGTAAAAGCAGTTTTTTTCTCTAATATTTTGTTTATTACTAAAGGTTATTGATTAATATACTATTTTTTATTGCTCTGTGACATTTAATTTGTTTTCAAAACATGACTGTTGAAAAATTCACTTAGAAAGAACCACACAAAAGAGGATACATTTAACTTTCGATCAAAGCAGAAATATTTTCCCCAAGATGAACGCATTAAACAAGATATTCGAAGAGAACCTCAAATTTAATACCTTTGAACTGAACCAGCTATAAGAAACTGTAATACTGGTAACCCTAACAAAAGAAATGATATAATAAAAAAAAAAACAAGCTAGTTGATTGTGTTCAGAAAAAATTCCACTTCAAAACTCCTTCTATTCCTCGTCGGCGTAATTGTTTTCTAAGAAAAGACACGAATCGAGGGTTACAGCAATCAGAAGCACACACAGTAAATACAATCTACCACTGGTACTGATTCAACTGCTCTTACCACTACCAAAACCAATAGTACAACTGTTGCTATTGATGTTTGTACAGAGACCCGTCTGCAGATGCCAATTATTGTTTCTAAGATAGAGTTCCTTTACAGCGCGACCTAAAACTATATTTATCCAATCACAGTTCGAAGATTTACCATTTCCGCCAAATTTCCATTCGCTGGTAGAATTTCTTTCTTTCTTTCTTTCTTTCTTTCTTTCTTTCTTTCTTTCTTTCTTTCTTTCTTTGTAATTGTATTTTTTGAAACTCGAACTTTTTTTGTATTCAGAAACGTTAACAAGTTTCATGCACCTGCAATTACGTTTTTGTCCTGTTTATCATTCAAAAACACTACTCTTTTTCTTACTCTTTCACACACTTTCTCTGTTTCCTTCTCCTTTGACACATTGAAAAAATATATTCATCTCAACTTCTTCATCATCTTCGTCATGCATTCTCCTTTTCTTTAAATCATTCATTACTTTCCTTCAAATATACAGTTGATTAATTTTTTCCTGCTCCTAAAAGTCTCCTCTTTTCACTTTCACCATTTTTTTTCATATTAATTTTCTGTTTTCATTCATCCATGATTCCTTTTTCTCCATCGTTTTTTGTTTTTTATATTTTCATTCATCTCTCTTTTTAAATGTTCTCTTTCTTTTCATTTGCATGCCTTTTCATGTCATTTTCTTCATTCATGTTCATCAGTCAGTTAGCATCCCCCCACTTTTTATTTGACCATTCTTTTGAATTTATGATTCTTTCCCTTCATATCTACCTTTTTATTCATTATATTTTTCTTTTCTCTTTTGTCATTCTTTTGGTTTGACTATTTTTCATCTGTTATTGAGTTCATCATATCTCGTATTTCCTATTCATCTTTTTCTTTTAATCTTTCCTAAAATTTCTTTTTTGAAATTTTGATTTGTCTCTTTCTTCATTTCCTTTTCTTTATTTTGTCCATCTTCATTTTTTTATAATTTTTTTTGTCTGATATCACTCTCTCTTTTTTATTCATTTCTTGCTTTCTTTTCTTTTGTCTTTTTATTGTTCCCACTGGCTTTGTTCTTCCTTTACGCGTTACAGTCTGCTTTTTTTCCTTCCTTTTCCCGTTTGATTTATGTTATTTCTTTCCATCTTACTTTTTAAACTTTGTTGATTTCGCCCCTAGGTATAACTTTACTTTCACGCTTTCTTCTCAATTCTCCCTCATTTCATTCCAAACCGCCTCTCTCTCTCTCTCTCTCTCTTTCTCTCTCACTCTCTCTGTCTCTCTGTCTCTCTCTCTCTCTCTTCCCAATTGATCAAACATGCGAATCATTTCTTTTTCCAATACGTGTTTGTGCAGTCTAGTCATTCGAACATTAGCTTATTCCAATTCAAATACACATATTCTTTCCCGGAAAAGAAGTGATTTGCAGCCCATTTTATAATCCTCGTCATTTTCGAGTTTCTAATTCAATCCATCTCTTTCTTTCAGTAGTTTTACAAATATTTCATTCTCTTTTCAATTTCCTTTCTTCACATTTTCAATATCATTTCCTCCATTCTTTATCACCAACGAATACATTTTTGCCCTTGAAACCTTTTAATTTCTCTGCAAGGTGTTATCTACTCTATTTCTAAGCATTTTATTCTTCTTCTGGGATTTTTTCTCCAGCATCAATATTTTAGCCCAGGTATGAATATACTGTATGCGTAGCGTCAATTCATACTAGAAAAAACAATTGGAACAAGTATGAATGTCTACCTACGTATGATTCTAGAATAATTTCACGAAGCAAAGAGTTTGTATGCTATTTCTAGTGAATTCTGCCCATCACAATTTGGTCAAAAGGTAAATTATCTTGAATTTAGTGAACTAGACTGAACACTCACCCTAACATCAGAGTAAATCGCTGTCCAAGAAAGAATTGGATAGATAAATGGAACCCAGATAGCATTCAGTCTGATTTGTTTTTCGAAATTGAATTAATACTACTTTTTACACTGTTAGAAAAAAGGGGCAATGTTGAAGAAATTGGGTACTAATGTAAAAAAAGGGTGTTTGGTTAATGTGAAAAAAGAGTCGGGCTGATGGGAAAAGAAGAAACTAAAATGGTTGATAAAAGGGTTATGGGGGCGACCCTAAAAACAGGAGTTATTGCTGGAAAAAAATGTGTCTTATCTCCCCCAAAAGAATTGACTGATGTAAAAAAAAAAAAAAAAAGAGGGACTTAATTCTAAAATTGTTGGAAAGTCTAAAAGGAGAGGAATGACATTAAAAAATGGGGTTGTAATGCTAAGAAGAAAGAGACTATTGTGGTAAAAGAGGGCTAATGTTCGGAAATGGGGCAAATAGTAAAAAATGTCAATGGAAGTAGATTTTGGAAAGGAGAGGGGGTCGATGTTGAAAAAGAGGAAGATTTTCTCTTTATTTTGAGCCTATAAAATGAAAGTAATAGTTCCCTCTTAATTTTGACCCCTAAAAATGATGAAAAATTCTCCCTGAGATTTAAAAAAATTTCCATCTAATTTTTACTTCCAAAATTGAAAATAAATATCCTTTTTCCATTGTGATTACCCAGAAAGAAAATTTATTTTCTCAAAAACTGAGAAAGGATCTCAAACGTGGATTTTGAACCCACTGTAAGATCCTCCCTCGATTTTGACGAGTAAAATTGTTGGGTTTTTTTTCACTTTTTAGGAGTCAAAATAGAGCAGAAAATGTTTTTTCTCAATTTCAGGGGATGAAATCAAAGCTGATCTTTCTTACCTCGGGGGCTCAAAATCATCAGCCTTTAAAAGTAAAAAATCAACGGCATCCATCAATTTTTTGCTCCAAGATAGAAAAAACCTCCATTTTCGACTTTGACCCCTAAATCACTGAGATTTTGACCCTGAAAAGTCCCTCCCAGAATAACGTTGATGCCTAAAATCAAACTGATAGAATTCTCATTGATTTTAACCCTTCCAAAGACAAAATAAAATTCCCCTCGATTCAAGCCTTCAAAGGTAGTAAAAAACATCTGCTCGATTCTGACTCCTAAAAGTGGAAGAAAAATTACCTCTCTTGGAGAATTTCGCCTCCATTTTGAAAATTAAAAGGGGGAAAATTTGTCCCCCCTGATTTTGACCGATATAAGTAGAAACTATTGATTGTGAAAACTATTTGATAATACTTTTAATAATGGAATAATTCTCTTTCATATTTATCAACCAAAATCTGCAGTGAAAACGTACCTTAACCTTACTATATCATGCACTAATGATGTGTTAATTTTTCATTCTTTCCAAATAAATAACTCATTTTTATCTCCGAAGATGTTGAAAAAAAAATTAATTCTATTACATCATATAAATATGGTTGAAAAACCCTCAAAACATATTTTGGGAGTTGTTTTAAAAATGTACTTTACTAAAAACACTTTTCGAGGATCAAATCAGTACCCATAGAAAATTTCATGGAATTATATCAAGTAGTTTTTGTGGTAGGCTAGTTCAGACACATACAGACGGGTAGACGAGCTTTTGGCGTATTATAGTAGGCTATTTATATCTTACAATCCTGAATCAAATCCAATGCGATTACAAATCAGCTTATGAAATGCAATGATGATGAAAAACCTTTGATTAATTTAGAATATAGGTATTTTCCAACAACAAACCACTGACAATCTTTTATGAATTGAAATCTTTCCAAGATGTGTTAAAATGATACAGTCATGTGAAAACACAGACAATCAGAAAAGAAGTATTTTTCAAAAATCCAACTAACCTCTGGGTTATGAAACCAACCAACAAATCGTTTCTCATTTTGCCTCCTTTTATTTTTTTTATATTTTCTCTTCTAAATCTCTGTTTTTCTTGCTACTTTTCAAAATCTTCTTTTCATTTCTTTTCATCTCTTTGTCTCTCTGTATATATATATATATATATATATATATATATATATATATATATATGTGTGTGTGTGTGTCTGTGTGTCTGTGTGTCTGTGAATGTGTGTATGTGTGTGTGTGTGTATAATATATACATGGATGTAATAACAGAATAATATGTGAATACATATTTATATATGTGTGTATGTATATATATATGCGTATATATATATATATATATATATATGAGTATGTGTATATACAAATGTATATTATTAATATGTGTATAAATATATGTGTGTATGTGTGTGTATAACTTCTTTTTTTCCTATTATTTCGCTAATTATCCTCTTGCTCGCTTCGACGTTCCTTCACTTCCAAACATTTCCTTCTGCTTCGATCTCAGAATCTATCAATTCATACGCATTCAAATCGCGCGCAGTATTTTTCGCCTTCGGCAATCTTATTGACTTCCCCTATCCTGAGGGACTTGTCAAGAATGTTGCCAATTTGGTCTTTCGAACCAATTCTTCCTGGACTACAACTATCACAACTCTTACTTCTTCAGACATGATGACGATTATCCCCATGATAAAGGCAACAGTTATAATGATGATGCTGATGGTGATCATGAAAGACGCTAAAACAGCCAATATCACAACTTGGTTTCTAATATTTTGGATATACCAGCAACAACTAATAGCTACTACTACTACTACTACTAGTACTACTATAATCAACATCAATAACAACAGCAGCAACAACAACAACAACAATAATAATGATAATGATAATAACAATAACAATAATAATAATGATAATAATAATAATAATTATAATAATGATGAATGAATGGATGACACGGTGAATGCCTCAGTAATCTCAGATTTGGTGAAAAATATTGTCCCTCTTTCTAAGAAGCTCCATGACCTCTAACCAACTCTACACAAACTAAATGAAAAAAGCAATAAAGTTGGTTTCCTCATGAACTTCAAAAAAAAATACATATCATGTGCAACGAACAGTTCAGAAAAAGAGAAATCACAAGCGAATCGAAAACGCAGAAACTGGAGGAAATAGACCGCTACATCTACGCGAAACCCTCAAAAGTTGAAGAATCCTAGCAAAAGAATCACTCTAGGATGGCGAACATTCTGTAGAACAAGCTCGACCTTCAAGAACAAGAGAGTCTCACAAGTCCTAAAAAAGGGGCATACGACCAATGTATCCTCCTAATAGTCACCTATGGATCTGGAACATGGAAAACTATGCAACGAACACATGAGAGAATAATGCTTGACATAACTTTTTTTTTGGCTACTATTCATCTTTGTTATTAAAAGGTACTTCGCTTCAATCCAACTCAATTTCATTTTTATTTTTTTTGCAATAAGTCAAGTATTGAGAAAATAATAAAAATAATAATTATCATTATCATTTTCTTTGCTACTATTTACTTTCGTTTTAACCGGTAGAGATAGTGCATGAGTTTAGATTGGAGGGTCGTGAATTCGATTCTCACCTGGAACTTCTTTGCTTTTTTTCTTTTTTTTTTTGATCCACGCTGCTTATTTATTTACTCACTGTTGAAGCGAACCTAACCAGAATTTAGTTGTATAAAGCCAAGCAAATTTAAATGAAAGTGATGAATGGAAAAGAATCAAAATAATACAAATCTAATTTAAATTGATGTATTTTTTCCTATTTTTCTTTCAGTAAATTTCACTTTTTTTAAAAAATCAAATGTTATATAATTTTTCTCTATTTATCTTTCTATCACATGAATTCCTTTTTATGAACATTCCACCTGTTAAAATAGACTTTCAGTCTAGTTTACTCAAAACTAAAACTAAACTGCTTCAATTTTAAAACATTTGCCAAAAGTATCTGCCCTCTGAGTAGTTATCCCCAGTTATATGAAAGCCTTGTTTTCAGTAATGATTTGATGTTTTCTGATCGTGCATTACATGGGGCTAGAGAATCCTGTCCACCGGGAGTTCATTCTATTCGCTAGGGTCGGCAGGAATACTGGAGACATTGAGGGAGATCTGACGAGTCTTCCTCTCTTGATATGCAATGACAACAATTAAACAACTGGTGTGAAAATGTTGATGTATGAACATTAAAAATGGTAAAAAAACAAATTTTAAACTGTTCTTGATTTTTTAAAAAATATGGAATTTTGCGAGACTTCGAAATTCAAATGAGTCAGTCTACAAAAAACAAAACAAAAAAAAACAAGGCCTCAATTTCCTTAAATAGTGCATGCAACAGTTTCCGTGATCCGCAAGCTTAAGACAGAGGAGAGCTGGAAAAAAAGTTGTGTCAAAACCTTGTCCCAGAATTTCAACTTCTCTGGAATATGCGAATGTCGAACCTAAAATAACAGACGAATTGGTAACGGTGAAGATAGGAAGATGGAAAAATCTAAACGATATAAAATCCGGCGTTGTTGAATTTGGTGAGAATAGAAAACGTCTTTCGATAAGACTTGCTGTCACAATCAAAAAACAGACTTTTTATGTCCTAACTTCCATGACGTGGATGATTTGTGCTCGTCAGTTTTCTTTTCCCCTCTCCCCATTTGGCCCCGAATCATACTTTGCTATTTTGTAAATATCAATAATAACATTGACTTCAACTATGCTCAATGCTTTGATTTGGCTGAATCGATCAATAAAAGGCGATTCTGCATATATGATTGTACATATATACATACACATACATAGGTTAGTACATATGTGTCATATACACACGGACATACACACACTGATTCACACACACACACGTATATTTATATTTATGCATGTATCTGTTTATATGAGTATTTTAGAATACATATATATGAGAATTTTCTTCCAAGTAATAAGAATATCAGCAAACACTCATACTAACAGGTATATAAACACACGTACGAATTTTAGATTACTTTAACGATGATCTGATTCGCATGCTTATTTGTAAAAGATGTAATACATATTCACATACACACCAAACAGGTGTTTAGCAGGCTTAACTTCGTCATAATACACCACAAAGTAAAGGTCTAAACTTCTAGCAATGGCCAGTGAGTCAAAACAAATGAACGTCTCTGTAACAGATAGACTTTAATTGTTCTATAGGAAGTGCATTAAATGTATGTGCATATGATAATTATAAATTACTTAATATTGAAATTCCATTGGAAACTAACTCTCGTTACTATACGGTGAATGTATCATTTGGCCAGGCAACGCAAACACCTGCAGCAATCCAATTTTCTTAAATTGTTCATTCTATTCATGTTGTCAAATCCAAATAATACATTCTCTGTGTAATGACGGGAGATCATTTCAAATTGAGTTTCAGTATAATATAATGCAATTTATAATCATTTCTGTCGGATCACACTTCTATTTCTTAATATATATATATATATATATATATATATATATACATATATATATAAGAATGTGTGTGTAAGTTTGTTTGGTATTACAATGGTAGCACTTTGCTAATCGTTACCATACGTTGAGTCCTCAACTTTTTTGCTAGAACGTAGGGTAGAATTCGAATATAAAATAAACTGATTAGAGGCACTGTGGTGTGCGGCATTCTCTGAATAGAAACCTGTTCACGGCCTCTCCGGTAAAGTCACCAATCTCTGATCGTTACGCAAGAGGTTAACTGTCGCATTTCTGCAGTTTGACGTAATATTTAGTGACGTTTTAGAATCAAATACGTCTTCAGATGTTTTTCATCGGTCTATAGAATACTAAGGATAACAGGGTAGGTAGTACTTTCATTTCGTCTACCTTGGCACACCTGTAACCCTAGATTTAGCTGAGCTGAATGTGCATTATATTAAGTTAAATACCTTCTCCATCAGCAAACATGAAAGGCATATATCATTGGCCTTCAAAGACTGGATCTCCAAATTAACACATTCCAAACTATTATTCGATTATGAAAAAATCCTTGCTTGTTGATATGAAGAGAGCAGAGAACAAGGTAAGTTTTGAAAATGACTCTGGATAGTTTTGAAAAGACAGAACTAAATATAAGGATCGCTTTTTGCTACTTGAAAAATTAAGTGGAGGCATAAGAGTTGGGATTAGAGACAGAGCGATGTATAGTCTCTTCCTTTCTCTCACTTGAGTGTCCGCCATTCTTTAAGCTCTTCTCAATCGGTTGACTGAATGGCGATTTTCTAGAATAATTTTTGGGCCATAATATTTCATAGTTATTATGAATAGTTTCTCCATAGTCCTGTCGACATTCTGTAACCATCACCACGCTACATAACGACTTGTCGTGCAAGTTTTATCAAGATGTGATCTAGAAAACCCATCCTTTGACATTATGAAGATTGCCAGAGCAGAAATAATTTACGGTTGAATGGTGTGTTATATATCCACGATGCTTGCAACTAGTTAATTCAATAGGTAAGAAGACTTTATATAATGAATAGCAGAGATATGTCTCTGAATATACGACATAAAAAATAAGAAGGTAGCTATATCGATGTATTTGGCTATTCCAGAGTTTAATTTTCTAAACTAACCCGTGTTATTTACTGTGCTCATTTTATACCACCAGGGAAGTGCTTCTTCATAATCGAGTAGTAGATTAAAATGTGTTGGCTAGGAGATTCGCTCTTTGAAGGCCAATGAAATCAGTTCCTTTTATGTTTCTAGATGAAGGAGGTAGAGATCACGTTTTGGAATCAAGCCCAGCTGAACCTAAGGTTAACCTGGGAGGAAGGTAAAATAAAAGAACGTAATTTTACTCCGTCTTTCGATTGAGCTTTGGCAATGATTCCATGGAAGGCCTAGAAATATTCCACCACAATCTTTACCCCACATTTCGAAAATTATATGGTACTATATATGATATGGATCAAAAGAACGAAGAAAATGTACGTGAACTTAATCAATCTTCATATGATCAAATATGTTTTACGTAGCATGAAGAAAACATAATTATTAATGACATACACAAAGAATTGCAGAGAGCATAAAGATAATGTACAAACACGATTATTTTAGTGGTTCAGGGGACCTGATTTTTTAATGTCATCCATTTTTATTTGATGACTCTTATATATATATATATATATATATATATATATATATATATATATATATATATATATGTATGTATATATATGTATATATATTATAGGTCAGGTTTGCAATATAGCATAATATACCACAATATATTATAAAGCAATGTCTGATGGAGGCCCAAAGAGGGCAGAAACATATAAGCATGTTTGTGTCGCAAATCTACTTTCTATTACATATATATATATATATATATATATATATATATATATATACATACATATATATATATATATATATATATATATATATATATATATATATATATTCGATCACATTGTGTAACAATACATTTCATTTACTTTGAATTGGATAAGTGAAAAAGACATGAAACATATATTCATTAACAGTTTAGGAATGTAGTTTCCTAAAGATTAAGATGATTTTTCCAAAATGTCGATGGAAACTTTCAATGTTATATATCCAAAGGTACGATAGTAAGTTATGGTAGACGCTAAAACAACCACAGTCTTTATAGAAATGATAGGAAAAGCCTTATTCCAGTACCGGACTTATGATATTTGATGTTATAATTGTCAAATTACAATGATTATGTCTGCAACGAATTAGAACGCCCCTGGGTATCATACTGCCGTAATCTTGAGCTAGACTAGCGAAATATACATCTATAAACGTTACATGCATCACCGATTTTACATTAATAACAGGTGCGTCTATTGGTATACGTATATGTGTGTACAAATTCAAACGTGAAGGACAAAAGATTTTGAACAAGTATATACTTTGCAATTAGAAAAAATGAGAGAGGATAATTTTAAAGTGTAAATGTGAGACAAAAGACAGAAGCTTATTAAAATGATAAGAAAGGGGGATGAAAATGAAATTTTTAAAAAAGAGACATGGAGTGAAAAGATGGAAATGATTTTAGCGAGGGTGTGACTGAGGAATTGTGGAAAAGCAGATATGTAAGAACTTTTCTGTACAGAATTGATTAGAACAATGTTGCTAGGAGATGATGACTTGAAAGAAATGTGGGGATCATGGGAAAAACATCACGAAGCTTTCTGATCAGAAATTCACAAAGGAAGATGGAGAATTAATTGGAGATCTTCCAGACGAAATGGAGTGGAATAAGAAAAAGAAATCTAACCCTCCAATTTGCAGAGTTTCGAATCTGGGACTCAGCGTGAAATTACAGATAACTGAAGAGAAAGGCAAGTAGTCAGTGAAAATCGACAGATAGCTGGGAGAAGAATATCTCATTAAGGAATACTTGGAGTTCTTCGTAATATCATATCAAATCGCCAATGCATTGCTATATGAAAAAGAGGAAGTGACTTGCATGTGTCAAACGTTCGTATCTGTATTCAAAAATAATTAATTTATACGTACTTTAAATGGTTATCACAGCTAAAACGTCTTAAGCCTTTGAGTCAGTATTTCAAAGTTTACATACATACATATATTCCTGCATTTTTACGCACAGACGAAGACGCACGCACACGCACACACACACACACACACACACACACACATATACATATATACATATATATATATATATATATAGAGAGAGAGAGAGAGAGAGAGAGAGAGAGAGAGAGAGGTAGGTATCTATCTCTCTCTTTCTCTCTCTCTCTCTTCATATGTATATACATATATATATATCTCAACTACTGCGACTAACTCCTTTTCTCATCTTCAACTTCCCCACAAACGTGCTTTCTCCAATAATATAATTTCTCTTTAAAAAGTAATTATCTTTAACAATTTTCATAAGTTCCCAGCAGCAAATTGCAGCTAGCTTTAACCGGTCTCTGAGATAATTGGTTTATCCGCTACCTTTCGCCGTTATGATTACTAATGCACAATGAAATCCCATGATATTTGGTCAAATGAAGATCGCCATCTTGGAAAATTGCGGTCATGTGATCAAAAGAAGAGATTAGGGTTGTAAGGACTGCTGATAAGATTTCTCCGAAATTATTGTTGACCAAAAGTTGAATAGAGTGGTAGATAAGGTTTTGAAAAATGGGAAATATTTAGCAAAAAATGATGGATAGTAAAGTAAGAAGTGATTAGAATATTGAGAGAGAGAGAGAGAGAGAGAGAGAGAGAGAGAGAGAGAGAGAGAGAGAGAGAGAGAGAGAGAGAGAGAGAGAGAGAGAGAGAGAGAGAGAGAGAGAGAGAGAGAGAGAGAGAGAGAGAGAGAGAGAGAGAGAGAGAAGGGAATAGCAATTGTTGCGTGCAGAAGGCAAGAGCAAATTAGTGGAAAATATATAAATAATACAAATCTTGTGAAGGTGAACTGGGTGTTCTGGGGAATAATAAAAGTAATATTTTCTGTTGGACTTAGGATAGAATCTGTAAAATGGAAAATCAACCTAAAATCAGGGGTCTTCTAATCATCATCATCATCATCATCATTAGCGTCCGTTGTTGGACATACACCTTTCACAGGATTCACAAGACATCAGTATCATAGGCATCACAAAACCAGTACCTCTTTTTTTAAAAACTGTTTTTATGATATATTATCTTTTCTCTCTATTATATTTTGCTGTCATCAGATCTGGCCATTTCAGTTTGAGCATGATTCTCTTATTTGCAAGTTGAATAGTTATTAGTTTGAGGGTCAATCTTTTGGTTACGTTCCATGTCTCGACTCTATAAGTGACTATCGATAGGCTTCATTGGTTGCATAATCTTCTTTTCAGAAATAGTGTAAGTATAAAGTTCTAACATTAAAACCATGTCGTTTATCGAGTTATCAATGACAATGGAGAACAGAATAAAACACTAGAATCCAATAGTCATGCCACTAAGTTCTTCCGTCTGAAACCCAAATATGATAGAGAAGCTAGATTAATGGTGGGCTTATTTTGAGATAATAAAAATCGATTAGAAATCTGTCAAACAAACTTTGAAATAACAAATAATCGAACGTATTATAATAGATCAGATCACAAACTGGTATAGGCGAGTGAATAATTGGCAAACCACACTCCCATAACTACTTTATATGCTGTGGTAGTAGCGGGCATAGCTATTGTCTGTAGGGTCATCAGGGTTCGATCCCCTCGATAAATGTTGGATTTTGAATGTGAAATGTAAAACAATAAATTTAGAACATGTTTTAAAAATATGCATTTATGGTTATCGTAAAGGATTCATGTTCAAACCAAGAAATGACAAGTTTCAGAAATGTTATTGTAAATAGTTAGGAATTTTCAATCCCCCCCCCCAAAAAAAACTCACATATACTGAATTCATGTCAGTTCTTATATAATGCATTTAGCCATTTTCCTTCTTTCCTATCGCCGTCAAATGACGATGTTTCTAGGATAATCCTTAAGGCAGTTTCAAAACGACTCTGATTGCTGTTCAAGTTTTATCTGCCACAATATTTTCCATTTGATTGTTGTCGATGAAGTTCATGCACTTTCCCCAAAGCTGATTTTGAATATTCTCATCTATGGAACTAAATGCCTGAAACTAATTTTATTTCTTAATAAATTGGCAGTTCTGTCTCCCAAGAACAACCGGATGTTTCTCCCTTCTTCAGCTGTATTATTCCCCTCTTTGAACACATATAGTACAATTAGTTATGCTACATCAGAAAACATTTTCAAAGATGAAAAATTAAATTGATGCTGAAGGGTACAGTCTTATATTTACAACATCAAGTTATACAATATGTCGACTCCATCATAAGTCTCTTTCGATTTTTTGTGGCAAGAAGGCATTAAACACCTTTTGTTTTTACTAACTTCATTAAAAAAAAAATCGATTTTCATTGTATTATGACAGCTGTCATATAAGCAAGCATTTTTTTGTATAACATTGGTGCATTTATTTATATATTCATTCTAATATTTAAGTTGGAAGATAATCATCAAAGTTTGAGGCATATGGTGCCTTTCTTTCATTTTTAGAAAAGGTACAAACGCGACAAATACGTAAAAAACAAACATTTTTTTTTATAGAGAGAGTGTTTTTAACCTGATTTAAGGTAAGATTTCTTGCTGAACGAGGCTCCACGTTCGAGTAGCCCAACTGAGATCAGCAGCGATTAAATCAAGATATTATTTGAGAATAATCAACCTATTATACGTCGATTAGCGTTGCTTACCAATGTAAAATGTCGATCAAAAAGCAGTAGCAATAAGATGAAATAAATACTAGGCAAAAATTAATGATAGTACGCGAAAATCTATCAAATATTGTACCTGACCGGGTCGATCAGACCACAGAGTATTTCCTTGTAGAGTGTAAAACCAGAAAAATATGAATGTGCTTGAGAACAAAACAATCGTAGATCATGAAAGTTAGAATCGTACTCATAAATACTGTTGAGCTTAGAACGGCCCCAGGAAACTTTGCAAAAGGAATTGGTTTGGCCGAGAAAGGCTTGCAACTATTCAAACTGCAACAACATTATACTAGTTCAGAATACAAAAAAAGAGGGTTCTAGCATTAGGGAGACGTGCTCCCAATTGATCCCGAGCAAAATTAGAGTGATACTACTGGTGTCAGTAGCAACCATCGGCCCCTCACTCTTCTGATCAGCTCATTGAACCGTCGAATTTTGTACCCCTACATTTTTACTGCGTAAAATATCAATCAGAAGCAGTCATCAGCTAAGGCTGCAGCTGTGCACTAATGATATCAGTAAAGCGACTAGTTGTGGATTAGTATATATAAACGTTATCGAAAAATATACGCCAGTGAGACAACTCTAAATGACAATAATCAATATGGTTCAAGTTTCCTTTCGTAAATAGCAACAGATGTTTTTTTTAAAAATGGAACAAGAAGTCAGTCAAACAGAATGAAATACATAAAAATAAATCTAGAAGCATCGAACAATGAACAAAACAAAACAAAAAAAAAGGAAGAAAAGGTAAGAGAGGAAGGAATGAGACAGAAACACGGTGGTTGAATGGAGGTTACAGTGTGATGTCCGTCTAAAACTCTTTCTTTTGGCACCGAAGTCGCACTGAAACTAAGTCGACTGATTGCTTGCCTGACTGATCTGATTTGCCTATTCCTCGAAGACCTTCCTGCGTATTTAATAACTGATAACCAATATTTCCTTCAAGTTTCCAAATTAGGTATTCATAAATACTTATTTGATTTAGTAGCAATGTGTTCAAAACGGTGCATCTCAAAGTGAAGTAAAAAAAAAAAAAAAAAGGCTAGCGTTTCGTTGGCACATTAGTCATGTTGGCACAAGAGCAAGACACTTTTCAGTCTTTCTCGCTCTTGATGGCAAGTAATTCAAAATATAAAATTGCTTGCCTTCAACATTTTATTGTTAACCAATATCTTTGACTTATTTTCGAGGAGTATATGATTTGCTCTCTCGTGATAGTTGTTGTGAAGTCCTTTTATCCGTATATGTATATTTCATACTTGTCGTCCGTACCAACATGACCGCAGATAAGGAAATCAGACAAAACATTTGAGTGGGAACAAAAAAGAATGATGAAAGAGCGAAATACTTAAAAGAAAAAAGAATGGAAGATTAGAGAAACAAGCAAAGAAAAAAAAAACGCTAAAAGACAAGAAAGAAAGACAAAAAATGATTTTTAAAAGCAAAGCTGAAGGTAAAAGAATGAACGGTAAGAAGAAAAGAAGAAGAAAAAAAACTGGAAAGGCCATATAAATAATAAATGCAAAAAGAGAGCCAGAGAGGAAGATAGTGAATGAAATAGCTAACGGAGAAGTAAAAAATGAATTCATAAGGAGAATAAGGAAAATTAAAGTCCGAAGGATAAGTGACTCAAACAGCGAAAAAGTATCCGAGAAAGGTAGAGAACAGAAAATCATTAAAATATTATGGAATAGAAAGCTAAAGAAAAGGAAAACAACATCCAAATCTCAAGGAAGAATAAGAGAAAAAAGATAAACAGATAAACTGAAAAATTGAAAAATAAATTCATTATTATTAAGTTTGGTAAGCATTCAGAAAAAAAAAAAGAACGGAAAAGCCAAGTAGACTTTTTAGCTTCAACATTGAACGAACAAAGGAAAAATCAAAATGTTGGAAAGCAAGAAAAAAGCTAATGGCGAAAAAAAGTAAAGAAAATAGAATGAAAAAGTAAACAACACAAAACATCACTATAATAGAAACATTATTCAAAGAACAAAACGGCTTAAAAATACAAAATAAAACAAAGATTACTCCCAACCCAAATCAGAAAGACTTGCACAACAATTATAAAAGGAATGACTGTTAAGCTGATCAATCAAGCTTCAAGAGAAGTAACTCTTGTCCATCAGGTCAAGGATTCATCGGATTCAAGCGACCGACATGAACATGCGAATATATGACGTGGAAGGGGGTAAAATCCTGTGACGATTACAATACAACAGAAAAAAAGAAGAATGGTTGGACAAGTCAATCTATATATTCTGTGGCGTTCTTGAAAGCAGCATCTGTGCTTGCAGGGCTACTGGGAGTGTTTGACTGCGCTTCAAAGCATAGCTGAGGAGGATGAAGGAAGATGTAATAGTACAGAGGTTAGGGATTCGATTTTAGAATGCATCCCAGTTGCAAAGAGACAAATATATTCTTTTTGCTAGTTTTTATTCTCTTTTTTCTGTATAAGGGACACAAGTTGCAATAAACATGACATTGAAAATAAACAAAGGGTGTTGCCAGCAGGAGTTTGTGAATCTTTAAAGGTTGGTTTTTGAGAGGGAAGTATTTTTGTTATTTTATTTTACCGGAAGATTGATTTGACACGGATTCTCGTGGATTAAACAGGAGAATGATATTTTTCCAAACATGAGCAAAATTGTATATATATGAAATATCAGTGAATTGACAATTTATATTCCATTCAGTATTAATTTCATCCGAGAGCAAATCGAACAGTCTTAGATCGTGTAAATAAATTTTAAAAAATGAGCATCATGTGCGGATTGAACCGACGTCCACCTTGAAGCAGCCTTATACGCAGGTTCTGATCTTACCAACTGAGCTAACGACACAATCATTGCAAGGCAGGAATCCAAGAATAGATTCATATTACTCATATCTTTTTTTACAATCATAGGACAGTAAGAAATATCATTCAATAGTCACTTTATATTCTACAGAACGTGATAATCATAAGAGCATACTACCGATTAAACAACCATAGTCACTAAGGATAGTGAATGGTTCTAGTCCTTTGTATAACTTCGTGTGTCTGTGTGTTCCTATGCTCCTGACCTTATTGTTTTGTCTGTTGACTTGAAAAATCATATCAGTACTCCACTGGACCGATCCTAACAATGCTTTTTTCATTTGGAAAAAATTCATCATCATCATCATCATCATCATCATCATCATCATCATCATCATCATCATCATCATCATCATCAGTCTTTTAGCGTCCGTCGTTGGACATAGACCTTCCCCAGGATTTGCCACACTTCCCTATCATGGGCGTCACGGAGCCAGTACTTCCTGAACTTGTCTAGCTCGTCTCTCCATCTAACATTTTGCCGGCCTCAGTTACGCATGTGGTCTTGGTGATCCACGTTGTGAGTTGCGATGTCCATCGATTGTCTGCCTTTCTTGCAACATGGCCAGCCCACCGCCATTTGAGATTCTTAATGGATTCTATGATGTCCCTAACTCTTGTCTTTTCCCGGATGTACTGTGCTGTCTTGTGGTCTCCCCAAGCGAGGCCCAGCATTATTCTTTCATGTGCACGTTGCATGGTTCTCAATTTACGGGTCTATCTCTATTTTTGATGTTTTTACTCGGAAAACGCCAATGATGTCATAAATTGAACTTATCCAGTCAACATTTATTATTCGGTGCATTTCCTCTAAATGACTTTAAATTTTGACATACAATTGTACAATTATTGACTGTCGTGGCAAATCTTCTGTGTATTTGACAATTTCGAAATTGAGCTGACAATTATTTGATATTTAGTGGTCACAAAAAGTCTGCAACTCATAATCTATGTCCATCGTGGGGTCAGGTCACCCTTGTAGATAGATTTATTGCCCGTAGGCAATATCCATTTTCACAATATTCATTTTCACACCAGTTGCCTGGTGTTCACAGCTGGAGACTGACTGACAGCTAGTCTCCTCAGTTCTCCAGCCCTCCACACTCTCATGGTCCACAGCAAAGTTGTGGTTTACAGTTTCACAGCGGTTGCCAGGTGGTTATCGCTGAACTGACAGTTAGTCTCCCCAGGTCTTCAGCCCTCCTCTCATCTCTCCCTAACTCATCACAGCAGTGCTGTGGTTCGTACCCCCTCCATCATTTGTGTATACGTGTGTGTGTATGTGTTTTCTGCTCTGTTAGGCCACTGCTAACAGCTGGGTTCATAGATCTCATATTTCTAGCACTATCCTCAGTATTCGTACAGTCCCAAGCAGTGCTGTAGTCTGCAGAGTCTCAGTTCTTCCACTTACCCCTCGTTCCTCCAATGTCGCCTTCACTGTCTGTTGTACGTGTTCAAGGACACCTATTATCACTGGTACTACCCTGACTTCCATGTTCCACACCCTCTTCAGTTTTCTTGCCAGGTTCTAGTATTTTTCCAGCTTTTCACTCTCTTCCCTATTCACTCTGTGGTCTGCTGGCATGGCCACGTCAATCATTTCGCTGGTTTTCCTCTTCTTGTCCGCGATTACTACGTCCGGTCTTCAAAGTCCAAAAGTAATTTCTGGTTTCCATTCTCCATAGTTGCGTCTGGTCTGTGCTGGTACCGCTTTTCCACGTGGTTAAATCCCCATTTTTTTTACTCGGTTCCGTGTGTATCACTGTTGCTACTTCATCGTTTCTGCGTTTATACTCCTTCTAGGTTAATTGACTAACTCCGCCAGCTTTGCAGTTTACGGTCTCATCCCTTTCCCAACATAGGCGGCACTTGCTGCTTGTCTGTGTTCTATTGATTTTTTTAAATAGTTTGTTCTGATGCATTTGTTTTTTGGCTGCTATTTTGTTTCTCTTTTTAGGTTTCCTTTTCGTGGCCATGTCCATGATCTCTCATCTGCTACATTCTGTATCTTTCTTTCAGATATACTTTCTTCTGTCCCCGTTTTTCTTCCTTTGTTTGCTGTGCCGTTCCATTGTTTTATTGACAGTAAAATCCGACAGATAATTATAGATATATTATTTTATTTTTTAACTTTTTGAAATGACCTCCTACTATTACACAATAGAAAGCTGAGCTAAATAGCCGGCTGATAAGTCAGAGGCCTAACGCATTATACATCCTTTTATTGATGATATGATTATCGGCGGTGACAAACATTATGTTGTTTTTTACTCATAATCCTAAAACATACAGGAGGTTGCTGAAATGATCCCGGGTGACAGCTATAGCTGGGAGGATGTTCAGCAAAATTGTCGAGAGACAATTTGTTGATTTTCATGCATTTTTAAAAATGTATTTCTATGTCTTCCCCTTCTTGCCCGAACCGAAACTTTTCAACTAGAAAATCATGATATGCTCAACTGTTGAGAAATATAACTCAAGAAGGAATCATTGCTACACGATCAATTTTCAATTTTGTTCCTCCCATTTGTTGGCATAGGATGAAAAAATCGTAATTGTTGATAAATTTTAAAAGTATAATTAATATCAGATACTTTCGCAAAAATTGATTCAGGATTATTTATAAAAATTCCACGATTTCATGGCAAGAAATCTGATAAAGACATAGTTATACCTTTTAATTAAACAATTATACTTTGTAGAGACTAGTTGTAAAAAATATTACTAATTAACATATAACTTATTTCATTCAAAGGTGCTGCTTATTTTATTACTTATACTTGAAAAAAATATTGTCAATTATTCTTCCAGTGACTCATGGTACAAAATGGAAAAAAAAGATCAAAATGAAACTTTTATTCATTTAAATCTACAAAGAATGATATTGTGAATACTGAATTATTACAAATTCTCTTGAAATATTCGTGCAAGTGTTGACATTCCCAACTGAGAGAATTTCGAGAAGATATCTCCCGTTTTGTACAGTTTAATCAGGAATATTTCATCTTAGATTTTTTCTAATCTTCCTTATCTACTCCTAAAATTTACAATATTCCAATCAATTCTTCACGAATTTCATGCTTACTTAACGGGCATGTCGTTTTGTAATAAAGTGGGGATGGGCTTCTCTGTCTACTATCATAGTGATCATTTAAGAAAATATATCAAATCGTTGTAATTTAGTAAAAAAACAATCTTTTAACCAATATTTCTTCGCGGGGATATAGATTTAAAAGATAGAAATATTTGAGAGGTTCAGTCTTGAAATTTTACTGAAATTGTTCAATTAGTAATGTTTAGGAAACTATAAAAAATGTGAAAACAATTGATTCTATGCCGGATTCCATCTAATACAATGCTTACTGTTCACCGAGTTCTCGGGCAGAAGGCAAGTTTTCGAACAGAAATGTATCTGTGTTTATATAGTTTACAAGAATAATTTTTATGATTGAATATCTTCTCGATTTTCTTTCTCTCAGTTGCCACTATTCTTTTTTACAATAACGTTAATGTTTCACGACGTCCGTACATTTTATTTACGTACATGTCGGCATCTTTATGGTAAGGTCTAAACAGTGAAACAGAACTATATAATTCAAAGTCTTCAAAAAATTTATGGCATACTTCAAGACCATAACTCTTCAATTTCATCAATCATCTCAACTAAAACAATTCAATAGAACAAATCTCAACTGAGACATATACATAAAACGAGATTAATCTAATATAAACAGCAGAATATTATCTAGACATCGGTCCAAACTTTCAATTAAAAAAAATATTACGTTCAGTAATATAAATGGAAGTGACAATCGACAAAATGAAATACGTCAAAAAGGTTTTATTTCATCAAATAAACAATAACAAATAAATCGTAAAACTTGGTTCGATTTATACAACTTTGAGCAGAAGAAGGTACAATTCAGACTCAGACTACATATATTTTTTATATTCGGTATGGTTCTTCTTATTATTCAATCTTGGAATTTTTTATTATCATATATAAGAATTGAATAATGGATAGATAGAATAAAAAATATAAATGATAATAAGAATATTCTTTTTATTTTCTTTGTTAAATAATTGATTTTATATCCATAATTAAATCACGATAGATTTTAGGATTTTTTTACGCAAGAGATTGGTGGTTTTTAAATTTGATAATTTACTTGCCATAAAATGTGTTTATGAAATATTGATAGAGGATTCCTGTGAGCCAATTTTTACTCAACTTTGAAAATTGTATGAGAAAACATTCACCTAATGATTCAGTAATAGTATAAGATTTAAAATTTGTGAAAATAAAATAAGGATATACATAAAGAAAAAAAAAGATAGTCTAATCGGGAGAAAAATTGCGTGTATTTTTTGTATTTTGAGGAAAGTTTGAAGGATTGTTTGCATACATACACAGTTTTTATCGGTTAGTATTGTTAGGTTACAAAAACAATTGAATCTGATTGTGTGTTTGGAAATGCGTTTTTAAAATGTTAATTGGCTTTTTGTTTTCATTATTCCAAGAAAAAACATATAACAGGTTGCTGATGAGTGTCTAGGTATATATTCTAGTAAGTATTGTCTTATATATATATATATATATATATATATATATATATATACCGTTTTGATCATTGAACACGGTGAAAACTTTAACAACGGATGAAACGTGTTTTCTATTTCTTTCTTCTTGTACTCTTACAAATTGTAAATACATCATGAACTATATATAAATATGTAGAGAACGAGAAAGGGAGAGAAAGATATGAGTCTGACGTTCCCTTATTTTGTACGCTGGATAGATTTTATGGGACCAAATAAATAAATAAATGACGCTGAGATCACCGTCTCTTTCATTTAGTCCGAGTTGTTGGCTTTCACTTTGTAATGTGCAATATGATGATGACTCAGATGGCCACAAAACATCTAACTCTTTCCTGACCTTCAGAATGCCCAACACAAACAAAAACAAAAGCATGAATAACTCCAAGGACATCACTGCGTGCCCACTGCTTTCATTTGTGTACTCCCTCCGCGGACACACGGATAACAGATGTCAAGCCTTCACAATACCAAGAGAAATGCATGAAAAAACATAATATATCAAGCTTTCTCTGCACTGATCTTTTTTGATACCAGTCACTTATTTCTATGAAACATGCCCGAACAACATCTGCGAGTGTCCACCTGCCCAGTACGTAACTGGACGTCTCAGTCAATGTTGAAGGAAAAAATGAAAGAAAACAAAAATAATATTCCTGAAATGAGGTAGACAGGTGCAGATGTATTGCTTTTTTCAGTTTTGCTTTCGTATTTCCCATCAATATCCTTTCTTTTCATTTTTTCTTTCTCTTCAGTGTCCAGTTTTCGTTCGAACAAAAGTGACACGCAACTCTTACCAACCTTGCTTTATTCTTTAGAATCTTTTTATGGTTTTCATTGTTGCCTATAGAGTCCCTTTCGGGGAAAATTCAGGAAGAATGAAGAAATAGATAAGAAGAATTGTAGATAGATGTACACTATGGGGTAGTAAAAACCGTTGCTGAAAGACATCCAAACCAGAAAGTCAATAAAAAATGTAAAGGGACACCTGTCGAAGCGTGATTAGCTATACAAGATTTTTTGCCGAACATTCTTAATGCCTCGGGTTCGATTCTCACTGGGTGCCTCATTAATTTAGAATTAGACCAATCTATTAACATCATTTGGACGTATGTTCAACTCTGCAGCAATTAGTTACGCTACCTTATTCTTGGTGTTGAAAGAAAAACATGCATAGATTCTAGATGCTTCCGTTTTGCAACATACGGAAACGCTTGGATATAAACAAAAAGACGAATAAGTGAAATGATGTGAATTTCAGAATATCAATAAAAAAGTTTTATAATCAATTGCTTAACCAAAAAAAAATTTTTCAGTGTCAAATGACATGCACATATGGGTTTTCTATTCTCTTTGACGTTTATATTTATACTTTGGCTACAAATAACCAATTAGTGCATAGAATTTGTTTAGTGCACTAGCTAAAAGTAATACTGGAACAGTAAAGAAACAGTTAAATGTGAAAGCAGAAAATTCATTTTATGAAATAAAATGGCAGTCACTATGTCTACGCAAACTTCAACATCGAGTTGAAGAAAAAACATTGGTTTTCAGAAATAACTTGGTTTGGGCAGAAGCAAAGGGAATTGACATAATTCAGATTCGTCTTGGGGGAAATTCATGAACACTAAAAGTGAATAAAACTGTCGCACCTTTAAGAAAATACTATTTGTTAATTTCTTTGCTGAAAACAAAGTACTAGTTGTCGATAAACTTGATTTTTATTCAAATATTTTTTTATATATTTGCAGTTGAATGTTTTTAGCAGATCTTTCCTTTAAGAATTGTCCAAAATCAATCAGCACTGATTCTTCACAAACCAGTTTATAAGTAGATAAGCCCACAAACAAAAAGGCTTGGCTTAACAAAGCTATAGCTAAAAAACAAGGTTCAGTGATTTTCAATTATCGTGGATGTCAGACAGATGAGAATGATTAAAACGTAAATTATGATAATATAGCTTGATTAGGCCAACGAGATATATTGTCACGCACACTCCCGAAGCAATCGGGAGACTTTTAGTAAGGATTTGTCAGTGATTATGAATATTTATCATTTATATAAACATATAAACAAGAAGAATATTTATCATTACTCACACACACACACACACACACACACACACACACACACACACACACACACATATACATATACATATATATATATATATATATATATATATATATATATATCAGTCAATCGATCGAAATCTCTATCTATCGGTTTGTTTTGCAATCAAATCACTCTAAATCACTTTATGAAACAGAGGTTGAACTAGTTAGATATCTGTATTAATCAAAAGTTATGAAGTAAATCTGTCGAATCGATGGCTTGAAAAGCTAAAATACAATACGAACTATAAAAATCAGATCTTGACTGGGTGCAATAGAGAAATATAAGTGGATGGAACTGAATAGAGAGGTGCGAACAGGTGTGAACAGATATTGTCAGATACAAGCAGTTAGAAAAAAATTGACAGGATGATTCATACTTCCTGAGACATGGAAATTTCATAGGCACGCACACACACACTCACACACACAATCACACACACACACACACACACACACACATATATATATTTCAATAAACAGTATCAATATTTCTGGTCGATTTGACTTTCTATTAGGTTTCTCCAATTTCCGTCAAATTTTGACTACATTTATTATCTAGTGTCAAGCACGTTACATCCGTTTGTAGAAAAATGTGGTTGTATTCAATTCATTAATGAAAGTATATTTCATATGAAGTATAATAAGCACAAACTTCGAGATAGATCGCGATAATCGAAAATACTATGGTCACTCAAAATGATACATACAACATGAATTTCAGAAAATTTATACATTCCCTCAAACCAGATATTAAGAACAACATCCGAAAATTGGAGATATTTTCTAGACGGTCGAATCGACAAGAAATGTCAAAACTGTTTAGTGAAACATGTAAAGGTCAACTGCATAAATACACGTCATGGTCTGAGGTTTAAATGGTTTTATGGCTCTGGTCAGCCGCGTTTCATCAACGGGATCATGAATGCTGAAGATCACATCAAGATATCAGAAGAAAACGAGTTTGTTTTAATAAGACGCTTTGGAAGAACAGCTGTATCTCAAACAATGATTCAAAACATTCAGAAAAAGCAAAAGGTGAAAGTGATTGATTAGCGATTCAAATCTATTCTGGCATTTGTGGAATTCACGGAAATGAAAAGAAGAAAAACAACTATCAATTGAAACAAATTTGAAAGAATGTTTATTGCTGGAGTGGAAAACATTCAAGTGGCCATTTACTCAAATCTAGTGAAATCAGTGTGGTCAATATTACAAGCAGTTTTTACAAAAAGGCTCCCAGACCAGATATTGATTTTGATATAATTTTTTATGCAAGGTGCCTTTATTTTTGAAGTGTTACATATTCATATTTTTTGTTATAGAGTATCAATGCAGTAAAAATTGACAATGAATAATACCTAATGATATATTTTCTATTGTATAATACTATACAACATAATTCAATGCTTCTCTAGAAAATTATGGCATGTTTGGTTGAGAAGATAATCAACTTTCTTTAGCAACATTGGTAGGAGTATGTTTTTCATGAGCGATGCTGTACTTAGGGGAGACTGGGATCAATAGATTTTTTAAAACTTAAATGGCTTTAACTTGCTTGGGAATTGATTAATTCAAGCGCAAATGTGACCAAAAATTACTCCATTTGGATTAGTCGTTTCGGTCCAACATTTGTTATATTCATTATGTTAACACTTGTGACATGATGAATATACTTCTATGATTGAGTTATACAACATATTCAACCAGACATAAGTATTAGCGGTCACAGAACATTCATTTGAGTAAAAAACAATATTTCAAGCGTACGTTGACCACACGAATTCATCAAGGTTATCAATATCCTCTTTTCTTTTGATTCTGGCCCCTTTCACTCTTCTATTGTTTCTGATTGCGTGTTCGCTTGGTTGAATTTTGTTTTGGTATTATGCAGGCTTTTTGTTTGTCCTCTGTCTCAATTGCTTCCAATTGCAACGCACCAAGTAGCTGCGCTTATAGTGTTCCATCTAGCCCCAAACACGTGTTGTTTTACATTCTATTCCAAGAGGAAATTTTGACAGAAGATACTTCAAAAGTAGTGTATATACTGTGATTTGCAACTTCTCATGAACAAAGACTGCACTACCATCAATCAACAATTTGACCATGATCTTGCCTTTCATCGGTCAAAGTGAAAAAAGATACTTACCCAGGTGAAAAACGTCCTTTATGTCATCAATGACAACGCTAATGACTCGGACGTTCGAAAAATAGCCAGCGGAGCCATCATGTGGTGGAAATACAAATTAAAGCAAGTGATTCAACCTGAACTGGTGCCCCACCAGCCTACGCATCATATATATATATATATATATATATATATATATATATATATATATATATATATATATATATATATATATACATATACATATATATATATATATATATATATACTGTTAAGACAGGAGACATGGATATGAACAGAGGGAGATAAATGTGTATAGATAGATAGGCTTGAATTAGCCGGTAAGTCATCAAAAGATACATGCTCAGAAATCAGGTACAGATACTCTAAGATATATAGATAGATAGATTGGTTGAGCTAGCTAGCTAGCTAGCTAGATAGAGGCAGGTAACATATTGCTAGACAGACACGTAGTAAATTGCACAAAATTGAAGAAAACTGATTGAAATTCGTACATGTATATGTAGAGAGAGAGTGAGAGGAAGACATTGGGGGTAACTAATGGTGGGGGCTGTATCACTTGCTGAGTCATGTGAATTATTTATAGATGTCAATTTTGCTTATGGTTTGGGCTTCCATCTTGCATACTGAAGGAGTGAGTTTTGAAGTCACATATTTGACAGAACGTGAGACGAAAAATGGATGCTAAATGATAAAAAAACGAAGGAAAATTATTTATTTATTGATGCATTTTTACATGAAGATTTTGATAAATGACTCATGCCCTTAAATAGTCGAGTGCAGTTTATTTTTTGCGACCATTTTGAAAACAGATAGGGAGCATAAATATAGATAACTTGCAAAAAAAAAAAAAAAAAAGAAGAAGAAAACTGAATCGTGGGAATAACAGTAATCAGGAGTAATGAAGCCTGCGTTAACTTAAGGTAGTCTTAAGATCGAGGATGGATGGATGCTCAACTGTGAGGAACTGAGAAATTGAGAAAATAAAGAAAATGAGATTTTCACCAGGAGGTGAGGGGAGAAAAGAGACTGAAAAAAATAAGAAAGATTAATGCATAATAGGATTAAATAAGGAATAGAAATGGAACCCAAAGACTGACCAAAGTGAAAGCGTAATTGTGTCTGGTACTTGTGGTCATTGTTTGAGTCCAGATAAGTTGCCAAAATTCGAATAAGGATTTTTAAGGTGAGTAGAGTTTTCTTTTGTAGAGAATTGGCGCAATAAAATCTCTGTTAGTACATTTCTTCACGACTTTTGCCACACTAGGGTAATATTAGTGAATGATAACAAGAATTAGTCAAGAGCTTACAAAGAATACAGTTAGATGTTTCAAAACAGAAAAAAATGTATTATAGCTGGAAAGAATGGAACAAAATTACAAAACGAGGAAAACATGAATTGAAGGGAATTAAAAATTAAAGATATAACGTCGCGTGGTTTTTACATTGAGCATAATGGTAAGAGCAAAGTAACGTTGAAGCAGCTACACTATCGGTCACAGATTTGATTCCTACGAGTTGCCCCATGTTCTTCAACTGTTTATTCTATTTACGTTGTCTGGGCCAAATGATACATTCACCGTGTAATAACGGGAGATCATTTCAAAAAAGAGTGTCAATGTAATATAGTGCAATTCATAATCATTACATAGATGTATCCATTTCTAAATAATGATAATAATGATAATAATAATAATAATAATAATAATTATAATAATTTTAATTATAATTATAAGTGGTAGTTGTAACATTTGGACCGTATGAATGAACCCAGTGATGATTTTCGAAGGTTTAAAAGATATTTTACTTTAGGCTTTAAGAATGATTATTCTTGACATATTGATGATATTTCTACTTCTGAGATGGTTTTTCTTTGCGATTCTGAGAAATGTTCACCTAGATGAATTGTCCACTGCCAAATTCTACCTAATGAAAAGAAAAAAAAAAGTTGAGAGTGGTCTGTTGTTTCTTGGAGCTGCACGTGGGTAAGTGGAATTAAATTTAAAATTTATAGTTTAATGCCTAGCTACCCCCGAGTATGAATGAATGGAGTCTGTCCACCCCTGACCGTTAGGACCCCTTACTGCTAAGTAGATATAGGGGGAAGTCCACCATTGGGAAAGAACACAGATTGTGAGACTTATACTAAGTCAAGACTTAGAAGATTTAAGGGAGACGTATGACCTTCAAGGTTGTTAATTTCACCCAGATGAAGCTTAATGTGTTAATTGTTAGGTCTGAATGTAGAAGGGGATGGTCATACCACCAAATAGATATATCTGTGCAGCAGAATGGCCTATCCATGTGAGGTTATACCATGGGTTGTAACAGCTGTTGGGACTCCGAGAGTGTCACTGAGCTAATTGCCCACAATGAACCCACCAAGGTCTGGTGCTACCTTAAAAGAACCAAAAAGGGCTGGTGGGGCTCTTCGGTTATTTCTGAACCACATCGGTCTTAACCAACCCACCAAGGTCTGGCGCTACCTCAAAGAACCAAAAACCCCTATCATGACAGTACAACCTAACCATTTTACCGCAAAAAACGGGGCACAAATCCGAGATTTGTGTGTCGTAACCGGCAGGTGTTCCCTTGTTAGCCACCAGGAGGGACCCGGTCGTCATCCTGTGACTGCTGGCCAAAACTCCGGCTCGTGTACCCTTAATGGCCTTCAGGAGGGACACAGTCGTCACATAGCTACTGTTGGCCAAGACTCATATACCACTAATGACACCCAGGGTAGGCGCAGTCCTCACGGAGTGACTGCTATAAAGAGAAAGAGATGGACAAGGGAGGAGAATAGATTAGTTATGTATTGTTACTTTAAAAGCAAGCCTTCAGTGCGATCTTATAGGGAGCGTATGCTCCAGATTTGGAGGGAAAAATCTGATGTGGAAGTATCGAACCAACGCCTTGCTGACCAAGTAAAACAAATCCAAAAGAGGAAATGGCTGTCTGAGACAGAACTACTAGAGATTCGCATTAATGTAGAGAGAGACTCAGGTGACACATCTGTAGAATGCCCCCCCCCCCCAGCACAACTAGTACCAATAACAAAACTATAAGAATTCCCCATAAGACCCCCACAGTAAACTATGCACCAGAGGGTGACGACGAGGCACCAACAGCAGAAGAGAAAACCAAAATACAAGCTTTGAAAGAGATCATGCGAGGAGAGAAAACAACACTCCCCTCCCTAAGAGACAAAGGCAGAAAGAAAGTCGGAGAAGTGACCGAACAGGTCAACTGCCTCTTACAGCACATAGAAACGAACACCCTCCTAGAACTCAACAACCTAATTTACGCTGGGGCAAAAATGGTAGCACAAAGCTTCACAACACAAGATAGGAACCTGAGCAATAATAGGGAAGGGAAACCCAACTGGGAGAGAAGGTTACAAAGGCAGATCTCCCAACTACAGAGAGATGAAGTACTACTTAGAAATACACCACACACAGACAGACCACGAGTAAGACTTTATAACAAATACAAAGTAACGCAAAAGGGCATCGCAACTGTAGTCGAAGAGTTACACCAGAAAAGACTAGCCAAAGAGGCAAGACTAAAAAGATACAGACTAAGAACGGCCCAATACACACAAAACCGCACATTCCAAAACAATGAGAAAAAGTTTTACCAAGATTTAAATGGGGAAAGAAGGCAGGACATGAAACCTGATGCCACAGAGGCCAAGAACTATTGGAATAGCATATGGGGGCACCCAAAAAGACACAACGTAACACCGCAATGGTTAGGAAACATGAGAAAAGAACTAGAAGATATAGACAAGGGGGAACCAATAATACTGAATGAAAACACATTGAAACATACTCTTAGGAAAGTAGCCAACTGGAAAGCACCGGGGCCCGACGGGATCCATGGGTATTGGTTCAAAAAATTCACCACGTTACACGGCAGACTCACTCACTTACTCCAAAATTGTCTAAATGAAGGCAAAGCACCAGAATGGATGACTAAAGGCAGAACCACCCTCATCCTAAAAGACCCGGGAAAGGGGAACATAGCAAGCAACTATAGACCAATCACGTGCCTACCACTTATGTGGAAAATCCTGACCGGGCAAATAGCGGAGAGAATATACATGTCAATGGATAGAAGGGGACTACTACCAGAAGAACAGAAAGGGTGTAGGATAGGAACCAAAGGGGCAAACGATTTACTCTACATAGACCAGATGATCTTAAAAGAAGTAAGGAAAAGGAGAAAGAATATCGCAATGGGATGGATAGATTACAAAAAAGCATACGATATGATTCCACATAGCTGGATACTAGAATGCCTTAGAATGTTCAAAATTAGCGAACCGGTGGTTAAATTCATTGGTAATTCGATGGAAGACTGGAAAGTAGATTTGACAGCCGGAGGGGACAAACTAGCCGAGGTAGGGATAAAAAGGGGAATCTTCCAAGGAGACTCATTGTCCCCTCTATTATTTGTTCTAACAATGATACTGCTTAACAGAATCCTGAAAAACAGCAAAGGAACTTCTCTAAAACAAAAGGAAAGGTCAACCACTTAATGTACATGGACGATATTAAATTGTTTGCAAAAAACAGGGGAGAGCTTGAGACTCTGTTCAACGAAGTAAGGGAATATAGTGAGGACATAGGAATGGAGTTTGGGATAGAAAAATGTGCAATCATGGTGATGCACAAAGGAAGGCTTTCAATGACTGAGGGAATTGAACTTCCGGACAACAACAAGATTAGGGCATTGACTGCACAAGACCGATACAAGTACCTAGGTGTCCTTGAATGTGACACGATAAAACGGGAAGAGATGAAGGAGAAAATTAAGAGAGAATACCTCAGAAGGATAAGGAAAATATTAGAAACCAAATTAAATAGCAGAAATCTAATAAAAGGAATGAACACCTGGGCTGTGTCAGTAGTTAGGTATACAGGACCATTTCTAGGATGGGCAAAGGAAGAGCTCCAATCAATGGATAGGCGAACAAGGAAACTTATGACGATGCATAAAGCATTGCACCCTAGGGATGATACAGATAGACTATACGTTAAGAGAAAAGAAGGTGGTAGGGGGCTCATCAGCATAGAAGATTGCGTCCAGAGAGCTAAAGTAGTCCTAGATAGATATGTGCAAACAAATAGTGAAGAAATCATAAAAAGCGCGAGGGATAGTGCAACAAACAATAAAGTAGAAAACAATGGAACAGTACAGCAAACTAGAAAAGAAAAGTGGGAAGGGAAAAAATTGTACGGCGAGTTTAAAAGACAGATAAAAGATATAGTAGACGAGAAATCATGGACGTGGTTACGAAAGGGAAACCTTAAGAGAGAAACAGAATCGCTCATCATGGCAGCCCAAAACAAAAGCATAAGGACAAACTACATAAAAGCAAAAATCGACAGAACACAGACAAACAGCAAATGCCGCATGTGCGGTGAAAGAGATGAGACAGTAAACCACATAACTAGTGAATGTAGTCAGCTCGCCCAGAAGGAGTATAAGCATAGACACGATAGAGTAGCAACGATGATACACTGGGAACTAAGTAAACAAATGGGATTCAACCATGGGGAAAAGTGGTATCAGCACAAGCCAGAGGCAGTTTTGGAGAATGACAACCACAAACTACTGTGGGACTTTGACATCCAAACTGACCACCTCATCCAGGCAAGAAGGCCGGACTTAGTAATAGTAGACAAAAAAAGGAAGGCCTGCCAAATAGTAGACGTTGCTGTACCTGCAGACCATAGAGTAAAAAAGAAGGAGGGTGAAAAAAGGGAAAAATACCAGGACCTAGCAAGGGAGTTAAGGAAAATGTGGAACATGAAAACCAGGGTAGTACCGGTCATAGTGGGCGCACTAGGAACTGTCCCCAAAACGCTGAGGGAGAGACTGGAGGAGATCGGGATTAGGGGAAGGATAGAGACCGTACAGACCACAGCGCTACTTGGAACTGCACGGATACTGAGGAAGGTGCTAGAGATATAAGGACTGCAACGAATAGTAGCTCTGTCATGATATGCGAAAGAGGGAGGAGACGTTAGCTGAAGACCTGAGGAGACTTATTGTCACTCAGCCTTCAGCGATAACCACTGGGCAACCGGTGTGAAACTGTAAATCGTAGAATTACTGCGACCTATGAGTAGTAGGAGAGGAGGGCTGGTGACTTGAGGAGACTTGCTGTCACTCAAACTCCAGCGGTTACCGCCAGGCAACTGGTGTGAGATTCCAAATAATAATAATAATAATAATAATAATAATAATAATAATAATAATAATAATAATAATAATAATAATAAATGTATATATATATACATATATGTGTGTGTGTGTGTGTATGTGTGTGTGTGTGTGTTTAAGGTATGGCACCTCAAACGCAAATACATCTCGTTGATGAAATCGTTATTCAAGTGAATTCAATCCTCTATGTATCCTCCATCGCTCTGTCCTCAAGTTTAAAAAGTTTATCAAAGTTAGTAAATAAGTGTAAGTATGAGATACATACGCACATTAGACGTATAGGTTAATTTGTCCAAGTTTTGCAAATATCTGTGAAACAAATTCAAAATATATCTATATACACATGTTGATATTTTTTTTCACACCGAGCCATGCATATATATCATTGGGATATAAACTATGTTAACCCTTAACCACTGATAATAGATACGCTTATATATGAATAAACATGCACATAATTGTGCATATATATATATATATATATATATATATATATATATATATATATATATATATATATATATATGCATGTGTGTGTGTGTGTGTATGCGATTATGAATATTATGCTCATGTATGAGAAAGCTGTTAGTGTATTGCGTAAATGAAAAGATATTCGCAATCTTTTCCGTTGGAATATATACTGCAAATCACGCACGCACAGACACACACATGTATCTATTTGAATTGCAATGGGCTGTTATAGAGATGGTGCAAACATTTTCCCCCTCTATCTCCTACAGCCCATTGTCCTGTGCCAGACACAAGACCATCTGACGGCGACTCAGATTAGCATACCATCATCGATCATTTTGCGGTTAGGATACGCTGAAAATCTTTTCCATGTACATTAAAGGCGATTGTTTCTTCACTTTACGCTCTTCAGGTTAATGAAAGGTTTTAAAGGGAACTCTGTACTTTTAGATAGCACAGTAAACTGGTTCATACATATTCATGAACATACATCGATCAGTATGTTTGTGTCCAGATGAAGTGGGATAATAACACACGACTACTGGAAATAGTCCTGAAAAAAAAGTATATATATATATATATATATATATATATATATATATATATATATATATATATATATATATATATATATATATAACCCATACCTACCAACTAATATGCAAAAACAAATAACCGACTAAAAATCATTTGAACGTAAAGTAACTTATCGCGCGTTACAGAGAAAATTAGTCTACTGTTTAGTCAAAGTCTCCCGATTACAGTCTCTTCCCACTGGGAAATATTTGCCAATCTTGAATATACGATAAGATTTCTAAAAAATCCATCACGTGTTTTAGGTTTTGATGGCCAGTTCTCGGATTCCTACCGTCTGTAATCAGTTTAGGTCGACCATAAAACCTTATCGACATTTTCTCTTCTTCTGGTGATCGAATTATCCTGATCGATACTTTGTCTGTGAACTAATATTTTGCAACTTCTTCAAATACTAGTTTATTTTTTCTGTTTCGTATGGAAAACTTTTACTATTTTGTTTCCACGATGTTAAAAGTTAGATAAGGCTAATAACAAAAGGAGAACTTCTAAACGTGCAGACATAACAACATTTACCAAACTGAATGTGTATTATAGTAGATAATATCAACATATTATCGAGCCTTTCCCTGTGACTAGCAAGTACACGCAGCGTTGCTCGTATTCCTACACTTTTCACAATCGCGTAACAATTTACCATGATACTCACAGACCCACAATTGATTCCATTACGACACAGAATTTTGTCTTTGAATGTTTATGAATAACACTTTGTTCCTTTTCTACAGTCAGTATATTTCAAGATGTACAAAAATTTTCAATACATTGGATCACTTGAAAATACCAATGCAAACGACGGCTAACCGATTTATCCGGACATTTTTCTTCATTTAGGCCTCTAAATAGATATTTGTACTTTTTAAATTCAAGATTATGAGTTTGGAAATAGACAAACTATTTTTCAACATCGTGATCGATATTATTCAAGGTTTTTTCTAATTCTCAAACAATGCGACTTGCAAATAACAAATATGCTTTTACGTGGCGATAGTATTTTGTAAAGAAAATTCATGTAAAGCAAATTTAAAGAGATTGTGCGGTTATGGGTCAGACGAAATCGGCTGCTATACACTGTTTGACGATCAGATGAGATTAGGAGACAAAAAAAAATGTCTGGACCGTATACGTTTTCATGATATTCTTTTGGGTGTATCTATATATTTCACAGTCCATGAGATGGTTGATTTACTGGATATCATTGCAAACTACCACTGACCTGTTTTGGTGATTAAAAACAATACAGCATTTTACCATAGCTTCCCCTGTGTTGATTGGTTTCAACCTACCCGTCTGTAATTAAAATTAGTGTTTAATTTTGGATACTTGTTTACATCTCTACTTATTTTGATTGTTATATTTACTTTTATTTAACTGTCGTTAATGTGGACCATTCAACAGTATTTTATTTCCCTATTCATCTATATTAGATGTGTGTTTTTTATTTTGCTGTTTCAATGACACGGATTTTATTGTCTATGTCTTCCATTTCAGACGACCATCGATTGTCTGATACATGCGTTCAGAAAATTACAAGCAGAAAATCCCTCTAGTTTGACATCATTTTTCCATGTTTCTATCGGAAAATAACTCTTTCTCCCCCTCTCCCCTTCTTATATATATATATTAATGAGGGTACCTGGCGTTGCTTGGGGAAAAACACCAAATATAATAACACGCACGCCTACATATATGCACATTAAAATATAACAAAGGGACAGCTAATTATATTAATATAGAAATAGTATGATATTTTTAAGAAATACCACAAAATTGTTGGAAAATCACCTACTTACCTTTAAATTGGAAAGTCCTCGGCAGAAAATAGATTTTTAAGGCTTTGCGTGAGTAGGGAGGACTTTTATGGTAAATTTCATCTAGGTCAGTTTTAAAAAAAACAACAAAAAACAAGAAAGAATTAAGTTGCAGGGAAGCGTTCGTCGTATAAATGAATGATAATGATTTTTAAAGTTTCATCGAATAATATTAATTAAAATACATCTTTTTTCACACAATTTGATTTTTTTCCGATCAATGAAGGGAACAAAAAATACAAAAGTGCAACAAATGTTCAGACACAAACAGTAAGCATTGTTTGTTGACTGTGCGTTACTATTTGTATTGCTATGGACTGTGAGCAACGTTTTGTGGATTGTTTGCAAACAAACGGTACTTGCACTTGCCTCAATGTTTATTGTGTAGCTGTATGTTTTACCAATATAATAGATGTGCCGTGGGTTTGCACAAAATATATAGTATATATAAAAATTAAGTAGGAGTCCTCGGCCAAAACTTTAAAAAAAAGTGAAAATAAGTATTTGAAATAGTTCAGAGCCCAAGTTTGGCACGATGGACAGGAAGAAAGGCGCAAATTCTACAGCATAGTTACATTATACATTGACCCCCTCCCCAAATACAAGTTTTTGAATAAAGCTTTCTCAATGAAGACAAAGGAGCTAATCACAATGTTTTGAATCTGTAGTTACGTACAATGGATGGAAAGAGAGGTCCTCATCAAGCAGTATACATACATTGTAAGTGGGACCCCCACCTTATTTTTTGAATTCGTACTTTAGAAAAAAAAGATATCTTCAATGTAGTTGATTTTACCGGAAATTCCAGTATCCCACCCTGAATGCAAACACCGTATACTTAACCTTTTGTCAAACTTCCTCAAAATTTCGCTGAAATTCATTGAGAACTTCCGGAGATATAATGATGTATACACATAGTTACCATGCAAAGGAGGTGACTGTAAGAACAGTATTGACCAGCCTTCAAATGAATTCTTTGCAATTGGAAACTGTCGGAGATATTGTGCTTTGTACATGTAGTTACGATACAAGGGATATAACTATGAAAATACCCGTATCCACCCCAAAATCCAAACCCTCCTTCCCTTGACTATTGGCCACCCTTCCATAATATTTCACTCAACTCTAGGAAGAATAGCAGCTCCAAAATTTGAATAGGAATAAATAAATAAAATGCATAGAAGAATAACTTCGATCCACTAACCTATAATCAAACTGATAATATGAAAATGAAGTCAGCTGAAAGAAAGGTAACCTCTCAAAAAGCATTGTCAGAACAAAAAATTCCAAAAGAATGTGTGATCAGAACAAAGAAATGGTCTGTAATAAAAAAATTCCAAATTCAAAGAAGAATTTATATGACATAAACTCAGGGTCCAGTTCCCATTGTAATTGTTCGGGAATTTGAACCCCCACCCACTATAACTAAAACATACAGCTGG
>OY735200.1:36279116-36444116 GCA_963457665.1 Thysanoteuthis rhombus | reverse complement strand
TATTACCCGCTCAATGACAATTTGTAACATAAATGATTAAATACCAACCTGAAGCGTATTGCAATATCAAAATACTGTTTTTGAAGCTGAAATTTTGGTTTTCATTGCATAAAGTTAGTCGTAAAATAAAGAGAAAAATACGCCCCAACTTACTTGCAGAGAATTTCTGATCTTCATCATCTTTCCTCTTTCAAATAAAATCCCACCATTTCTGTAGCTGTCAACTGATGCGTCAAGGGACTCAATTTTTAAAAATATTCCAAAAATAGAATTTACCTCGGGGAAATTTGATTCGAAGAAATTTTGCGAAAATACTGTTTACTTAAAGAAATATAGTAAAAAATAAAATAAAAAAAATATTTACCGGAGGGTCTTTTTACGTTGAACGGAGTCCAAAGGTCAGCGTAATTTTTTCCTACCTAGAAAACAGAAATTGTGACTTTTCTTCCTACACATCTTTTAGATAGCTCAGGGCGATGCTATCAGATGACCTTTTTTTCCTGTGACCTTTAAACAGGGATTCTTTTTTTAAATTTATTGTAGACATTGCGGATGTGTGGAAGAAGAAATCTCAAACATTAAATTTTAACAGATTTTTTTTTTTTCATGTTCATTTGAATATTTTGAAATTCTTTATTATCCATGGTTACTCCTAAGACTTTGTATCTATATAAAATTTCAGAAACTAAATCTAATAAGCTAAAAGAGTTATATATTTTGGGAATAAGTTCCCCAGTCATAGAGTGGCTATAGCGTACAGAGTTTTCAAAATGATCTAGTTACGTTTAGATATCATTGTAAGCAGATGAGTTCGCAAGGGAATTTTTGGGATTTGTCTGGTGAGATTTTCATTAGAGTGATCCATGAATTGTAGATGTCGTTTGCATTCATGTGCATTTAATATTAATTCTGAAGTTAGCATGAACATATTGTGTGTAAGTTAGAGATGCCCAACGAGTAATTAGAAGATTAAACAAAAAGAGTAATCGAAAAAAGTTTCCCCAAAATGTCAAGTTTTACAAAATCTAATGGTTGGAAGATTTAGGATAAAATTATTCCAAATTGTCAGTTATATACAATCATATATATATATATATATATATATATATATATATATATATATATATATATATATATATATATATATATATATATATATATTTGATTGACTGGATCGTACTTTAGCGTTCCAAATTGTTGCATATGTTTACCTGCTCGTTTTGAGGGTCCTACAAAGGGGGAATTATTTTTCATCAAAACTGAATAACACAAAATTGATGATGTAAAAATAACGATTAATTACTTTAAATTCATACCAATTCGCTGTTAATGAGAACATCCGTTTTTTGATTCTTATATGAATGAATTCATTCAGAGAGAGAATCAATGTAAAAACGAAGGTAAGTTAGAGTTCTCCGTAGTTTTAAGGGTTATCACAGAAAATGATATCTGGTATAAATTCTTACCTAAAATCAAATTAGGCATTTCAAAATGAAAATTAATATCAAAATCAAAATCAACACTTACCCTTACAGATGCCGTTCTGAAGTATAGTAGAGTGCACAGAATGAAAAAAAAATTAATCCAACGCGGAAAAAAAAAACAATCGCCCAAGAATCTCCCTTTCGTTTTATTTGTATTCGTGCTCTTTCGTCAATCTAAAATTGAATCAAATATTTCGAAATCAACATTAACACTATTTGTATCATCAAATGTGTATTTGTGCCCTAAATTCAAATTCAGAAATGACCACCATGAAGGTGAGTTAGCAGTGGATTATTGAAATCTTCATTTCTGCCGTATTCGTGTTGTAATGATATTGTAATTCAGGTGCTAAATGGTCTGTGTCTTTCAAGTTATTCGTCGAAAATTTTTGACCAGTTGACGGAAACTAACGGACAACGAACAATAAATTATCTCCAAAAGTTTTGAGATTAACCCTTCTCAAAACTATAGGGCAGTACTTCTGTCATGTTCCAAGAGTCGAGACATGAAGGCGCCAGTTCTGCTTATCTGATTGTTTTAGTGGTCATTTCTCCGCTGACACTCAGGTTAAGAAAACGCAAAGAATTCATTATCGCAAAAAAGATCTAGTCAGCTCATAAAGCGTAATTCAGTAATTCCCTAGCAACTTCGCTTACCTTCTTTACAGCGCATCAACTATTGAGAACGCTCACACTTCACATGAGGGAATTTTCTTTTTTTTTCTCCATTCATTTCCCACTTCCAAATATTGATGCTCCCAATTTCTCTGACACATGACAAGCGCCCCTAGCACATGACTCCCTGGGCGACTGCCCTGTGTTGCTTGCATTAGGCCAAAAGAATTTTGCGCCCAGGAGCGGCTGCCCTATCTCGAATTCATCTTGCTATACCACTGACTTCTCAATCATATTTTAGTCAACTCCGACCTTCCGGAGTTGCTTTTGAAGACAGCTGTATCGCTTGCGACCATTTACGAAAGATTGCTGAAGTTCTCTTGGCCAGATCAAAAATTATTTGGTGGGATTAAATTTTCTCAGAGAAATAGATCTAGAATTGAAGAAATTGAAGAATGAAATATCAGAAAAATATCTAGAAATTAAGACCTGTGCTTTGCCCGACATCTAAAAATATACAGATTTGCCCAAAATAAACTGAAAATATCTGAGCTTCATTCAAAAAATATCTTAATTGTTATCTGATATTTAAAAACATTATCACATCTCAAAATAATGCGATAAAACTCTAATATCATTTTTGTAAATCTTAATTTAAAGCGCAAAATTCTTATTTCTAAAACGTGGAAACAACAAGATTGATTGTTTTAACATTTAAAACGATGTTTTCGAAATCAAGTCCCCGTTTTTCAATGATGCTAAAAAAAATTCAGTGATTTTATTTTATTTTTCAATTTGATGTTTCTCAGAATTTTTAGATTATACTTCTTTCATGCTTTTCTTTCTGATTAGATTTTAGTTTTTTCACGATCAAGTCCTGATGGTATACAGTCTGTTTGGACTTTTGTACGGGTGCAGGACATCGCCTAAACTTGACCCTCGGTAGTTGCATTCACTTATAAGACATTCAATAAGTTGGTAAAATTCATTTTTTATTGGAATCGAAGGTCGAAAAAGAAAGAGAAAATTCTTGTGTTGAGATGACCGAAAATTCGGTAGACATTAAACTTTCCAATAGGTGATCAGATTCATTTTTTCTATTGGGCTTTGATCGTCGAAAGTAAAGTGGAAGGTAAAGAGATCATGTGTTGAGACAATCAAAATTTAGATGAGACCCCACTAGAAATTCCTCTGAGAGGATAAGATTGATTTGTCATCGGCCCTTGATGATCACCGAAAGAGAAAGAGAAGTTATTCAAGTCGAAGAAGGCTGTCATAGAATACGAAAGTCACAGCGATCATTTTCAGTCAGAATAGACCTAGTAGAGTGTTTTGACCCTGCAGCAGTCCAGTTTATTAAAAGATCAGTCTTACATTAAGTAATGGATACGCAATTCATCTTTTGAATCTTCAACTTGTGCTGGAGATGTTGTGGAGAGGTGAAGTTGGCTGTCACGTTATTTTACCAACCCATTTTCACCTTTCTCTATTTTACTTGAGCTGTTTATCATGGCCAACTTCCAATTTGCTAGGCCCATCGAAGCGTCACTAGAGTCCCGTCAACCGTTTGAGAACACATTCCCTGCTCTGTCAATTACCAGATTCTCATGGTACTAGAGGAGGGAACACATTTCCCTGGATTGAATTCAGTGCTATCCATCACCTACTCTGGTTGCCAACCAAAGTAGAAGAGCCTATATTTATGCCTCCTATACTATATTACTCTCCTGTATAAATACTATTTAGGATTTTGAATTCTGCAATAGTTACTAGAAAAAAATACTAAATCCACCACTTGTTACGCACACACACACAAAAAAAGACAGGAAAATGTCACAAAATTTAGCGAAGGCAGAGATATATAAGAAGACAGGAATGTTTCAGTGGTTGTGTGAGGCCAATGGCTTCTGTAACAGGCTGTCCCATCCCTTAGCCTATAATTTATTGAGTTGTCTTACAAAGTACAGCTAAGTCCAGAAATTGGAGAGTTGCTCTCACTTGGGTGAAAATAACTATAAAAGCCAATTAAAAATTCCATTTTCTTAACAAATTTCAAAACAATAAAAAGAAACACAATTGGAACGTAAACATATCGGCACATTATTATAAAATAAAGACAGTTTGCTACCCAGTCCTTTGATAGCTTCATCCCTTAACAACACAAGGTGAATAGTCCCAGTAAAAAGGAAAAAAATGTGGTATTTTCTTGTGATGCAGTTATAATTTGCTTTTAACTTCGTTTACCAGAGATTGGAAGAGTTATTGCAATCCTCCGAGCAGTCAGCTCCGTGTAACGTTTTTTTAAGTCCTCACTAGACATTCCCTGGACTTCGTTGCACTCAAGCAAGAATTACGCTAACAATATTTGAATACGTCGGCATTTTTAAGAAGTAATTAGTTATGTCATGACATGACTCAGGACTTTTCTGCTTTTCTTACTTAAATTTCATTTTGCCCCCAAAAAGTTTAAATTGCTTCTCTGTGGGGCGTGCACCCTAGGTTAAGAATCATTTGTCTAAATTATCATAAAAAGTATTGAATTTGATTTTGTCAACGATTGTTGGTAGAAATATTGTTAATTGCAGATCTTTCTATTTTTTTTTATATCGTTTAGACACCTGTGAAAATTACATAATTGATAAAATATATTTTCTAAATGCCCAGGAATATAAATTGTCTTTCATTCTTATATCTTTATATCGATACTGTTATAAAATGATAACATTTTAAATAACAGAAATATCAGATATTTTTTTGAATTTAATGTTTTCAAATAGACATTCAATGTTTTCAAATAGACAACTTTTTACACTGTTACTTACAAGAAAAAAAAATTTCACTGATAGATATTCAACACAGAAAGCCTGTATCAGAAGTTTGTTCACATCTTAATAATAATGCAAAGACACAGACGATAAAATAATCAGTTACGCAAGTTTGAAACTTTTTTTCTATCTCGGGTATTGAGTTCTCAGTTGTAATTCTTGACTTGTTTTTTTTACATGAAATCCTCAAATGTCCCTTTTTTCGGCTTTTCATTTTCTATTTCTAGGCAATAACAATAATTCAGTGCTATGTTTTAATAGCTTATTCTCCGGTTCCAACAATTCGTCCACAGAATCGCTGAAAAAAAAATTCAGAACTTGTTATAGTAGTTTAGATCAGTGGTCCCTAACGAACGGTCCACAAAGCATACTACATGGCCATGGGGAAATTATATGATTTGGCAATGAAATAAAAACAAAATTTCTTTTTAATCTGAATATCAAATTCTTTAGATAAACACTTCTAGAAATGGAATTGAATGCATTAGTGCATTAGCCATCATAAGTGACTTACAGTTGACTTTCCATTCATATTTCGGTCCTGATTAACTCCTCCCATCGGATGATCTGTGAATATATATATATATATATATATATATATATATAGATATAGATATAGATATAGATATAGACAGATAGATAGATAGATAGACAGATAGATAAGTGGTTATTGATTCGGTGGGTGAAGTGACGCGTCCATTTACAACTATTCGTTTTCGTTTTCTCTATTAATCACTTGTATTTCATACACTTTTTGTTCCTTCCGTATAACAAATTAGGAGTTGTGAATGAAGAAAGAAGATTTCTCAATGTATTTTTCATGTGTTTGAAGATGCAGTTTCTAAGGGCTCTGGGATACAAACTTACACTTATGCCCGATTTGATATCCACAACTATCAATAACATTATGAGAAAACCATAAATAAAACCCCAACCCCGAAGCTGGTATCGACTAGATGCCAAAATTACGAATCAATCTACACAGGAAAGAGGGCAAGTTGTCTCATAAAGCAAATCAACAAATAGAGAAGCGTACTGATACTGGATAATCATCTGAATCCCGTAATCCAGCATCGAAATCTCTTGCACCATAATCTTGGCTTTAAAGAGCACAAATAATGAAACACGAACTTGTCTCCTGTTAACACAATCTGCAGTATGATCATCCAGCGACAAAGTAACACTTAATTAGCTCAGTCGTTAGCGAAATTTATGCTTAATCAACATAGGATGACACCTCAGGTACATGACGGAAAACACATTCAATGCTGAATGAACGTACCTCACTGTTATGATGCCAAACCTCTCATACACACATTTTTATTGACCCCTTAATATCCGACCTTTTTACATGAACCACCGCATCCCGACTCTTGTTTTCTTCTGTACACATTTCCGCAGACCACCTTATCAATTACAGAGACGCCCCTTTTTCATAGAACCCTACCTGCACCTGACACTTTTGCTGATATACGCTAATGAAGTTGAAACTCGTTCAACCTTTCCTTCACCTCACTTCCATATAAGTCGTCGCACATGTTGGGATCATCTCTAAAAAGTTGATATTTTGGGTATCGTTAGAGCTGTAATGCCCAGTTTTTTTTCTTTACTCAGGCACTCGGCTTTCGATTCATGGGCAGTTTTTAAAAGATAGAACTGTAGCACTGCAGCTCTAAGAATAAAGAAAATATTAACTTTTCAAATATGATTCGTTTTCTTCATTTATTGTGTGTGAACACTTCAGTGTTTTTCTTCTGTTTTCTTTATACTTTGTAATTATTGTAAAATGTATGAATTGTCTTTTGTTGGGATCCGATATATATATATATATATATATATATATATATATATATATATATATATATATATGCACTTCCATAGGAATAGAGCACTCTGGTGGATGAGGAGTTTCTGCATAAAACGAATATATCGCTTAAATTGTGTCTTACTGACCACCCAGCCTTACTGATCACTCAGTTCCGTAGTCCAGAGGTAGGATATCGGTCTCCGGGTCCGATGTGAGGGTTTCAATCCAGCCTCGCGATACTGGATAGGGTAAAGTCTGTAGCCACACTGAACAGATGTAATACATCGAAACAGCTGTCTGCGGATGACATAATATATATATATATATACATCTAAATATGTGTGTGCGTGTAAATATATAAGTATTTTTGTATATATATGATATATATGTGATTTAAGTATGATACATTATAAATATTCACAGACATATTCATGTATATAGATATACACATATGCAAATAGATAAATGTAAAGATGAGAACGTGCAATATTTATGAAATAATCATAAAGATGAAATATTGACATAGACAGATATAGTATAAAAGTTGGCAGGGAAGTAAATATGTAAATAAAGGTAGTTAAGTAATCGTATAACCAGACATAGATCAACAGGAATTATGTATGAACTGTGCTGTGTAATTGGACGTCTATTTTCATTTTGTTGGAAGAGCAAATGTATTGAAATAGGATTTGTTTTTGCCGAATGGCTGCAAAAAAATTAAAGACTCAAAATTTCCAAATCTGTACACTCATGAGTCAATAACACACCAATAACAAGGAATAAGAAATATGCAAATTATACTCATATAATCAAGTTTAACTTCAAAAAATTGACCGGGCGCCGAAATGTTTGCGGTCGAACTACCTACAGCGGAGACATCCTGGCCGAAGTGCCCATTGCCGATACGTACTACAACAAACTGTGAACCAAACAAGATTGATAGGTAGATAGTCAGATAGAACCAAACATTTATTAAGATGATTAGGAAGATAAGCAAAGATTGTTGCACTGTTAGCCATCTGATTTTAATTAGGGATAGAATCGACAGCCGAGTGCGTAAATCATACACATAAACGATACGTTTGACTACCTTTTGTGACGAGACTGGGTAAAATGTCAGTTTAAATGGCCAAGTTTATGACCCCTGGCAAATTTGTGACTGGCATCATGATAAAATAAAATATGGTAGATTGGTAATCTTGGCGATTATGAAAACATTAACCAATCAAATTTGTGATCAGCAAAAGTTTACAACATCTGTGAGTCCCCTAAAACATTTGAGAGCAGTTTACACGGACTTAGAAATATACAAATATATACAATCTATTGTGTGTGGGTGCGCACATATGATTATATTTATATATATATATATATATATATATAGAGAGAGAGAGAGAGAGACACACACACACACACACACACACAGACCGACACACACACACACACACACACACTGTTTGGAAGTTGGTAGTCTATTCCTATGTATTATCTAAGCCGAGTGGAAAATAACGGAACGAGATCTATATTTGCTCAGATTTACTTTCATTTATAATATGCTCTAATTATAATCAGCAATTTTGAATCTAATCAAGTTTTGCCAGTCTTATTGTCAACATTAAGCGTATCTCTTATTATTCTCTTATTGTCATGATATTTGACAGCGATGACATTTTATGAAATGAGAATACACCTTTTTGATATTTTGGAGCAGTTAAATACATGAAATAATAAATATATATATATATATATATATATATATATATATATATATATATATATATATATATATATATATATATATATATATATATATACCTGCTCTATCTTTCCGTCAACTAATCTATTTATAAGTATATTGGGAAGAAGAGTGTACTCGGAACTCAAACTTTCTTTACGATTTACTTCTAGTCACTGCAACATTCATTTAGATATAAATCACATCATATCGTTTCTGTCAGGTTCAAAACTCCTTCGAAATCTAGAAGCTATACCTTTACTAAAGTAAACTGAAATGAAGCAGGTATTTTGCCTTTTAAGAAGTTTTTTTTCCTATAATCATGAAATATTACTACGTAGAATTATTTTTTCTTTAGTTTTATCTCACTATTTTGATACAACTCAAGATAAGGAATTGATATTACATAGGAACTAAAAAAAGTGCTTCGAAGAAAGAAAATGTATTGTATAAAAGAAAGAAGCGTTAAAAGTTAACTGGAATTGCCCGGCGTTGATTTTTTTTTTTTTTGCTGATTTTTTTTACAAATAGCGTTGTCTTTTGGAGTATCTTATTTGATCGTCGATAAAGTGCAAATAATTTTCATGCGTATGTTTTTCAATATAAGGTAATTTGCACAAGTGATTAAGTTACAGAAATGGAAATGGGCAGGGCACACTGCAAGAAGCAAGGACAAAAAATGGTGCAAAGGACTGAACAATTGTTGTCCGTGGGACGGTAATCGCAGTTGGGAAAGACCAGGGAGAGATGATATAGAAAAAATCATTTATATATATATATATATATATATATATATAGAGAGAGAGAGAGAGAGAGAGAGAGAGAGAGAGGGGGGAGGGAGGGAAGGAGAGAGAGATGAACATATGGAAGACGCATGCACTGGAGTAATACATACACACAGACATATATCCATACATATATATATATATATATATATATATATATATATATATATATATATATATATATATATATATATATATATATGGGGGTATATATGTAGGCATTTATATGTATACATGATTTTCCCTGATATGCACCAATCTTCTTCCACACTCTGAAACGCACATATACACAGTTTTCACCCCAGTCCCACGATCACACATCCGCTGCTTTCAGAGATAAACAAATAAAGACACCCCTACCTCGTGTTTCTAAAAGGGCTTGGCTGCCTCTCTCCACGGTCCTCTGAGATTATAACGAACACCACATCTTACAGACCGCGCGTGTTATTTTAAGCAAGCTGGATAGCTTTTATGACTTAGCACTCATTACAAAGCAGCGATGACCACGTCAATTACCGTGGAAAACGTTAGTGTTTGACCAGGCGAGACCAAAGCCCCCCACCACCACCATCAATAGCTGGGAAAGCCTCGGATTAGCAAAATCAGATCCAAGTAAAAACGGTAAAAAAGCGAATTTGGAGAAATCTTCGGGAAGCTCGTTGAGATCAAATAGCTTATTTTTTTTTTCTGATTATTCATTTTGCATTTTTGCTGTTTGATCAACAACGTAATTTTGATGGCAATCGTGAAAATTAATTGAATTTACCCTGTACTGAATTGATCTGACCTAAAATGTACAGGCAAAACAAGACATAACATTATAATTACTACCAAAACAGCAAGTAATATATCGTCATCATCATCATCATTACCGAAATTATCATCATCTCAATCTATAACAACAATAGTCATGATAAGTAAAGCAAAATTGTAAATATATCTGGTATCGAGAATCGAAATTATCAATCATTTAATTAATATTATATATCAGCCAAGAATTAATAGTTAAAAAGTAACTACTGGTTATGGGGAGCAATTCGCGGGAAATTATATGAATGATTTGGATTTGACCGAGTAAATAAATGTTACGATCAAAATTAGTAGTTTGTCGTCCTAATGATTCGACATATCAAATTACTCATCTTTTTGTTGACTTGGGATGAATTCAGGTTTTTCTTACGATTGAAACGTCTTTTATATACATGTTATTTCGCCTAGATTTCTTGTAGGGTGACAATGGTGCAGGACCGTGCAGTCGAGGTGCCAGTCAAACGGGAGTGTGTTGAAAAAACTATAATTTTTTTAATAACAATTTACATATCTCTGAATTTTTGAGATGAGGTATTATTATTATTTCTATTATTATTCGGACTCCACACGGACACATAGCGTAGTGGTTACAGAATCAGACAAAATTACTGCAATTAATCTGATGATTCTGGTTTCCATCCCAGTGTGAGACAATAATAATAATAATAACAATAATAATGCTAAGAGGGGAGTGGGGTCAATATACCCCCGTCGGTTAAATAAAGGGTTCGGTTCGTTACTTCCCCACACCTACCAGATGATACCTGATGAAGGCCGTAGAGTACAACGGCCGAAACGTTGTATGAAAAACAACCAAGATGAGGATAGTCCGAATAGAAATAACAATTTACATCATTTACCTAATAGCATACTCTTTCTTTTTTATTCCCCCCTCTCTTTCACACACATATACACACCGAGTTCGAATATGCTTATTTTAAATAATGATGATGATGATGATGACAATAATAATAATAATGATGATGATGATGATGATGATGATGGTGATGCCGTTGCTGCTGCTGCTGCACAAAAGAAGCCCCACAACAGTGAAAGGAGTCGAATTACAGTACAACAAAAATCAGACCACACATGACCGATATAAATACGTAGTTCTCGAATGAAATGCGGTAAAATCGGTCGAAATGAAAAAGAAAAGAATACCCCAGGAGGATAAGAAAAACATTAGAGACCAAGTTAAATAGCAGATGAAAGGAATGGATACATAGGCAGTATCGATAGTAATATACACGGGTTAATTTCTAGGATGGACAAAGGAAGAGCCCCAATCAATGAATCTATGAACACAATGACACAGATGGCCTTTATTTAAAGAGGAAAGAAGGTGACAGAGGATTCATCAGCATCGGAAACTTTTCAAATAGGCCAAAACAGTATTAGAACAATAAGTACCAGCAAGTAGTGACGACATTATAAAAAGCGCCTGAGGCAGTTTAACCAACAACAAATAGCAGCAAAGACGGATACAAAATATTGCAGACGAGAGATTATAGACATGGCAACATAAAGGAAACATGAAGAGGGAAATAAAATCGTTCATCGTGGCAGCCCCTAACAAATGCATCAGGACAAATTATGCAAAGGCGAAAATCGACAGAATTGAAACAAACGACAAATGTCGCCTACGTGGAGAAAGGGACGAGACTGTAAATCACATGAGCAATGAATGTAATGATCTAGCCCTCCAAAAGTACAAACACAGACACGACTGGATTGCAACAGTTGTATACCGGGAACTGAGCAAACGACTGGGATTCGACCATGCAGAGAAACGGTATCATCGCAAATCGGAGGTAGTCCTGGAAAATAGGAGCAACAACTTAACCTGAAACTTTGACACCCAAACTAACCAACCAATCCAAGCAAGAAGACCAAACCTTGTAATCGGTACGAGGGAAGAAAAACCTGCGAAATAATCGACGTGGCCGGGCCTGCAGATCGTAGAGTAAGTATAATAGAGAATGAAAAGCTAAGGAAATATCAGGACCTTAAAAGGGTACTAAAGGAGTGTAACATGGAAGTTGGGATAGTATCAATTATACTAGGTGGGCTAAGAACCGTACCTAAAACCCTGATAACGAGATAGGAGTATCTGGAGACAAGATAAGGATTAAGACTAAGCAAACTAAAGCACTACTTGGGTCCGCACAAATACTGAGTAAAGTACAGGTTGTTAGCGATGGCCTAAGAGCCAGGAAAAGGATATGATGGGGACGGTAAAATCACAGCAACGCTCCTGATAGTGAGGACGATACGAGAGGGTGGCTGGAGGAGATTTTCAGTCCCTCAGTTTTCAACGATAACCACTGGACAACGGATACGGAACTGTAATCTACATTACAGCGGCAGACTGTTAGAGTGTTGTGAGGAGAGCCGGAAATTTGAGGGGACTTGCTGTCCCTCTGTCCCCAAAAGTGACCACCATGCAACTGATGTGAGAGTGCAAATAATAATAATAATAATAATAATAATAATAATAATAATAATAATAATAATAATAATTACACACAAAACCGCACATTCCAAAACAATGAAAAAAGTTTTACCAAGATTTAAATGGGGAAAGAAGGCAGGACATGAAACCAGATGCCACAGAGGCCAAGAACTATTGGAACAGCATATGGGGGCACCCAAAAAGACACAACGTAACACCGCAATGGTTAGGAAACATGAGAAAAGAACTAGAAGATATAGACAAGGGAGAACCAATAGTACTGAATGAAACCACATTGAAACATACTCTTAGGAAAGTAGCCAACTGGAAAGCACCGGGTCCCGACGGGATCCATGGGTATTGGTTCAAAAAGTTCACCACGTTACACGGCAGACTCACTCACCTACTCCAAAATTGTCTGAATGAAGGCAAAGCACCAGAATGGATGACTAAGGGCAGAACCACCCTCATCCAAAAAGACCCGGGAAAGGGGAACATAGCAAGCAACTATAGACCAATCACTTGCCCACCGCTTATGTGGAAAATCCTGACCGGGCAAATAGCAGAGAGAATATACATGTCAATGGATAGAAGGGGGCTACTACCAGAAGAACAGAAAGGGTGTAGGATAGGAACCAAAGGGGCAAACGATTTACTCTACATAGACCAGATGATCTTAAAAGAAGTAAGGAAAAGGAGAAAGAATATCGCAATGGGATGGATAGATTACAAAAAGGCATACGATATGATTCCACATAGCTGGATACTCGAATGCCTTAGAATGTTCAAAATTAGCGAACCGGTGGTTAAATTCATTGGTAATTCAATGGAAGACTGGAAAGTAGATTTGACAGCCGCAGGGGACAAACTAGCCGAGGTAGGGATAAAAAGGGGAATCTTCCAAGGAGACTCGTTGTCCCCACTATTATTTGTTCTAACAATGATACTGCTTAACAGAATCCTGAGAAACAGCAAAGAATACCACTTCTCTAAAACAAAAGGAAAGGTCAACCACTTAATGTACATGGACGATATTAAATTGTTTGCAAAAAACAGGGGAGAGCTTGAGACTCTGTTCAACGAAGTAAGGGAATATAGTGAGGACATAGGAATGAAGTTTGGGATAGAAAAATGCGCAATCATAGTGATGCATAAAGGAAGGCTTTCAATGACTGAAGGAATTAAACTTCCGGACAACAACAAGATTAGGGCATTGACTGCACAAGACCGATACAAGTACCTAGGTGTCCTTGAATGTGACACGATAAAACGGGAAGAGATGAAGGAGAAAATTAAGAGAGAATACCTCAGAAGGATAAGGAAAATATTAGAAACCAAATTAAATAGCAGAAATCTAATAAAAGGAATGAACACCTGGGCTGTGTCAGTAGTTAGGTATACAGGACCATTCCTAGGATGGACAAAGGAAGAGCTCCAATCAATGGATAGGCGAACAAGGAAACTTATGACGATGCATAAAGCATTACACCCTAGGGATGATACAGATAGACTATACGTTAAGAGAAAAGAAGGTGGTAGGGGGCTCATCAGCATAGAAGATTGTGTCCAGAGAGCTAAAGTAGTCCTAGATAGATATGTGCAAACAAATAGTGAAGAAATCATAAAGAGCGCGAGGGATAGTGCAACAAACAATAAATTAGAAAACAATGGAACAGTACAGCAAACTAGAAAAGAAAAGTGGGAAGGGAAAAAATTGTACGGCGAGTTTAAAAGACAGATAAAAAATATAGCAGACGAGAAATCATGGACGTGGTTACGAAAGGGAAACCTTAAGAGAGAAACAGAATCGCTCATCATGGCAGCCCAAAACAAAAGCATAAGGACAAACTACATAAAAGCAAAAATTGACAGAACACAGACAAACAGCAAATGCCGCATGTGCGGTGAAAGAGATGAGACGGTAAACCACATAACTAGTGAATGTAGTCAACTCGCCCAGAACGAGTATAAGCATAGACACGATAGAGTAGCAACGATGATACACTGGGAACTAAGTAAACGAATGGGATTCAACCATGGGGAAAAGTGGTATCAGCACAAGCCAGAGGCAGTTTTGGAGAATGACAACCACAAACTACTGTGGGACTTTGACATCCAAACTGACCACCTCATCCAGGCAAGAAGGCCGGACTTAGTAATAGTAGACAAAAAAAGGAAGGCCTGCCAAATAGTAGACGTTGCTGTGCCTGCAGACCATAGAGTAAAAAAGAAGGAGGGTGAAAAAAGGGAAAAATACCAGGACCTAGCAAGGGAGTTAAGGAAAATGTGGAACATGAAAACCAGGGTAGTACCGGTCATAGTGGGAGCACTAGGAACTGTCCCCAAAACGCTGAGGGAGAGACTGGAGGAGATCAGGATTAGGGGGAGGATAGAGACCCTACAGACCACAGCACTACTGGGAACTGCACGGATACTGAGGAAGGTTCTAGAGATATAAGTACTGCAACGAATCGTAGCTCTGTCATGATATGCGAAAGAGAGAGGAGACGTTAGCTGAAGACCTGAGGAGACTTATTGTCACTCAGCCTTCAGCGATAACCACTGGGCAGCCGGTGTGAAACTGTAAATCGCAGAATTACTGCGACCTATGAGTACTAGGAGAGGAGGGCTGGAGACTCGAGGAGACTTGCTGTCACTCAAACTCCAGCGGTTACCACCAGAACTAATAATAATAATAATAATAATAATTTACGCAGGGGCGAAAATGGTAGCACAAAGCTTTACAACACAAGATAGGAACCCGAGCAATAATAGGGAAGGGAAACCCAACTGGGAGAGAAGGTTACAAAGGCAGATCTCCCAACTACAGAGAGATGAAGCACTGCTTAGAAATACACCACACACAGACAGACCACGAGTAAGACTTTATAACAAATACAAGGTAACGCAAAAAGGCATCGCAACTGTAGTCGAAGAGTTACACCAGAAAAGACTAGCTAAAGAGGCAAGACTAAAAAGATACAGACTAAGAACGGCCCAATACACACAAAACCGCACATTCCAAAACAATGAGAAAAAGTTTTACCGAGATTTAAATGGGGAAAGAAGGCAGGACATGAAACCAGATGCCACAGAGGCCAAGAACTATTGGAATAGCATATGGGGGCACCCAAAAAGACATAACGTAACACCGCAATGGTTAGGAAACATGAGAAAAGAACTAGGAGATATAGACAAGGGAGAACCAATAGTACTGAATGAAACCACATTGAAACATACTCTTAGGAAAGTAGCCAACTGGAAAGCACCGGGTCCCGACGGGATCCATGGGTATTGGTTCAAAAAATTTACCACGTTACACGGCAGACTCACTCACCTACTCCAAAATTGTCTGAATGAAGGCAAAGCACCAGAATGGATGACTAAAGGCAGAACCACCCTCATCCAAAAAGACCCGGGAAAGGGGAACATAGCAAGCAACTATAGACCAATCACTTGCCTACCACTTATGTGGAAAATCCTGACCGGGCAAATAGCAGAGAGAATATACATGTCAATGGATAGAAGGGGGCTACTACCAGAAGAACAGAAAGGGTGTAGGATAGGAACCAAAGGGGCAAACGATTTACTCTACATCGACCAGATGATCTTAAAAGAAGTAAGGAAAAGGAGAAAGAATATCGCAATGGGATGGATAGATTACAAAAAGGCATACGATATGATTCCACATAGCTGGATACTAGAATGCCTTAGAATGTTCAAAATTAGCGAACCGGTGGTTAAATTCATTGGTAATTCGATGGAAGACTGGAAAGTAGATTTGACAGCCGCAGGGGACAAACTAGCCGAGGTAGGGATAAAAAGGGGGATCTTCCAAGGGGACTCGTTGTCCCCACTATTATTTGTTCTAACAATGATACCGCTTAACAGAATCCTGAAAAACAGCAAAGGATACCACTTCTCTAAAACAAAAGGAAAGGTCAATCACTTAATGTACATGGACGATATTAAATTGTTTGCGAAAAACAGGGGAGAGCTTGAGACTCTGTTCAACGAAGTAAGGGAATATAGTGAGGACATAGGAATGGAGTTTGGGATAGAAAAATGCGCCATCATGGTAATGCACAAAGGAAGGCTTTCAATGACTGAGGGAATTGAACTTCCGGACAACAACAAGATTAGGGCATTGACTGCACAAGACCGATACAAGTACCTAGGTGTCCTTGAATGTGACACGATAAAACGGGAAGAGATGAAGGAGAAAATTAAGAGAGAATACCTCAGAAGGATAAGGAAAATATTAGAAACCAAATTAAATAGCAGAAATCTAATAAAAGGAATGAACACCTGGGCTGTGTCAGTAGTTAGGTATACAGGACCATTCCTAGGATGGACAAAGGAAGAGCTCCAATCAATGGATAGGCGAACAAGGAAACTTATGACGATGCATAAAGCATTACACCCTAGGGATGATACAGATAGACTATACGTTAAGAGAAAAGAAGGTGGTAGGGGGCTCATCAGCATAGAAGATTGTGTCCAGAGAGCTAAAGTAGTCCTAGATAGATATGTGCAAACAAATAGTGAAGAAATCATAAAGAGCGCGAGGGATAGTGCAACAAACAATAAATTAGAAAACAATGGAACAGTACAGCAAACTAGAAAAGAAAAGTGGGAAGGGAAAAAATTGTACGGCGAGTTTAAAAGACAGATAAAAAATATAGCAGACGAGAAATCATGGACGTGGTTACGAAAGGGAAACCTTAAGAGAGAAACAGAATCGCTCATCATGGCAGCCCAAAACAAAAGCATAAGGACAAACTACATAAAAGCAAAAATCGACAGAACTCAGACAAACAGCAAATGCCGCATGTGCGGTGAAAGAGATGAGACGGTAAACCACATAACTAGTGAATGTAGTCAACTCGCCCAGAACGAGTATAAGCATAGACACGATAGAGTAGCAACGATGATACACTGGGAACTAAGTAAACAAATGGGATTCAACCATGGGGAAAAGTGGTATCAGCACAAGCCAGAGGCAGTTTTGGAGAATGACAACCACAAACTACTGTGGGACTTTGACATCCAAACTGACCACCTCATCCAGGCAAGAAGGCCGGACTTAGTAATAGTAGACAAAAAAAGGAAGGCCTGCCAAATAATAGACGTTGCTGTGCCTGCAGACCATAGAGTAAAAAAGAAGGAGGGTGAAAAAAGGGAAAAATACCAGGACCTAGCAAGGGAGTTGAAGAAAATGTGGAACATGAAAACCAGGGTAGTACCGGTCATAGTGGGAGCACTAGGAACTGTCCCCAAAACGCTGAGGGAGAGACTGGAGGAGATCGGGATTAGGGGGAGGATAGAGACCCTACAGACCACAGCACTACTTGGAACTGCACGGGTACTGAGGAAGGTGCTAGAGATATAAGTACTGCAACGAATCGTAGCTCTGTCATGATATGCGAAAGAGAGAGGAGACGTTAGCTGAAGACCTGAGGAGACTTATTGTCACTCAGCCTTCAGCGATAACCACTGGGCAACCGGTGTGAAACTGTAAATCGCAAAATTACTGCGACCTATGAGTACTAGGAGAGGAGGGCTGGAGACTTGAGGAGACTTGCTGTCACTCAAACTCCAGCGGTTACCACCAGGCAACTGGTGTGAGATTCCGAAATAATAATAATAATAATAATAATAATAATTATTATTATTATTATTATTATTATTATTATTATTATTATTATTATTATTATTATTATTATTATTATTATTATTATTACTATTATTATTATTATTATTAATCTCACGCCAGTTGCCTGGTGGTAACCACTGGAGTTTGAGTGACAGCAAGTCTCCTCAAGTCTCCAGCCCTCCTCTCCTAGTACTCATAGGTCGCAGTAATTCTACGATTTACAGTTTCACACCGGTTGCCCAGTGGTTATCGCTGAAGGCTGAGTGACAATAAGTCTCCTCAGGTCTTCAGCTAACGTCTCCTCCCTCTTTCGCATATCATGACAGAGCTACGATTCGTTGCAGTACTTATATCTCTAGCACCTTCCTCAGTAATGATAATAATGATACATTTTACAAGCATTATATCATTGTGATAAGTTCGTAGGAATTTCGAAAAAGAAAAGAATAACTATTATCAAGAAAGGCTAGGGTAAAACGAAAAACAAAAAAATGGATGACAGTTAAAGGATAAAGGTGTGATTTGTATAAACAAAACAGATGATTGACAGGCATGAACCAAGTCGAGCATTTGTGATAAGTAATAGATAGACAAATTTGGCTCGAAGGTCAGTCACTGATCATATGCCGTCGTATATAAGAGTAAAACGTTTACATGTTCAGCCCTTTAGCTTCATCAGTGTGGTCTGTGCACGTGATACATACATATAAACATATCCAGCCAGACTAACTTAGGAAATGAAGAAACCTCTGTTGACAATTTTCGGGACAGTTTTGTTGACAGTTTCTAATAATTGATTTGAAGTCACGAGTAACAAATGTTGCTCGTATGAATAAATGTACATTATTCGAATAAAATATTACACAGCTATGTCTGTATGTATCAATTCGAGTTATTTCATTCAGTTCTAAAATATTAAAACAATGAATTAAATGCGACCACGTCAAACGTTCAAACGATTTTTAACAAAAAAAAAAAAAAAAAAAAAAGAAAAGAAAAAGACAATCCCGAATATCTGAACATATCTTTATCAATTCTTGCTTCAGGAAAATTTGTCCGAAAAATTCAATAATCGGTTAAATTTCTTCATGAAAAAAGAGAATGGAAAGTAAACATACTCATCCACTCAGGCAAAATTATCACTGTCATAGAAAGCATCACACGTTGAAAAAAATTCTTTTTAAATCTTCAAATTCTTCAAGCATCAACTATATTGTGTCCAATTGTAGCCAATTCTCGTCGACTTGAACTTGCTAGTCAACTGTCTGTACCTTGCAGCAATACAAAACGTTCTGTTTGCTTCACCTACTGCCACAGACATACATAATCTGTCGTAAACACAAGCACAAAGTCTAGAAACTTTTTTCCCACTAATAGCAAGACTTTTACAATATGTATCCTGTGTCATACTTTTCAATAATGAATACCACGTCTTTTTTGCATTTTTTGTGAATGAAATCGTCGATTATTCTATTTTTCACAAATATCCATGGTTTTTCAAACCTTGCATTTTCTCCAATTTCTATTTATCACCAAATTTTCAGATATTGAAGATTTGTCTGACGACGGGGGGTATTTGTAATTGCCTGACACTAACTTCTAGAAACATAATGCAAATAATTTTTTCCGAGTCATTATCGATCAAAATCTAGATTTTATCTAATTACCACAATGTTTTGATGTGTGAAACTAGTGGAAAAAAAGGTTGGTACATTTTTTCACAAGATTGTAACAAGCTAACGTCCAAATTACGTAAAACAAAATAACATATTAGGTATAACTAATTAACTCTTAATTTCATCCAGCAGAATAAAATAGAAAGAAACTTAGTCAAATTCATTTGGGTCGAAATCTGTTTTAAATCTACATTGAAAACTGTAATTCTAAACTAGATCATTATTCGTAAAATATCGTTTATGGTGTGAAGAAATTGTTTTATGAATTTCATACAATCTAAATCTCAGATTAAAACCTCTGCATTCAAATATTTTAATAATCCTGACACGAAAAGCGGTGTTAATTACATTGACCTGTCAGACGTTGAGTAGGGCCTGCACAGGTATGCCCAGGAGTGTGCACGGACCTGCCTGAGGATATACAACACCCATGCGATGATTCAATCGCTCAACCTGCCAAATACTACATTGAATACACCAAAACAATTCACCGGCTTCCACCACTCCATACACCTTACTGTGTTAAATAAAGAACATAATTTATTTTGGTATTATTGGAAATTCAGTTATTTATTTATTTTTCTGTGGGTAACACCGGGATTCCCTACTGGTTTTCATATATATATATATATATATATATATATATATATATATATATATATATATATATATATATATATATATATATTATCTACTCGCAATGACTTGAATTCTTACAGATATGATTATAGGAGACGAATTCAAAACGTATAAATCTATAAATGCCAAGCGATGAAAACAATTCTGCAAATGCATTAATACACAAAATTATACTCATTCACACACACTGATAAAGATATTCAAAAGTTTCAGCTGTTGAAGAATTGCTAACAATTTCAGTCCATGGTATATCATTTTTTATAGCATGGTGAATAATGCCAGAAGTTGAAGATTTACCAATGTAAATGGATTTTTTACGGGTTCGATGTAAGTAGATAGATGATCTGTTATTATGAAAAATGTCCTCAGGAGCAATAATCTAGAATTATTAAGTAAGTTTCCCAATGAATACATATCGCTGCTCAAGGTGCAGATAATATCAACAATGCATTTTGAGTGAGAGCTAATGATGGACACATAGAAGAAGCCTAAATGAAAATCTTCCACAACATGAAATTATCAGAATGTAGTCGCCAAGGGAAAAGTTCTTCCAGAAAAAGCTCGCACGGTGGAAAATCCCACAAGGAAGAAAGCTCACATAGAAAAAAACCTTCACGAAAAAGACCACACCCAGGTGAAAGCACTCCAAGAAAAAAACTCATACGGAAAATAAGACCACACGCGAGAGGCCTACACGAGAAATAATCTTTGTTGTGTTAAGATGCAGCCCATATACATTCACATTGATTATACAATGGGAATGGAATAAATCCTATTCCGAGAACGACCCCGTGAACAATGCTTGCTCGATAAATAAACCCTTGCAAAAATTATTTAACTATTTATAATTTTTGATAAAAAATCACAATTAAACAAAACATTGAGTAGAAATTAACTTTATGATGAAATTAAATAGTTCTTTTTCGTTCTCTATCAGATGGCGCACCATGTATTAATCAAGGTTCAAAATACTGTAAACGGAAGAATTCATTGTGTGCAATCAAATGATGAACCAAAGGCGTTTGATATCATTTTCGTTATATTCAGATTTGTATTTTGCTTATTTATACTTTTAATGAAAGAAAATTATACTTTCTGGAGCTTTTGTACTCCCATTTTTGAAATATTTAACCATGTAAGTTTCTGCATATTCATTTTATGAGTCCACCCAGCGAGGAGAAATCAAATCAGTTAAAATAGAATTATCATTAAACTTTCCAAGAGTTATAGAAATTCAACTGATTCGTGGAGATATAACGCGATGAAACGAGAAGTGTGTAGTTGTTTTTGTTTTTTAATAAGATATTTGTATATGATTATCTGCAAATAAAGGAATGCTCATAAAAGAAACCTGTTCTTAATGATGAAAAAATATCAACTGCAGTGTCAACAGACACCAGGCCATCGCAAATATAATGATTTTTAAAAGGTGGAAAAATGGGTCCCAACATATATGAATAAAATGTTCTATGAAAGTTCCACACCAACACCTAGTAGACTGTATCCGAGCTTGGAGAATAGAGATATAAAATACTAATGCAGCATCCGTTATAATCACCGGATATTTCTCCGATAGATTATCATTTTTCCAAGCATTTTGGACTCCGTATTACTAAAAAATTCACTGATAGAGAAGTCATAGTTAGGGCTTTTCTTGAACTTGTGGATACTAACCCTTAAATATTCTATATACACAAAATATTACCATGAGTCGGTCATTGAAATAGGTTATTGTATCGTATGGTCATATTTTGCTCAAATATTCACCATTCCTGTGCATATATCATATTTCAAATATTCGAATCAACTCTTGTCCTTCACGTCCTTATTTCATGCAATTCAAATCCTTTAGAACATAGGATTAGATATTTCGCCAGAAGTTTGAAACGTGGGCGCAGAATCATTTCATATAGGTTAATCCGGACTGATATCAGCAAGACGTTTGGAAAAGTCACTATCAACCATACAACAACTCATTTGAGACATTAGAAAGCCTCAAAGTGGTCGACCATTGGATGCCAATCCACAGCTGGTCACCGAGATATTGAGCAACTGTATAAATGCACTGTCCTGACCATCCTGAGTTATTTGGTTGCAGTCGACATAATCTATAGACTTTAAAAGCAGATGCTTCATTCACTGGGGGGATTCGAACAATACTAACATATCAGAATTCTAGTGTACTCGGTTGATTATTGTAGCTGATACAATATGGATAAAAATCAACAATTGAACAAAATCAGCCTGTCACTTGGAAATGACTAGATCACAAGTTGCTCGAAAGACCCATGAAAATTTTCTGTGGATAGGTCGAGAAGTACGCCTGACAAACTGCTACACTTAAACTTCTTCGACTTGGAACATACACTGAAAGATAACGAAAAATACAGCAAAATCAAACCGGCATTGAAAACTTATTTACATTCAAAACCGGCGTTTTATTTTATCTCAAAGAATTTCTGATTTGTTTATTCTTTGACAGGAAATTATCGAAAGTATTTCTGTTGAATAATCATTTGATGATTCTTTTGGAAAAAAAAAAAAATAATAAAATTGATGATTATATGGAACGTTTAGAAACCACCAAACCAAACCGATAGACACACTCATAGTTGCTTACGTGCCTAGATTGAATCAATTAGTAGGCTATCCTTTTTATATAGAGCCAAAATTTAATTTGAATTCAGCAATATAGATTCAAAATAAAATCATGATATTTATATTTTTGGTGCTATGGATAATGGCTCAAATTCTGGCATTATAAAAGTTTTCGAACTTAGCAGTTTATAGTCACTATTCAAATGCTAAATGCAAGATTTACGTAGATATGAATATGCTGCCGCACATTAAGCCAGCGTCTTCATTTTTGCCACTACCTTTCCCCACAATTTTTCGTTCCCGACTGAAGGATTATAATTAATGTCGCTAAAATGTGTCTTCAATTTGCTTTTTCTCCTGAAATAGACATCCTCTGGTAAATTATTAAGCAAGAGGAAAAACATATATTTTCAAATGGAAATTTGTATGGAAAAATTGATGGATGCTTCGTTATACGACAGAGCTGGCAGGTGTCATATCTAATTGTCATTAGTTTAAAATATGGCTTATGCGTTCGGTTACTGGATAGAAAGTACGAAATTGAAGAGATGATAGAATAAACATTCATAAAGAACTTCTATTGCCAGATGGAATATTACAGATAATTTGAAGTACATATTGATGGTGAATGGTTTATTCAATGGATACAAACAGCAGGATTTATCGATAGATTTGTTCTTATATAAATGTTTTCATATTTATTTACGCAGTGAGCATTCGCATTTCATTGTGTTACTGCATTCAAACACAGCATAATTTCTTCTCTTACATCGTTCGGTATGTATTTATGTGTGTGTGTGTTCATGCATACGTGTATGTATATATGGGTAGGTGCTTTGTCAGCAGATAAGTCCGTTTTAATAGACCTTGATATATATATATATATATATATATATATATATATATATATATATATATATATATAGAGAGAGAGAGAGAGAGAGAGAGAGAGAGAGAGAAAGAGTGAGAAAAGAGGGGGAAATATACATAAACACAAAAGCAACTTTTGTCAATGACAGTGTTCATATTTCGAAACTGTTTAATGTGTAGTCTTAATTCCAAATCTTTATGATTGATGTCATTTATCTCGATATTTATATTTATCTCATTTCCACCTTTTTCCATTTTATTTCCTTTACGTTTGTATACAACATGATAGTTCTTCTTTTTCTTTTTCTCAATGCATGAAATCTATATCCTACTGAAGTCGGATCCTGAACTTTTGTCGACAACTCGGCCTTGATATATTTGACTACACTGGGATTATCATCAGCCGAGGGTGAAAGGATATTTCAAGAGGCTCAAAGATTCGGCAGAGGCAACATTTGCATAGATGCGGTATCTGGCATCTGGTACTCCCGAACAACGAATCCCCAACAAAACCTGTTGGTATAATAAGGCAGTACAGGTGGTAATAATGCTCTGACTCAAAAACCTTGCCTGAACCGATCCGACGAAGACTTTGCTGGTGGCACTGCAGCTATTTTGACGGTGGTAGTTGTAAATAGTCATTAATTTATTGTTAATCATCATCATTTATTTTTTCATTTCATCATTACTATTTATTTTCACGCCAATTACTTGGTGATCACAGCTGGAAACAGAACGACAGCAAGTCTTGTTAAGTCTCCAGCCTTCCTCTCCACACTCTCACAGTCCACAGCAGTGAGTGGGTTCACAGTTTCCCACCAGCTGCCCGGTGGTTAACGCTGAACGCTGAGTGACAGTAAGTCTCCTCAAGTTTTTAGCCCTCCTTTCATATCTCCCTCACCTATCATAGCAGCTCTGTGGTTCAAACCTTCACCAACATTCGTGGTACGTTGTCATATTTAGTGCATGAATGTTTTTCCCCTTCCTCTTATTTCTGTTAGACCATGCTCACAGCTGGGGCTCAGATCTCATATTTCTAACAATTTCCTTAGTATTTGAGCAAGCCCAAGCAGTGCTTTGGTCTGTATAGTCTCGATCCTTCCTTTTTTCACTAGTTCTTCGAACGTTTCTCTCGTACGCTTCCGAGTGCACCTACTATTACTGGTACTTCCTAGACTTTCATGTTCCACGTTTTCTCCACCTCTCTTGCCAGGTCCTGGTATTTACCAAGCTTTTCATTCTCTTTCCTATTTACCCTGTCGTCCGGTGACACACCAACGTCAATTAAGCAGTTTCGCCTCTTCTTGTTCGCGATTGCTAGGCTCGGTATCTTTGCCCAGATGGTGTGGTCAGTTTGGATGTTTAAATCCCAAAGTAATATGAATTTGTGATTTCAAATATCCAGAGCTGACTCCGATTTGTCTTCTTACCACTTTTCTGCATAGTTAAATCCTAATTTTTTACCCAGTTCCCAGTGTATCACTGTTGTTACTCTATCGTGTCTATGTTTATATTCTTTCTTGGCTAGTTGACTGCAACCTCATTGCTTTCCCCATATGGGTGGCACTTGCTGTTTGTCTGAGTTCAGTCAGTTTTGCTCTGATACATTTTGTCCTGATGCATTTGTTACGGGTTACCATGATAAGCGATTCCATTTCTCTCTTCAGGTTTCCTTTTCATAGCCATGTGCACAATCTACCGTCTGCAACATCCTGTATATTCTTATATATTCTCCGTGCATTTTCTTCTGTTCCCATTTTTCTTCCCTTGCTTGCTTTGCTACTCCACTGTTATCTACTTTTTTGTTGTTCGCTGCGCTGCGCTGCTTCGGATACTCTTTTGAAAATCTTCACTATTAGCTTGCACGTGCTTTTGTAGACCTGTTTTGGCCCTCTGGACACAGTCTTCTATGCTAACGAGTCGTCTGCCTCCTTATTTTCTCTTCATGTGCCGTCTCTCCTTGTCATCTCTGGGGTATAAGGCCTCGTACATTGTCATGAGCTTCCTTGTTCACCATCCATTGATTGAAGTGCATCCTTTGTCCATCTTAGGAATGCGTATCTTGCTACTGATACAGCCCAGGTGTTCATCCCTGTTAACAGGTTCCTGCTTTTAGTTTGGTTTTAAATATTTCCCTTATCCTCTTGAGATATTTCTTATTTCTCCTTCATTTATTCCCGTTTTATTGCGTCATATTCGAGAGCTCTCTGGTATTTGTATCGATCTTGCTCAATGCTTTAATCTTCTTGTGGTTCAAAAGTTCGATTCCTTCTGCTGCTGCAAGCTTCCCTTCGTTCATTACAATTAATGCCGTTTATCTTATTCCAAACAGCAATCAAATTTCATCACTGTATCCTTCGTTTTGTTGAAGAACAATTGGAGTTCTCCTTTGTTTTTGCAAGTAGTTTTATTTCGTTCATGTACATTAAGTGGTTGACCCCCCTTTACTTTAAATAATTGGTATCCTTTGTTGTTTTTCAGGATTTTGTTGAGTGGTATCATCGTTAGAACAAATAGTAATGGGGACAAAGAGTCTTCCTGGAAGATTTCCCTTTTCATACTACACTACATACTGCTCAGCTTTTTCCTGTGGTTGTTAAATCTACTTTCCGGTTTTTCATAGATTTGGCTCTGAATCTCACCATTTGTTCGCCGATCTCGAATATTTTTCTTTCTTTTTCTTATTTCTTTTAAGATCAGCTGGACGATGTAGAACAATTCATTTGCCCTCTTAGTTCCTTTCTATCTCTTCTGTTCTTCTGGCAATAGTTCTCTTCTTTCCATGGTCAGGATTTTTCCCACATCCGTGGTAGGCACGTGATTGGTCTATATTTGCTTGCCTGATTCCCTTTTTCTTAGATGAGATTGATTCTGCTTCTGTTATCCATTTTGGGATTACAATTTCATTTAGGCTACTTTGGAGTTGATGGTTGGACCTGTCGTATAGTGTGGTGAATTTCTCGAACCAATCCCCTTCTGAGCCCATCAGGTTCCAATGCTCTACAGTAGGCTATTTTTCCGAGAGTGTGTTTTAGTGTGGTTTCATTCAGTACTATTGTTTCTCCATGGTCTATGTCTTTGAGTTGTCTTTCATGCTCTTTAACCAATCCAAGGATTTGTCGTGTCTTTTCCAGTGTCTCTACATGCTGTTCCAGAAGTTCTTAGTCTTGTGGCATCCGGTATTATTATTATTATTATTATTATTATTATTATTATTATTATTATTATTATTATTATTATTGGGACATGAAGCTGGCAACCTTTCAAGTTATGACAGTTCTCGCATTAAAAAAAAGAAAACAAGGGTTGGGGATTGGGCTTTTGCGAATGAAGACAAAACGATACATTCCTAAATATGTTTCTATATATAGATAAAATGATTTTTATTTTTGTATGTGCGCTACATCTATCAGCACAACCAGAAATTTCTAATAATGTGAGTGATGGAGGTAAGAGCTATTCTCTCTATATGCTTGTCTTTCAAGGTATGCTATTGGCAAATTCACTGGCCCCCTTTTTAGTAGTTCAAAATCCCCATAAAAACAAAAGGTACTATTTTGGTCTTTAGTTGCCACATTCTACTGATTTCTACGCCAAGGTCTTAATATTTTGAGACTTTTTTAATTCTTTGACAGTGATGTTTTTTTATCCACAGGGGAAATCATCATCATCATCATCATCATCATCGTCGTCGTCGTCGTCGTCATCATCATCATCATCATCTTCTTCTTCTTCTTCTTATTATTATTATTGATGATGTTATTATTTTTATTCATCCTCGCTGTTAGACCATTGCTGATGACTGAAGGTCATAAAGTCTCATATTTCCTGTAATCTCCTCAGTATTCGTACAGACACCCAGTATTGCTGTGATCTTCACAGTCACAATCCTTCATCCTGTTTTCTACTCCTCAAATCTTATGTTCGATGTTTTTGCACAAGCTCACAGTCATTCTACTATCATTGGTTGTATCCTGACACATATTTTCTGCTCCATGGTATTTTTCTAGCTTTTAACTATCTTTCATATTTACTTTGTGATGGGCAAACACCTATAGTTTGATGGATTCTTTTTCCCATGACCCCGACTACTAGGTCCGGTCGTCTCGCTTGCATGGGGTGGTCGGTTTGAATGTCAGAGCCTCAGAGTATCTCGTGGCGTCTATTTTCCTGGACTGTTTCTGGTATGTACTGATACGATTTATTCACATGGTCGAATCCAAGTCATTTGCATAGTTCTCAGAATATAAATTTCTACCCTATCAAGCCCGTTTTATGTATTACTTGTGGTTTAGCCTTCGACATTCACTGATTTTGTGTCTTTTAATCCAATCCCTCTCTCTGTATTAGCGGTATTTGCTGTTTGTCTGGGTTCCGTCCATCCTGGCTTTGATATGGTTTATCTTAGTACATTTGTTTTTGGCAGCCATGATGTGCGATATTTTTCGTGTTTTCTCTTCGTAGACATGTGCATGATCTCTCAGTTGTGATATTTCTTGTTCGTCTTTTGAATTACTCGTGTAGTTTTTTCTTTTCCCATCATCCCTCCCTTGGTTAATTTTTTCTTGCTTCCTCGTTTTTAATTTGTTTATTTTTGTTTGTTTTTTTAAACTTTTTTTGTTTATTGCACTGCTTGGAGCCTTTTGCAAAATATCTTCTTTGCTTGCTCGCAATATTCTTCTAATGCTCTTTTGGTGCTTTGGACACAGTTTCTATGTTAATGAGTCCTCTGCCACTTCCATTCCTTTTTGCAGACAGCCTACATGTGTCATCTCAGGGATGTAGAGTTTTGTGCATCCTCAAAAGTTTCCCCTTTCACCCCTCCATGCATAGGAGATCAAACTTTGTTCCTATTTGAGAACCCGTTAGTATTCACACAAGTCCTGCCTAGTTTGTACCTTTTTTTCTTGCTGTCTAGTAAGTCTATTCCTGCTGTTAACATGAGCACAATTTTGTATTCCAAACTCAACCTTTGTTGAATAATGTTTCAAATCTTTCCCAGTTCTTTTTAAATAATTGTATGCCTTCCGTGTACGTGGCGTGGTTAACGTTTCCCTTTGTTTTGGAGAATCGGTATCTTTTGTTGTTTTTCAATATTCTGTTTAATATCATCGTTAGTAAAAATAATTGTGGGGAATAGAGAGTTCCCTTGAAAGATTTCTTTTTTTATACATATCTTTACTAAATTTTCCCCAGCAACCAACAAGTCCACTTTCCAGTTTTCCATAGGCCTGGCAAAAAATCTCACCACTGTTTTGCTTTTTTTTTTAACATCGAGTATCCAGCTCTGTGAGATAATGTCGTATACCCCCCCCTTTTTTAATAGGCAATCCCTCTATTGTAACTTTCTTCTTCTTTCCTAACTTATAGAAAGAATCATCTGGTCGAAATCGAACAATCATTTGCTCCTCTGTTTTTTTCTTCTGCCTCTGTTTTTTGGTAAGAGTTTTCATCTTTCCACAAAGATATATACCCCCCCCCCCGTTATCTGTCCAGTCAGAATTTCCCACGTGATTATTTTATAGTTGCTTGATTGATGCCTATTTTCATTGTCCAAATGTTCTTGTCTCTTTGGCATCCCTATATGTCGTTCCACTCGTTATCTGCCTTTGTGGCATCTGGCTTCATCATACGTCTCTTTTCCCCATTTAAATCTTGGTACAGTTTTCTTCCGTTGTCTCTTGCTTTTTTGATTAGTCTTCTTTGGTGTACCTCTCTCACTGCAACGAGTATCCCTTCTTGTACTGTGTGCGTCCCATAGTCTTGCTCGTGATCTGTTCATGTACGATGTCTTTTTTTTAATTAATTTTACGTCTCTTTGAAGTTTGGAGATTTGATTTTCAAATTTAATTTCCCAGGCAAGTGTTTGTTCCCGATTTACTGCCTAAATCGTACAGATGTCTGTTACTATTTTGCACCAGCGTATATGAGGTTGTTGGTTTCTGTTGCTGTTAGTTTCAATATGCTTTAGTAGGCTGTTGATGTGTTCAGTCGAATTTCTTTTCAATTCTGGTCGCTTCGTGATGACAGAGGCTTGTTCTTTTCTGATATCATTTTTCTAGTTTTTGTATCAGGGCTTTTTCTTCTTACGTTAGAGTGTCGACGTCCCTTTTTTTGTGTTTGGTTTGTTGTTTCGGTGGGGCTTTTGCTTTTGTTTGAATCCGTCTCTACTTCCCCGTTTATTACATTACATATGCCGGGATAACCTTCTGAGGGTAAGCCATAGCATTATTATTATTATTATTATTATTTGGAATCTCACACCAGTTGCCTGGTGGTAACCGCTGGAGTTTGAGTGACAGCAAGTCTCCTCAAGTCTCCAGCCCTCCTCTCCTCGTACTCATAGATCGCAGTAATTTTGCGATTTACAGTTTCACACCGGTTGCCCAGTGGTTATCGCTGAAGGCTGAGTGACAATAAGTCTCCTCAGGTCTTCAGCTAACGTCTCCTCTCTCTTTCGCATATCATGACAGAGCTACGATTCGTTGCAGTCCTTACATCTCTAGCACCTTCCTCAGTATCCGTCCAGTGCCCAGCAGTGCTGTGGTCTGTACGGTCTCTATCCTCCCCCTAATCCCGATCTCCTCCAGTCTCTCCCTCAGCGTTTTGGGGACAGTTCCTAGTGCTCCCACTATGACCGGTACTACCCTGGTTTTCATGTTCCACATTTTCTTTAACTCCCTTGCTAGGTCCTGGTATTTTTCCCTTTTCTCACCCTCCTTCTTCTTTACTCTATGGTCTGCAGGTACAGCAACGTCTACTATTTGGCAGGCCCTCCTTTTTTTGTCTACTATTACTAAGTCCGGCCTTCTTGCCTGGATGAGGTGGTCAGTTTGGATGTCAAAGTCCCACAGTAGTTTGTGGTTGTCATTCTCCAAAACTGCCTCTGGCTTGTGCTGATACCACTTTTCCCCATGGTTGAATCCCATTTGTTTACTTAGTTCCCAGTGTATCATCGTTGCTACTCTATCGTGTCTATGCTTATACTCCTTCTGGGCGAGCTGACTACATTCACTAGTTATGTGGTTTACTGTCTCATCTCTTTCACCGCACATGCGGCATTTGCTGTTTGTCTGTGTTCTATCGATTTTTGCTTTTATGTAGTTTGTCCTTATGCTTTTGTTTTGGGCTGCCATGATGAGCGATTCTGATTCTCTCTTAAGGTTTCCCTTTCGTAACCACGTCCATGATTTCTCGTCTGCTATATCTTTTATCTGTCTTTTAAACTCGCCGTACAATTTTTTCCCTTCCCACTTTTCTTTTCTAGTTTGCTGTACTGTTCCATTGTTTTCTACTTTATTGTTTGTCGCACTATCCCTCGCGCTCTTTATGATTTCTTCACTATTTGTTTGCACATATCTATCTAGGACTACTTTAGCTCTCTGGACACAATCTTCTATGCTGATGAGCCCCCTACCACCTTCTTTTCTCTTAACGTATAGCCTATCTGTATCATCCCTAGGATGTAATGCTTTATGCATCGTCATAAGTTTCCTTGTTCGCCTATCCATTGATTGGAGCTCTTCCTTTGTCCATCCTAGGAATGGTCCTGTATACCTAACTACTGACACAGCCCAGGTGTTCATTCCTTTTATTAGATTTCTGCTATTTAATTTGGTTTCTAATATTTTCCTTATCCTTCTGAGGTATTCTCTCTTAATTTTCTCCTTCATCTCTTCCCGTTTTATCGTGTCACATTCAAGGACACCTAGGTACTTGTATCGGTCTTGTGCAGTTAATGCCCTAATCTTGTTGTTGTCCGGAAGTTCAATTCCCTCAGTCATTGAAAGCCTTCCTTTATGCATCACCATGATTGCGCATTTTTCTATCCCAAACTCCATTCCTATGTCCTCACTATATTCCCTTACTTCGTTGAACAGAGTCTCAAGCTCTCCCCTGTTTTTTGCAAACAATTTAATATCGTCCATGTACATTAAGTGGTTGACCTTTCCTTTTGTTTTAGAGAAGTGGTATCCTTTGCTGTTTCTCAGGATTCTGTTAAGCGGTATCATTGTTAGAACAAATAATAGTGGGGACAACGAGTCTCCTTGGAAGATTCCCCTTTTTATCCCTACCTCGGCTAGTTTGTTCCCTGCGGCTGTCAAATCTACTTTCCAGTCTTTCATTGAATTACCAATAAATTTAACCACCGGTTCGCTAATTTTGAACATTCTAAGGCATTCGAGTATCCAGCTATGTGGAATCATATCGTATGCCTTTTTGTAATCTATCCATCCCATTGCGATATTCTTTCTCCTTTTCCTTACTTCTTTTAAGATCATCTGGTCTATGTAGAGTAAATCGTTTGCCCCTTTGGTTCCTATCCTACACCCTTTCTGTTCTTCTGGTAGTAGCCCCCTTCTATCCATTGACATGTATATTCTCTCTGCTATTTGCCCGGTCAGGATTTTCCACATAAGTGGTAGGCAAGTGATTGGTCTATAGTTGCTTGATATGTTCCCCTTCCCCAGGTCTTTTTGGATGAGGGTGGTTCTGCCTTTAGTCATCCATTCTGGTGCTTTGCCTTCATTTAGACAATTTTGGAGTAGGTGGGTGAGTCTGCCGTGTAACGTGGTGAACTTTTTGAACCAATACCCATGGATCCCGTCGGGACCCGGTGCTTTCCAGTTGGCTACTTTCCTAAGAGTATGTTTCAATGTGGTTTCATTCAGTACTATTGGTTCTCCCTTGTCTATATTTTCTAGTTCTTTTCTCATGTTTCCTAACCATTGCGGTGTTACGTTATGTCTTTTTGGGTGCCCCCATATGCTATTCCAATAGTTCTTGGCCTCTGTGGCATCTGGTTTTATGTCCTGCCTTCTTTCCCCATTTAAATCTTGGTAAAACTTTTTCTCATTGTTTTGGAATGTGCGGTTTTGTGTGTATTGGGCCGATCTTAGTCTGTATCTTTTTAGTCTTGCCTCTTTAGCTAGTCTTTTCTGGTGTAACTCTTCGACTACAGTTGCGATGCCTTTTTGCGCTACCTTATATTTGTTATAAAGTCTTACTCGTGGTCTGTCTGTGTGTGGTGTATTTCTAAGCAGTACTTCGTCTCTCTGTAGTTGGGAGATCTGCCTTTGTAACCTTCTCTCCCAGTTGGGTTTCCCTTCCCTATTAGTACCCAGGTTCCTATCTTGTGTTGTGAAGCTTTGTGCTACCATTTTCGCCCCTGCATAAATTAGGTTGTTGAGTTCTAGGAGGGTGTCTGTTTCTATGTGCTGTAAGAGGCAGTTGACCTGTTCGGTCACTTCTCCGACTTTCTTTCTGTCTTTGTCTCTTAGGGAGGGGAGTGTTGTTTTCTCTCCTCGCATGATCTCTTTCAAAGCTTGTATTTTGCTTTTCTCTTCTTCCGTTGGTGCCTCGTTATCACCCTCTGGTGCGTAGCTTACTTTGGGGGTCTCATGGGGGATTATTCTAGTTTTGTTATTGGTACTAGTTGTGCTGGGGGGGCATTTTTCAGATGTGTCACCTGAATCTCTCTCTACATTAATGCGAATCTCTAGTAGTTCAGTCTCAGACAACCATTTCTTCTTTTGAATTTGCTTTACTTGGTCAGCAAGGCGTTGGTTCCATACTTCCACAGCAGATTTTTCCCTCCATATTTGGAGCATACGCTCCCTATAAGATCGCACTGAAGGCTTGCTTTTATAGTAACAGTACATAACTAGTCTATTCTCTTCCCTTGTCCATCTCTTTCTCTTGTTCTTTATAGCAGTCGCCCCATGAGGACTGCGCTTCCCCTGGATATCGCTAGTGGTATACGAGTTTTGGCCAACAGTAGCTGTGTGACGACTGTGTCCCTCCTGAAGGCCATTAAGGGTACACGAGCCGAGATTTTGGCCAGCAGTCACAGGATGACGACCGGGTCCCTCCTGGTGGCTAACAAGGGAACACCTGCCGGTTACGACACACAGGTCTTGGATCTGTGCCCCGTTTTTTGCGGTAAAATGGTTTGGTTGTACTGTCATGATTGGGGTTTTTGGTTCTTTGGAGGTAGTACCAGACCTTGGTGGGTTGGTTAAGACCGATGTGAGTCGGAAATAGCCCAAGAGCCCCACCGGCCCTTTTGGTTCTTTTAAGGTAGCACCATACCTTGGTGGGTTCATTGAGACCTATGTGCACAGTAGTAATCAAAGAGCCCCACCAGCTCCTACCACCCAGGGTATGGCCTCACAAAGGCAAGCCATTCAGGCTTGCAGAGATATCTATCTAGTGATATGACATTTGCCTGATTGTTGAACTAAAGAAATAACACGAAGCCTTCTTCTTGGGGAGGGGGGGTTGCGTACATAAAAGATCATATGTCTCCCTTAAATGTTATAAGTCTTGACTTAGTATAAGACTCGATATTCGTTGTTTTTTTTTCCTTCTTCTTCTAATGCCCGCTGGGTAGATAGATGGCCAAGCGACCACCGCCAATTTATACTATACTAATCTCGGGGGCGGGGGGGAGGAGGTTGCAAGTGGAAAAGTTCATTCACACACACACATATATATATATATACTCGCCCCTCGCTTTTCTATACTTCTATGGGACAACTCATTTTGAATTATAAATTATAAATATAATAATTTTAAATTTAATTTTAATTCCACTTACCCACGTGCAGGTCTAAGAAAAAACAACTTTTTTCGACTTGGCAGTGGTCTTCTCATTGCAAGAGAAAATTCCTCAGACTCACAAAGAAAACCGTCTCAGAGGTACAAAGATACCATCAAAATATCAAGAATAATCAACCAAAGTAGAATATCATTAGAATGTTCGAAGATAATCAGAGTTCATCTCAAAGCCAAACGTTAAGTATCATTAGAATCTAAAGAAAACTTCTTTAACTAAGCCCAGAACAAAATCATCCAGGGCAGCCTGTAGTCAAAATAGCATTGTTATTAATAAGACATTCAATAAGAACCATCAAAATATCAGGAATAATCAACCAAAGTAAAATATCATTAAAATGTTCGAAAATAATCAGAGTTCATCTCAAGGCCAGACGTTAAGTATCATTAGAATCTAAAGAAAACTTCTTTAACTAAGCCCAGAACAAAATCATCCAGGGCAGCCTGTAGTCAAAATAGCATTGTTATTATTAATATCATTATTATTATTATTATTGTTAATGATAAGACATTCAATCACAGAGTAAATTATTATTATTATTATTATTATTATTATTATTATTATTACTAGTAGTAGTAGTAGTAGTTGTAGTAGTAGTAGTAGTAGTAGTAGTAGTAGTAGTAGTAGTGTCATATTTAGCATGTATATTGCTCAATATATTTTGAGGAAAATCAGATATTGATTCATTACTAATCTGCATTCTGATGACGATGCCAGTCCAGAGCTACACTGAATGGTAGACAAACTCGAAATAGTTCTGACACAGGAAACCTTGTGGTACAATGTGCAGCTATGTGCAGTTTATATGCCTTGTTCAAATTCCGGTTATTGGCATTGAACATTATGGCCACCTCAAGCTACTCTTTCCATGTTTTCAGCACCACAAATGTTTACATTCAAGTTGAATTGGAAAACACGTTTTATTACAATGTAACGTAATAATTAATGATTTCTGAGCAGTGATTTCTCTGATGCTGGAAGATGGTGTGCACTCTCCAAGTCACCTGTGTCTTGGCATTTTTATATTTCAGTGGTTTTGTGATAGTCCATGAAAACCATCGGTACCAGTTGGATTGAAACAGACAAAACATAGTGTTTCCTGTGCTCGTTTGTCTGTGTTAGAGGTAAGTACCCTGGTGCGTTTATTTGTGTCTGCAATGGTGTCATCGTAACCAAGACTGTTATATTTCTGCAGAACACATTACTCAGCCTGTAACCCATTGTTTTGTTTAAAACCAACCCGCACGATTAATGCCACGTAGCCTTGTTGACAACCTAAACAGTTTCAAGTTCCTTACTTTCATCTAATTCCTCTAAGTGTATATTTCTGAGTAGCCAATGCAGTTCAATCATTACGGAAGATAACACATCATACGCAGTCTATCTTGTTTACGGGCTATAATTAAAAAGATGTCGAGAGTATTGGACATCCTGAGTCTTTCAGCAGAAACTTTTTTGACTATCAACTTAATGATCCTGAAAGTGCAATATATACCACAGATCCAAGAGCTAATGAATATTCCTAAACCAACGACAAAATAGTGTAAATTCTATGTTTTCTTTGAAGTAAAGATATTTCTTTTATAAACCAAGGAAATTAGTCCTTAAAATAATGATTTCATTTTTTTGTTTGATCAGGAAAATCCTTTTTTAATTGAGACGTATATTTACATATACCCCTGTTTTGAAGATTGCTCAAAGCTGTCAGCTGGACAACATTTGGTTTTATGTGGTCTATAGACAAAATTTACGGCATTAAAAACCATAATAGCTTCATGCAAGGTTCAGTCAAAAAATAACCTTGTCTGCCAGATTAATGCAACAAGAAATATTTTTACTGATTCACGGCACCATATGATATTAAGGTATAATAGATGAATCAAATATTTTGTGAAATCCGATGCATGAGTGAGTACTTTATTGGCTTCCAGAGATACAGAGATTTGAATTATGTCTATTGCTGCATATGGTTTCACTGGCTAAACAATTCAAACCAACCGCTGATACTAACAGAACAAGACAAAGAGATAGAAACAGATACAGAGGAGGGAAGATTGAAATGGATTTGGCATTGTATTTCAGTATGTTTTACGATATTCACTCATATATTGGATCGATATGAATAGAAAGTAGGCTGCCATCATTCGTATGTATCGATCTTCGAAATGGATCACCACCAACGTCTTCAACACAAGAGAAATGAAATCATGGATTTCGTGTACGATGCCTTATTATTATTTCTACTAGAATCACCTGAAGGCACCAACCCTTAATGGGGGATAATTTGATCCAATCACATCGTGGCTGAAAAACATACCGATCTCTTACTGACCAGTGATCCGCTGTTCGGATTTCAAAATTGTTTTTCACGATCAAATCTTTCTTCCTTTCCCGACTACCCGCTTATATAACAGTTTACTTTTTTTGATCTTGTGTGTTTCTCTTACCTCAAAAGAATTACACTGAACAGATATCCATTCAATGTCGTTATTTAGAGAATTTGGTTGTTTTCCTCGAATGTTAAACAATAGTAAATCTGCTTCAATACTCTGTCATGAAACTGAAGCTACAGGCTCGTTAGAATAATATTTTAAGGCAATTTCATCCTATTTTTCAGCTTAATATCCACAAGGGAATCTTTATTAAATTCTATTGCTGTTATCAAGATGATCTGATGTCTTTTCTGCATAAATGAATCTCCATAGCCCAGGCGTGTACCAAGACTAATTATCTGAAAATATCTATCATCCTCGAAAGAAATAGGTCTTATATCCGAAAATATATCTGAGAAGTAGATATTCTCTTTACTTTTTTTGAGTACTAGCATAATATTTGTACGTTGTTGGTCAAGAATGGCCATAGTGACAAAAAACAAAAAAACAAACGCTCTCGCAAAAAACAAAGATTGTTCCGAAAGGTCATGCACATTTCCGAATTTGTTGCCCAAAACTGTGACCAGGAGCACCAAGAGACACACACATAGATAGGTGAATCGATATACAATCAGAGAAAGAATCTCTTGCGTACTTAACTTGTTGGTTGGGCAATTCATGGTGCTTCAGAGATTCGAAATAATATCTTGAATAATTATGTATATGAATAACCAATGCATCCTCCCGATAGTCATTTATGAAGCTAAAATATGGAACCTAACCAAGATACAGACCTACAAATTGAAAAGCATGTAACATGTATATGAGAGAATCATGCTCAACCTCCAATGAAGAGATCACAAGACATCACAGTATACAAGGAAGAAAACGGGAATCAGAGATATCATAAAATCTATTTGAAAGCTCAAATATCAATGGGTACGTCATGTTGCAAAAATGACGAACAACCAATAGACATCACGACTCACAACATGGATCCCCACAGATTACCTGTGAAATCGAGGCCGACGGAATACAAGATGGAGAGATGAACTAAACAAATTCAGAAAAAACCGGCCCCAAGTAGTGGCTGTGACTGAATCTATGTTGCAATACTCTTACTTATACAAGGTCTAAATTTTGTAGAATGATGACCTTCATGACGATAGAAATTTCCTCAGAGTTGGACGCGTTTTTGAAGTCTAAAAATGCTATTGCTAGTGGCATTTTGTATTCTGCTGGTTATTCTTTCAGCTGATTTATTGTATGGAGGTGGTTCATGGTTGAGTGTCTCCTTCTAAAGCCATCATGTTCCCGTGGTTGGTTTTCATGTAGTGTTTTAGTGACCCAGTTTGTGCTTTTTTTGTGAAATGTTTGTATATGCACCTGAGTAGGTTTATAGGTCTGAAATTGTTTTGGTCTTTCTGGTTCCTTTTTAAAAGTATGATGATTGCTATGTTCCAGTCTTTCGGACATAAGTTTTGTAGCTTTTTTTTTTATCAGGAACTCACCAGCTTTTATGAGTGGATCAATGGTGATGTTTTCTGGTCAAGGATTTTTTGTTTTTTTTTGTAAGTTTGATGGCTTGTCTTTCTTCCCATGGTGTAACTTCTGGGAAGTCCTCGAACTGATTGTTTGCGTCTCACGTATCTTGTTCAGAGTTTTTTAGTCTATATCTTTAGATGTAGAGTGTTTTTGTAGAATTCATGGGTGCGTTCGACAATCCTGTCTCTGTGTGTTGCTAAGTCTTCGTTTTCTTCGAGTTTGCTAATTTTTTGTTTCAGTACTATACCGAGAGTTATGCTTATTGTTTTGAAGCCTCGACGTTTTTCGAGAGTCGTTTCCACGATGGCTGTCTTGTACCTTTTTGAAAGCTCCCTAAAAGAGATTTTAACCATGAAGGATCAGTAAGTATAATAGACACACACATACACACACACATATATATGTATGCATATGTGTATGTGTGTACGTACGTGTGAGTACGTCTGATTGTGAGTGTGTGTATGTGTTTATGTATGTATGTATTCAATTAATGTTCACATTGTCTAATTCTGAACACAAATGTTGATATAAAAGCCACAATGCCCACCAATATGAGACAGCGATGTATAGATTTACATTTCTTAGGTACTTTGCTGTGTGTGTGCGCGCGTTTGCGCAGACGTTTCTTTGTGTGTGTTTAATATCAAGCAACTCTTTTATTCGTTCCTGGCTTTCTTATTTTTTTGCCATCAATTTTAGAAAGTCAAATCTAGTAGGCATACAATATTCTTCCCGTATTACAACTCCTGTTCAGTCTTCCTAGAATAGATTCCTTCAACAAAACAAAGACAAACGTAAGTAAATGACAAATAAATCATCTTTCAGATCCAAACAAATTATTTGTCAGTAATCAAGCGTAACTGAACAGTACTATTTTGTCTACATTTTCGTCCCATTTGATATTGTAGTGCCATGTCTTCATTTTTGCCCGTACATCGAAGTATATATTGTATGGTCACGAAATGATTCAACTAGAAATATCCACAAAAACGTTGCATCTTTTCATAAGAAAAAAAAGCCTTTTGTGAATATTTCGTTCGATATTTCAGTGCTTTTGTTATATATTTTTTTAAACCGCAGTTTTGCTATAAGCCTATTCTGATGTACGAATATCCTCAAATTGCGAGACGGGGAATGAAATATAAGACATACTTTAGGAAGACTTAAGTTTTGGATAATATCAGTTGCCGTTATCAACTTTTCGATTTCATTTAAAGATTTGTAATGAATTACGTGGAGATATAAACTTTTTGGATGGAACTGATTTTAAAAGGCACCTGTCGTTAAGTAATGTTGGATGATCCAATATCAGGGTAAGCTAAGCTAAGCTTAGTAACACGATTAGCCTGCTTCATGAACGAGTTTCTAACAAAATTCCGACTGGCACCCATGGTTAAAACTGAGTCCTGACAAAACCAATATTTTGGATGTTGTGTTCCTCGACAAAGGGGTGCCTTACTGTTGGAAGATTGATGGAACAAGATGATGACATGAATACAATTTATTCTGACCATAATTATTCTTAGGCAGATTTTTTTTTCAACATGACTCCAAAATTTGACATTGCTGCTGTTCAATTATTGACTGCGATGGCTAATTTCTTTGTTGGTTTGTTTCTTACTGTATGTTCTATAAATTCCTACACCGTTGAACCCCAAGGGCTGAAAATGTTTGTATAAAAGTAAGTTGGCACCAAGATGAAAATATATGACGTTGACCTTTAGTGAACTGCCAATCTGGGATCAGATCAATTGTGGCATTTTAAAATCTGAGAGAAATCGATGCACCCTACGGGCTACATATTCATAAATAAGGCTAATATGATCCCAGAAAGATGTGGGATAGTTGTGACCGGCTTATGTGTTCTCTAATAGTCAAGTAAGGCTCAGGCCAATCGTGGTTTTTCCAAATATGATGGAGACGGCTACATCCTATGAGCTACTACTTTGTGCACAAAGATAACGTGAACCCAGTACGAATATAGGATAAGTGGCATTGATCTCTAGTGAGCTGTTATCGTCAAATCAGGATCAGGTTATTTTCAAGATTTAAGGGAGACGAGTAATTTTTCTATTGTTGAATTTTCAGGATCTTCATCAGATGATTCATTGCATTCTACTCAATTTTGTCTACGGTTTGGAATATCCAATATTTCAATAGTGTTGTTCTTTTGTTCTTTTGTTGTCACATGGAGTCAAATCTGATAAGTGTGTGTGGAGCGATGTTTTCCAATATACTCGAGGTGAATATTCGCTGGATTACTAGCTCTTTCATTGTGAATGCAAAGCTCACGCAGTGCACAATCTAACTCAAAGATGTTTTATTTTCGACCGACTAACGCTACAGGAGAGTGTCTGTTCGTTCATGTACAATAAGAAGCCATCTGCCAAGTGACATCAAGTCCTTGCAACATATTCTCCAATGAATATAAAAAGATGAATACTTTTAGGACTGAATTCATTTAACTCATTCAAGGATTACCACGAATTTCGTGTGCTGGCACACCTGGTTGGGGGTAGCCGTCTCATTTAATTTCTGCGACATCTATGAAATATTTGCTTTGCTGAGTTGCTCGTTAGAACGAACGAACTATTATTTTAAAGTGCGTTTATTCATTTGTTATTCTGGTCAATTTTGGTACTACTTCCCCTTCCACAGTTTTCAAGATATCAGCGCAATTATTACGCTAACCGATGCGTCTTAATGCCGGTTTTTCCAGGTTTCAGAGTGAATCTTACATTTAAAATGATACTATACCTGATTCTTAATTTTAGTCCACATGATATCAGTGAATTTCATGAAAATGTCATTGAAGGATAAACATTGGAGTATGGAAGTAATTTTCATATTTTCGGGTGGATTCATTATTTTTCACAATTATTTCCCCTGCATCGGAGGTATATGTACACAGCGCAATATTCCCAAAAGTTATTGATGAGTTTCGCTGAAATTCTGTATTGCTTGTAAGCAATGGTCTAAGGAAGAAGTGTTTACATTTTGGAGCAGATCCAGGAGTTTTTCACCGTCAACTTTCCCGCATCTTAGTTCCATGTATACAATCTATATCCCCAGATCGAAAATCAGCAAATTGTTTTTGAGTAATAGAGGTGCAAAACTATGAAATAAACGACTAGAATATATAGTGTTCTAAGCAAAAAACGCTGTTCCACGTCATCACATCCCACGCTTTTCGAATCAACACTGTTGCAGCATTTTTTTCAACGTAAGTAGATTTCTTTACAGTCAGAAATTAATTTTATTTCAGTGATATAATCGGAGCCGATTCTTGGAAACTTTTGCAAAATAAACGATATCTCCTGAATATTTGAAATGTAACGAAATTAACGAAATATTTGTTTGCATTAGGTGAGAGCATTAAAAATTCAGTCATTCTTTTTTGCAGGTTTACGAAGATTTACTCTACTGACTTTCAAAAGCAATACTGTTTTCCAACTAAATATTTATTTCTTTTATATTTGTGAGTTCGGGCAGATTGAAAGGAATCTCCAAGCGTTTTTGAACTGAAATGTCTAATGAGCGAAAACTGGATGAGTTAAATGATTTCGGTCCTAAAAGTATTCATCTTTTTTTATTCACTGGAGAATAGGTTGCTAGAACTTGATGTTACTTGGCAGATGGCTTCTTATTGCACATGCACGAACAGACACTCTCCTGTGGGGTTAGTCGGTCGAAAATAAAACATCTTTGAGTTAGATTGCGCACTGCATGAGCTTTGCATTCACAATGACGGAGCGAGTAGTTCAGCGAATATTCACCCAGAGTATATTGGAAAACATTGTTCCACATGGACTTGTCAGATTTGACTCCCTGTGACAACAAAAGAACAAAAGAACAATACTATTGAAATATTGGATATTCCAAACCGTAGACAAAATAGAGTAGAATGCAATGAATCATCTGATGATGATCCTGAAAGAGGGATTTGCATACTGCTTTGAAAAAGAATGTGACGCTAGAATAATTGTGTGCAGTTGTTGTATACTTAGAAGAGACGAATGCGCAATTGTCTTAGGTATACAATTTTTCACAACCAATACCTGGCTCGATAATTTCGTATTAAGATTTCTTTCTGAGACTGGTACCCTCTTATGACAATGGGCAAATTTTTAATTTAGCAAATAAGGTTAGTTTAGCTACGTACAACATGTTTGTTTCTTTTTGGGAAACTTCATTCAGTTTAGCAGTGATACTACTAGACGTTTTTTTGCAAATTTTTTTGTACATACGCTGATTTTAGTTACCCATAACTTATTTTCTCTGTTCCTGAGAGCATCTGATCAATATTCTGTCCTCATATTCTATACGATAATTGACGTTTTGTTGTCGTAGTCTTTCGGCGCAATGTCTTGGCGAAAAAGAAAGTGAGAATCAAAAGGAAGACGAACTACGAAATCGTAAACAATTTCTCCTTGAAGAGATAAGAAAAGGGAAAAATAGAAAACAATTCTGGGTAATCATTTGATAGAAACCATCATGTGACCAATGTATTTTGGCAGAATGTTATCTTTAGGTGATCCATTAAAAAAATTAGAAAGGAGGTGATCAATGTATAAGTTAATTCTCTTGCCTTTTGTTTGGCAGTGATCACTAAAAAGTCCGGATTTCCAAAAACAAGCATTAATGCTGCCAAACACAAAGTAAGGGACCAATTTAGCATATACTAACATTGCAAAAAAAAAAAAGAATGAGGGAGAAACAATTCCTTGAAGACATGATGAAGTGCAAATGGTCGATTTTTGATACCCCTAGCCAAGTTGATTGGCATGTAAGCAAGCCAGCCAGACCAACTTAAAAACCGAAGAGACTTATGTTGACAGTATTGGTGACAGGTTAGGATGACGGTTTCTAATTTTCTGGGGAAAAAAGGAGCAGAAAGAAGAAAGAAATGAAACTTCTGAGAGAAAACAATAAATAATTGCCCCATAATTTTCTCTGCCAAAATTGCCCGCTGTTGGCACGAGCACGTTTAAATGCGAATGCTTTTGTCTTATTGTATTTGTGCTGGGGAAGAATTGGAAGAAAAATGACAAAGAGGACAGGATGTCACCAAATAAACAAAGCATTGCATACATTGTAAGTTTATGATAATAATAATAATAATAATAATAATAATAATAATAATAATAATAATAATAATAATAATAATAATAATAATAATAAAGTGTGAGATTGCAAATAATAATAATGATGATATATATATATATATATATATATATATATATATATATATATATATATATATATATATATGCGTGTGTGTGTGAGTGTAGGCTCTTGTATGGATTTGCATGCATATAACCATATATTAAAATACATCTATATGGGTAAATAAAAATAATATCTACACATTTAGATATATTCATGAATAGGTGGATGCTTATATATATGTACGTAATTACATATACATAGGTGTGGAGGGACATCTGTTTATATAAATACACGTATTCCCTCTCTCTTTCTCTCTCTAACCCCTCTCTCACTCTTTGTAACACACAAACACACACACACACACTCACGTTTCGTCCACCAGGGCACTATCCCGAAGGGGTACCAGAAATTTGTTTTTAGGATGTGTGATTTTTGATGGTTAAATCCATTGCGTTAGTATGCACTTGAACTTGAAAATGAGTCTATGCTACTCACGATGACACATAAGGTTTTATCAAACATTTAAAAATATTTCATGCTTGAGCATGTTGCCCCTTAATTAACTTTTAAATATATATCCATTAGGCTTATCTGCAGAATCGTATTTTCTATCTCATATGCTGAACAGGCATTTCCTTAATACGTCCAAGCACTTGTACGACATGAACTCTGATATATTTTTTCTCTGGAACTCTAACTGCAAACTCTCATCCATGCACATTCATTGATTTTCAATTGTGTGAACTGAATGTAATAACTTGTCTATGATATTTACATGAATTTCATTTATTTTTACAACTGTTAGAAATGAGTCATATTTCTATATTCAAATAGTGTATCGCTTATTGCTTACAACCCATTGTACTTGCTGCCACCCTGAGGAATGGAAGGCTAAGGGAACTTCAAAACCCTTCTTTTAAACCTTCCTGGCAAACTACAGTATAGCTTAGCAATTTCACTGTTAATCAAACCTTATTGTATACTATTTTCAACCTTGCAAACGGTGAAGATCAAAATATTGAATGGTAGTCGATTCTACTAAATCAGTTCTTAGAATCAGACTTTCTATTGAACAGAACCAACAGCAAACGTTCATATTTAAAAAATGATAGTCATTCTTTTTTTAGCAAAATGTTGAATCATAATCAGTACTTATATTTGTCTTTAGAATAGGAAAAAAGTTTTCTGATTAAATATTCTGAATGATAAAATTGTTTTGCAGTCAGTAGCCACCCAGGGGAAAAGGGCGTTTACATTCTGGCCAGATTGTACGTTTTCCGGTTGATTAAAACTGGTCTCTGTGATATTTATAAGAAACATTTCTCATGCTACTTTATTTTCATTTGTAATAAGATTATCAGTATCAACGGAATGTGGTTCACTTATAATAGCTTATTCGTTGAACTCAGTCGAGTTAGATGAGATAGAAGTGAGTTTAAGTAATCTCAGAAGTTACTAGCCTTGTTCATTGATAACGTTTTCTTAATCCCCAATATTATCCGTATTCTCGGCGTTATCTGCACTCTGGTTCTTTCAAAGTAAAATGAAATAAATTCTAAAATGAATCCAAGAACTTTTACCGGGAATAACAAGCAATCATTAAGATTGATTCGCTGGTCCCTGACTTACAAGATAAACTTACCTGCAAATTATATTAATCTGCAAACACTTTGTGGAAAAATCCTCCAATTTAAGAAAAATATAACAAACAACACAACTGCAATTCAGTTGAAAGGGAAAGAGATCAAATATTCATTGGTTTGGAAACATCAAACGGTTAAATCATTCTATTGGATTATATTTGAAAAAACAACAACAACAACAAGATAACACGAATAAATGCTTTATAGCTTCCTATAAATTTAATAAGTTGAAACCAGCAAGACATCACTCTTATCGATGTATTAATATATTCGTATTTATTTATCGTTCTTCACGAAATCTTGTATGCCTCGAAATATATTAAGTGCTTATGTATCAAATGCATGGATTGATTGCAGAATGATCAGCTATTGTACAAATGGTTTTACCATCAAAGTATCTAAATAGAATATCTATAGATACTGAAAAACTCATCAATTAATAGCGAATTAATGTCATGCAGTTGGAGTATTTGAGAATTTTCCCCTCGGTATTTCGCCTTGAACATATTGCACTGTCTTAAACATTCGCTTTTATCTCAAAGTAAAAGATTTTCAATAACAATAGCTGAAATTTGTCGCCCATGTCACACGTGAAGAGGAGTCGAACTCAGAAATCTATGATGTTATCGATGTTCAATGAAAAAAAAAACAATTGTTTACCAAATAGATTATTAGTTTGAGATACAATTTATTCAGCATGGATATATCAACTGTCACGTAACAAAGTTTTCCCCGTCTCACCAGATCTTGCACGCGACTCTAATCTCTTGCAGGGAACAGAGAATTAGAGTTTTTACTAATTTTTTCGTCATTCAAGAAAGCTACTTTGCGCCTTGAACTTCCAACGTTCGGAGGGGTCTTGTCTTACTAATAGTCTTTTAATGGATTTATATAATTCTATTATGAGCCAATAAACTGTTCTTCAGGACAGTGAGAACAAGCTTACCCATGCACACATGCACACACACAATCACACACATACATACACACAAATACACGCGACCCGATTTCTTTGTGTTTTAGCGGTACATAATATATGTAGATGAGGCTTTGGATTATCACTAAGTACAACTTGCTCATATATATATATATATATATATATATATATATATATATATATGATCTGTGTGTGTATGTGTGTGTGTGTGTGTGTGTGTGAGAGAGAGAGAGAGAGAGAAAGAAAGCAGTCGCATTGGATGGTAAAGGGCATATAAAGAGTATGTGAACAGAAAGACGGAGCTCATCGATACCTATTTTTTCTCTCATTCAAAGTGATCTTTTCTTGACGATTGCAAAGACTCCAACACCGTAGGTTACCAAGATGATAAAGACAACTTAAGAAGAAGAACGTTATCTTGTATTGGATATTTTCATTGCTTTTAGTCTCTTTTTTTTTCACCTCTTTCTTCTTCAATTGCGTCCTCCAAACTGCTCAACTCCTGTGTCTAAAGCTTGGTGTGTCTGAGAACTCGAAAGAAAAAAACGGAATCGATATATTGGTAAGTGTTTGATCCGTGATTCTGAATCCTTCATGGAGAATCAGTCTGGCGGCGCTACTTTTAAAATTGTCTCTCATTCTCTAAGAGTAATTGATGAAGTTTTGTGGTGGGTCTTTTGAAGCTATGTCTGTTGTCGGTTTTATCAGTTGGTAAAAAAGATCTGTGGGTGGAAAAAGAAGGAAAATGAATTCGGCAGAAAATGGCGGATGATTTGGAAAGAAGAAAACATCGTGATGCCATTGAAGATAGCGGACGAGAGAAGGGAATGTATGAAAAGAAAGATATAAACAATGAAAGTTGAATAAATAAGTAATAAGGAATGCAAAGAGATGTAGAAGAACCAAAAGAGACGGAATGAAAATCTGAAGAAAAATGAAGTAAAGAAGGAAAGCAGAATGAGAAAAATGATGGAAAAGTGAAATAACAAAAAAGAAATTATGAAAGAATTTTTTTGTTGTATAGAAAATGAAAAAATAACATGAAAACCCACCTAGAGCAGATGATTTAAATGGGAAAAAATTGCAAAGGAAGAGGAAAAGAAATGGAAAGAAAGAAAGGAAGAAGGAAAGAAAGTGAGAAAGAAAGTGAGAAGTAAATTACAGAAAAATGAGATAACCTTAAGAATACATTACTGTGAGGTACTGGTTAACAAGCTAGCCCATGAGACCATTACTCTGACCTTCATCGGGTTTGCACAATTGGGTATTGTACCAAAGTAGTGTTGTCGATGCCTATTTACACCACTGGTATCTGGGACAGTGTGGCAGCAAATCTAACATCCTCAGTACTCTCCTCAGAATATGGTGCCTGGTGGTTACTGCTAGAGACTGAGTGACAAGTATCCAGTGCTCCTCTTCACACTCTCACAGTTCACAGTAGTGCTATTGTTTAGTTTAGGCCATTGCTAACAGCTGGGGGTCGTATTCCCAGTACTCTCTTCAATATTTGTTCAGTCCCCGATAGCGCTATAGTTTGTATAGTCTCTATCCTTCCTCTTATTTTCAGTTTCTCCAATCTGTTTTTCAGGGTCTTGAGTATGGTTTTGAGTGCACCTATTATTACTGGTACGACCCAGACTTTCATATACCACACATTACTTCAAGGGTTGCAGTTTTCTTATGTTGATTTTTACGTTAGTATACAGCATCAAAGTACTCTTCTTAGTACATGGACAGTGCCTGTATGCATGATTTTCTGGATTTTAAGGAAATACTACAATGCTGTCAAGTACCACATCATCAGTATTTAAATTTCAAGGTCCTTGTACTTGCCTAGTTTCACAAGCTCTTTTACTTATGTTTCCATCAGGAGGCACATGTTAATCAAAAAGCAAGTTCTCTTATGGTAGCCATTGGTCACTTTATTGGATCGATTTGCTTTGTCAGTATTTATTGCCCATCTTGCAATACACACATGAAAAAATTATGCTAGGCTTCACGTGGAGAGACCAAAAGACAGCACAGAACATCCGGGAAAAGACAAGAGTCAGGGACATCATAGAATCCTTTATAAATCTCAAACGGCAATGGGTTGGCCATGTTGCAAGAATGGCGGACAACTGATTGACATCGCGACTCATGACATGTATCCCTCGAGATCACATGTGTAACAAAGGCTGGCAGAATATTAGATGAAGAGACGAGCTAGACAAATTCAGAAAGTACTGGTTCTGAGATGCCCATGATAGAGAAGCATGTCGAATTCTGGGAAAGGTCTATGTCCAACAACGGACGTTAAAAGACTGATGATAGTAATAAGTCCCTTCTTCTGCTCCCTTGCCAGGTCCCGGTGTTTTAATTGCTGTTCACTTTCTTGCCTATTTACATTGTGGTCTGCAGGCACTGCAACATCTACTAATTGGTAGGTTCTCTTTTTGATCACGATTACTAGATTCAGCCTTCTTGCTTGTATGGTGTGGTCAGTTTAGAAGTTGGATTCTCAGAGTAATTTATGGCTTTCATCCTCCAGGGCTCACTCGGGTTTTTGCAGGTACCGCTTTCCAGCATGCTGAAATCCCATTCGTTTGCTTGATTCCCAGTGTACCACAACTACTACTCTATCGTGTCTATTCTTATATTTCTTCTTAGCAGGTTGACTGCATCTACTAGTTATTTGGTTTACGATCTCATTGCTTAACCCACATACGTGTCATTTACTGTTTGTTCATGTTCTTTAGACATTTGCTTCGATATAGTTTGTCTTGATGCATTTGTTTTGGGCTGTCATGATGAGCGATTCTTTCTCTCTCTTCAGGTTTCCTTTTCGTAGCCATATCCGTAATCCCCCATCTGACACATCCCGTATCTCTCTTTTCTTGTCTGCTCTTTTGTTCATCGTTGTGCTGCTTCAGGTGCTCCTGATGATATCTTCACGGTTTGCACAAACCTGTAGACCAGATCTAGCTATCTGGACACAGTGTTCTATGCTGATGAGTCCTCTGTTGCATTTTTTTCTATTCATGCATTGTTTATCCGTGTCATTTCTGAGGTGTAAGGCCTTATGAATCGTCTTAGGCTTTCTTATTCGCCTGTTCATTGACTGGAGTTCTTTCTTTGCCTATGCAACGAATGGTCCTGTGTATCTTGCTACTGATACAGCCCGGGTGTTCATTCCTTTTAACAGGTTCCTGCGGTTGTGTTTGGTCTCAAACATTTTCCTTGTCCTCCTAAGATGTTCTCTCCTTATTTTCTACCCCAATTTTCCTGTTTCATCGCATCACACTCGAAAAAACCCAGCTATTTGTATCGGTCTTCTGCAATAATCTTTTTGGTGTTCGGGAGTTCAATTCCTTTTGCTGTCGCAAGCTTTCCTTTGTACATAATAATTTGTGCACATTTTTCTATTACAAATTCCATCCCAATATCATTACTGTATTCCTTCACAAAGGAAACAGCACTATACATAGGAAGGTATGATGTCAAACCACTCTCCACAGACATGTGCCTAACCACTCTTAAAATGAAGCGAATAATAATACTAGGTTGACAAGCTTTTGGTAGAGCAGGCTCAGCTCTCAAGAACAAGAAAAATCCCATCAGTCCTAAAAAAAAGGGATAGAATCAAAGTATCCTAGCGATAGTCACCGATGGTGCTGACACATGGAACCTTACCTAAAGATTGACCTTCAAAGTGAGAACCATGCAACGTGCAGATGAGAGAATAATTCTCAATCTCCCATGGAGAGATCATAAGTCAGCGCATTATATCAACGTAAAGACAGGAGTCCGAAACATCATAAAAACTGTTAGAAAACGTATATGGCAAAGGGCAGGACATGCTGCGAGAATGTAAGACAACCGTTGGACATTATAAGTCACAGCATGGATCACCAGAGAACATATGCGAAACTGTGACCGAAAGAAAATTAGATGGTGTGACAAACCAGATAAATTCAGAAATTACTGGCTCCATGATGCCCATGATAGAGATGTCGGACGAATCTTGATTTATATCCAAAACTGATATGGCAAACTGAAATTGGAAAATAATCTCCTCAATTTTACCACCAAAAAATGGAAAAAAATATCCTTCCTCGATTTTTATCCCTAAAAATGAAAATAAATAAATGTTCTCTCTCGATTTGACCCCTGGATGAAAAAAGCACCTACTATTACTGGTACTTACTGACTTTCATTCTCTGCATCTTCTTCACTTTCTTGCCAGTTCCTGGTTTTTCCCTAGCTTTCCTCACACCTTCGTATTTACTTTATGATCAGCTGGTTCAGTTGCGTGTATTATTTGGCCGATTCTGCTTCCTTTGTCCATGATCACAGGGTCTGGTTTTCTTGTTCGGGTGGGATGGTCAGTTTCGAAGTCAAAATCCTAGAATAATCTATAGCTTCTATCCTATAAGGTTTGACTCTGGTCTGTGCTGATATCATTTGTCTCTATGGTCAAATCCAAGTCGTTGACCTGGTTAGAATGAAGCTTGTGCCTGTTTTTGTATACCTTCTAGGCTAGTTATGTGGTTTGCAGTCTCTTTTTCTACAGGCAGCATTTGCTGTTTAGCTGGCTCTATAGATTCTCGCTTTGACTAGTTTGTCCAGATGCATTTGTTACGGGCTGCTATGATGAACTATTCTATTTCTCCTTTCAATATCCCATTGAATAGCCACGTCTATGATCTCTTATCTGCGACATAGTGTATATGTCTTTTGAGTCCCCTGTATAGCTTTTTTTATGATCCCGTTTCTTCTTCGTTCGCTACTTTTTGTTCATTGCACTGCTATGGGAACTTTTCATTGTGTATTTACCATTCCTGTTTTGAACCTTTAAGACACAGTCTTCTATGCTGATCAGTCCTCTACTGCTTTGGCCGTTTCTGTCAACTTGTATAAGTTTTATTTCAGATACTATAGTCTTTCAGATTTCAGATTCAGATCCTAGACATATCATTAATATAACTAACAATTTTTACTGACTGCATGTGAAGAGGAATAACTCTATTTCATTCCCCTTCATAATTTCTTTCCCATTCCACATCTTCTCCGAGGTTTTGTACTGCAATTTATACTCAGAACTCCTCTACCCACAAAACATTCATTTTTGCTTATGTATGACTGAGGTATTCAGATACTTCGCTATCATAATTGAATGATCGTAGTCACCTTTTCTATATACATATGTGTGTTTGTATGCTTCTTCCGGTATTTTTCTGCTCCAGCGCTCCAGGCCAAAATAACCCCTCCACAAATTTGTTTTTATCTTTAGAAAAAAGGATTTTTTAAAAACTTTTCTGTGGCCTCTAGATGTTTTAAATGATATTTTTTTTACTTTTACTGATGTCAAAAATCTTGATTCTTCTCATTCTTCTGTAAAAGTTATTCACATGAGTCAAGATTTTCACTCTACGGCTATTCAATCATTGGCTGTAATGGCCTTATGGAATAATTAACATATCTGCAGACCACAAAACTCATGCTTTATGTCATCGGAGAACAATCTGCATTGTTTCAAACATGAAGACGGATACTCCGGAAATTTTTTTTGTTGACTCTTAGGATGAAACATCTATCCTGAAGGGGTGCCGGAAACAACATTTGTTCATTTTAATAGATCGATTAACTTATACACGTGACGTATGTTTTCTAATAAAGGGACCTTGTCCATAATAGGCTGTTCACGCCGAGAAGCAAGCCAACAGTCGTGACTTTCATTCGGAGAGGGAAGCTCGTCAACTTTCCTCTCGCACCCCACCCAACTGTCCCGTCCTCGCCTTATACTTTGCATTTACTTGCATTTTGCATCATTCTTAAGCCGCAGAACCTTGGAGTTGAGTTAAAGAAAAAAAAACATTCAGGTCGCAAAGTTATAGATTATTTTTTTTTAATCTCTGCTAGTTTTTTCCTTACCTGCAGACACGTAAATCACAGGTCCTAGCTTTTAGCTGCTGCATCTTTCCTCTCAGTAGTAATTACGCAACACGATTAGAAATAATCGATAACTCCTTGCTTGTTAATATTTTAAAGGAAAGAAGAAAAACAGGAGTGTTTTGGAATTTCCAGAATATATGACCTGTTATACATGGGAATCACATCTATCACTTTGAGTAGGCGTTTCCACAAGCATCGCAGCGATGTGAAAAATGTTTCGACTGCAACAGAGCTGAGCAAGTACTTCTGTAGAAACCAGACATGTACTTTTGATAATGACTTCCGGATACATGTCCAAGAGGAAGTGAATGCTAAGACTAAAAACTCACGAATCAGAGAAAAAAACAGCAAACTGGTTCGTATTCACCGTACACGTTTTGGTAAATATTTCAAATAATCCCACGTTCTTCGTAACATTAATGTGTAACTTTCGAATTATATTTAGTTTCTTTTGAGAGAATAGTTATTTCACCTTTTCAACTTGAAAGAATTATCTTAAAAAGCAGCACTATATTGGAACGCCGATGTGTAACGTTCAAATTCTATTGTGTTTTTTCTTTGCGGAACACATCATCAGCGATCAATTAGCTATTTTACGTTTGAATTTTGACTGGGAAAGTTATATGATGTATTGAAAATCTTCAGTTCTGTTATACAATATATTTGCTCTAAAACCCAAACCTAGGGTTTCAAAAAGTTCATCGACCTTAGTACTAGTATGTGCTACTTTTGTTCAAAGGATTATGGTATGAATCGTTTTAGACCCACTTTGTTTGAGCCAGGAGAAAAAGATATTTCATGAAATGCCTCCAAACCTACGACGTGTCTCCCATCCTCAGCCTGCGAACTGTCTTGCTGTTAAATTTTTCTCGGGAATATTGAGTTTATTTTGAGAGGTTGGACAGAAATTAAGAAACATTTCAACTTAAGTACAGTTCCAAGTGTATAGCGCTTGCTACGTAGTCGTGACATCCTTCTGGGTTAGTTTACTACATTCATTGGTTCTATGTCATTCATTTGTTCAGTTATTATTATTATTATTATCATTATTATTATTATTATTATTATTATCATTATTATTATTATTATTATTATTATTATTATTATTATTATTATTATTATCTATATAGCAAAACAAGATTGAAGTGATGTACAATTTCTTTTTAACTAATTTTTTGTTGCATTTTTTGTGTGTTGCAATTTTTTCATGTGTTGCAGTTTTTTGCTTGGGTTGCATTTTTTGCATCATCAACTGACGATGGATCTTTTCCCAATATACAGACTGTTCCAACAAGCATCATTTTCCGGAAAGAAGGGTTGCCGGGGAATTATGCGAGATATTTTCTCAGGACCTTTCTTGATCATACCCACTGCTACAACAATGATGGGACAGTTTGTGTTTGCTACATATTCCATACCTCGATTCCAAAGTCCCTGTACGTGCCTAGTTTTCAATCAGAAGGCACACTGATTAACAAGCAAGTCAATTTCCGATGGTCCCTGACTACTATGACGGTCCTATTCGCTTTGATGGCTCTGTCAGTAATTATTGCAAAGTCCCAGAGTATCGTGGCATTGGGTCTGGTTGGTATTCATACCAGTCATTGTTTGTTGTAATACTTCCAGAACAGCCAAACACGAGGAGGTTTATTGTTCATGAACGAAGGGCACAGCAGGGGCATTTTGAATCGGCACAGTTTGGAAGATATTTGCTTGAAAGTTTCGAGTGAGTAAGATTTAGTATTTAGTGGCCGGTATAAATTCCTGGGTCTCTGGTTCCAATCCACTGCGCACAGGAGTTTCTGTAGTTTTCATTTTACTTCAAGCTGTTTATGACCCTGCTCCTTTGCATGTTGCCTCATTTTTCTCACATCTAGATTCTAAAAATACTCGCTACTGTTTATGCTTGTTTTTATCTAGTTCACTTTCAAACTTCTCACTCTCTTTTACTACCGAGTGAAACTTTTTTTGATGTTTTCATGTTTTTTTACCTAGTTTCAACAACCAGTCCTGGGTGATTTCGAGTCACTATTGTAATCCTGTTGTTACTACTTAGAAAGTCAGCCTGATTTTTTTCCTCAATGATAATCTGATTCGAGTCTATAGATCAGAAGATGATATTGGTTGATCTCAAAGTCTCAGGACATTGTACTCTATCATCTTTCCTGGAACCGTCTATGATTTGTGTTCATTCTATCTGTCTATGAGGTCGGATCAAAATCAAAAATGTTTGTTTCAGTCTTTTTACTCATATTTTGTTCCTGTTTTTGATTCAAATTCTATTTGAACTAGCCTTCTGCATTTATTTATGATGAAGTTTATATCCTTGTTCCTCACTGTACGTTTCTTGCTTTTGTTTTGACCACTTTTACCAGGACATGGTGTATTTATACGAAAGTAAAATGCTGTACAAAATGCATCGCTTCTCAAGTGTCCTCTGAGAAATATGCGTAGATAATTTCAACCGAGATCATTTGACATCAAAGTTTTTATCTTTTTTTTTTTGTGAGTCACTCATAAGTTGTCTTCTATTCAATAACTATTCTCTGCTCTGGACAACTTGTAAGTGACATTATAGCAGTATATTACTAGAAATTGTAATCCATGAAATCTCGAGTAAAATCTATTGAACATTAATGATCAGATTCGACATGGATGCAGTGAATATAATTCTAAATAAAATGTTGATAATTCAATATTTATTGATTTTCTGTTAAAGACTGTACATAATGATAACCTCAGAGGCAGGATTAAAGAGTATATTCGGTTAGTCTTGCTGCAAGATAGGACAGACACTTCACAAGTTCATGAAGAAATAAAAAATATTATAGTAACATTGACGCTTAAAACTTGAAAAAAATAACTAAAATAATATTTCACAATTTTATTTTTCGTAGAATTAGTCCCTTCTGGTTTTAGCTCATAACCTCTCTCTTGTGCACTGATAGTCAGAAGAGAAAGCATTGTCAGTGGTCAGGAAGAGATGCAGAAGTTGATGAGAGATAATGTAAGCCAATCTTATGCATAGTTATCGATAAAATCATAGAATGCAAGTGTTTTAGTTTATTACTATGATGATGATGATGATTATCTTTCTCTTCCTAATATCCGTTATCATCATCATCATCATCATCATCATCATCATCAGTATTGGTTTTGTAATGATTATTATGATGATGATAAACATAGTTTATTTTTGTATTTACGTAGAGGCAATATAAATCTATAGGAGGGGTGATCAGAAAAATCTCATCCAGTCTGCATTTAAGATTGAAACAACAAAAATAAATGATGGAAGGATAAAATTGAGAAGTAATATATATACATGTGTGTGTGTGTGTGTGCACGTGCATGTTTGTGTGTACATATGTGCATGTACATATGCATATGTGTGTGTGTGTGTGTGTGTTCTATGCAGTAATTACAAGACCACTTAGGAAAAAAATTCTCAGCAAATAAACAGATCGAATATTCTCCACGAAGGCAAAAATATCACGTGAAAGAAAAAAGGTATAAGAAATGAATAGATAAAATTCTGTCAATTGATAACGCTGGCTACGATTATGAGCAGATCATTGTTTTTCGTTTCCTTGCTTTTCTGCAAAAATAATAGACGCCGGTCGAGAGAAAGGATCCACGATAATGACAATATTGGGGGAAAAACAAAAAAAAGCAAGGAGACATGTTGACGGAGAGCTAAAACAAGGGGGTGACTCTTTCGGGGAAAGAATATACAGAAATTTAAAAAAAAAACACACGCACACAAGGAATCATCAAAAATAAAGTTAAACAAACACATTTAAAAAATTCAAGTAATGTAAAAGGCAGAAAACAGAAGAAAACACACACACGCATATATATATATATATATATATATATATATATATATATATATATATATATATATATATATACACATATATATATATGGGTGTGTGTGTGTGCATATAAACAAATATTAGTATTTGTGGGGCATTTAATGAAAAGTACAATGCAAACGCTACAACTATTTGGTGAATTGTTGATGAATGTTTCGTTAACATAGATATCTTACAATTTTTCAATCTCAAATTCCGGTTGAAAACCTCAAGAGAGAGAAATCCCACACAAGAACAGAAGGCCTGTCTAGGAAATAAGATTAGAAATTAGAGGAAGGTTTACTGAGACCATAGCCAGACAGGCCAAGCCGTGGGACCCGTTTCAGTGCAAGAAATGTCCCAGAGAAGACAAGCCAAAGAAGCAAGAATAAATAGATATGGAGAAAGGGTTGTTTAGTGCACACATAATCTTCTTTTCCCAAAACAATACGAGGACATTTGATAAAACTTGTGTGGCGAAATACAACAGGGCATAGAACCTGACTGTATGATCTCACATTAATGTATAATTGGTCTCAGGATATTCAATATTAGCATATCGATTATGAAATTCACAGCCAACTCTATGAAAAAAAAAAAAAATTCTTGACAGTTGCAGGAAAAAACTTTACAGATGTTAGTATGAATAATTGAATCTTTCAAGGGGACTCTCTGCCCCCACAAGTATTTGTACTGACCATGATACAGTTGAACAGAATATACAAAAACTACAAATGCTACCATCCACCTCTTGTACATGGACAACTTGAAGCGATTCGCACGTGAAAAAAAAAAAAAACCCACAAGACCTCAAATACGGACCTATAAATCTTCTCAACTGCATGCACAAACTTTTCACGGAATCTATCACCAAACGAAACACAAAACCACTAGATAAAAACCAACCAAGGGAGCAAGCTGGCTTTAGAAGAAGTTATTCGACCATGGACCATCTGCATTAGGTAATTCGTCTTAAAGAAAAAGGAGCAAAGTGCAAGCTGACACCCACTGTAGAGTTCATCGACTTCAAAAAAGCCTTCGGCTCAGCGGGAATCTCTACGGTCATGAAGGCCATCACTAGGCAAAATGTACACCCCGTGTATGTAAGTGCTGGAACATATATATATACAGCCACAAAAGCTCCTTTATCAGGCTGCATAAAAGGAGTAAAACAAAGTGATATCTGATCACCCAAACACTTCACAGCCTTCCTCAAGATGAGAATAAAGGAATCAAATAAATGGTAAATATCTGAGCAACCTCAGATTTGCAGACGACATTGCCCCTTTTCCGGAGAACCTACATAACCTCCAACTAATGCTAAATGAAAGAAGCAAGAAAGTCGTCCAACAAAATCGAAGACGCAGAACTGGAGAAATTTGACCCTTACATCAATCAAAGACAACGAATCTCCATTGAATCCTCAAAAGAAGAAATCGAGCAGAGAATCATTCTAGGTTGACAAGCCTTTGGCAGAGCAAAATTATCCTTCAAGAACAAGGAGATCCCAATAATCCCCAAAAGAAGGGACTACAACCAATGCATCCTCCCGGTAGTCACTGATGGAGCTGAAACATGGAACATATCTAAAAAAAATTCTGCAAACTGTGAACCATGCAACGTCAAAAAATGTGTGAAATTTCCGGTGAGGCATGGGTGGCACTTGCTAATTTGACGGATTAACAAATTGATCCATCGGCTCAAATTTGCCTAACTTCTCGTACCAAACATATTCCTTTGCACAGGAAACTTTTCTTACATTGGTACCGGAATGCAATGGACTAGATTCAAACATATTCCCATACGATCAATTTGAATATTTCAATATATATTCTTGAATATTTTACATAACCACTGGGACAAAATTACCATTTATTACGCTGGGGGCTTATCACTTACATAGTTTTAATTAATACAAGTGAAAACTACTTGAGATTTTTTAGGCTTGACTTTTAAAGTAAATGCACTTTTGTAATATCAATCTTGAGTTGTAAATATAGTATTCATTTCGGTCATATTTTGTTCCATAACTTGAATGGCCTTGAACTAAAATTCTGTTAAAAAAATGTTTTAGTAACATGCTCACTTCAGAAGAAAGCTTTCAGATCTGAAATGATAGAAAATGTTCACGAAAAAAATGTTTCATATGGGTGATTATTGCCCATCATTGTTCTTACTTGAGTAAAAAATAAGAATAATTGTATAAAGAAACCATCAATCAAAACTGTCAACATATAGTGTACCACAAAATATTAAACTCAAGTTAAAATCATGTTTAATTTCGTTACCTCTCTACACTAAAATCATCACTGTCTATGGTCTTTTAGGTTGGTTATTTTAGCAGTGGTCGTTGATCGATAAATATTAACTAAATTTTAACGATTGAAAATGTTGATAGGCACTAAACTTTAAACTGATAGACGTTATATAACAGGTTCCAAATTCATGTTATCGTTTTCCTTTCTATTCACAGGATGAGAGGGAGTCAAAAGTATTGCATGATGTATACAAATTTGCAGTTCAAAATCACAAAAGGACAAAAAAATTCCTTAGTTTTTATGTTGAAGACATTCTTGAATCGAGTTTCAAACCCCGATGATGCAATCCTAATAAACTCTCCTAATCATCATTTCAACGTCAAAGACTGTCTTGTTCAAAAACCTCTTTCCAAATTAAAAACTTTCTAAAGGTACGTGGTTTTGACATAATCATCACGAAAGTTGACCGTGCTGTACACAAAAGGGCCCACCTAAGAAATTACTGATGAAGACCGTTGCCTTACTTTCACAGATGATTTCTAATCATAACAAACAACAGCCACATCCAACATACTGGTAAGTTATCAAAATATTTCTGAACATCCATATTCCAAAATCCTAACACAAAGTACACAAAGCACACACACACAAACACAAATAACAAAAAACAAACAAAAAACAAAGAACGATACGTATCTCAAAGCTGCGATATCTTAGGATAGTAGGCGATATCAAGGGCTATCACACCTTGCATTTACTGTGAGAATAAATCCGTCTCATACAGAGATGAGATTATACGGTCAAAAACAGAAATACTAGATAAATAGCTATTCAATCCTGACGTGCAAGCAGATACCAGATACTGAATGCTAAGACTGAGTTTCAGACTCACAAAGAGATCATTAGATGGACAATTAAGAAGTAAGATTCAGGCACTGGAACAAATGCAGTATCCAGGGAATGATCCCAAGACAACTTGGACTAGAAATAGTCAGACCTAATCAAAAGGGGGGTGACGAATTGGAGACCCCTATCATAGACAAGAAGAAATTCAAGATAACCACTAGTATGACTGGCACGGCACACAATTACCATCGATTACCAAGGGGGCCTTTCTGAACCATATTGGTGCTGTACATTATAAATGGAAGATGACACCCCAATTTGCTGAGCACGATACTTCGATACGAAAGAAATGCAAATTGAGTAGCAGATGTTGTTGGAAAAGTCACAACGATTTTTGAAAAGCCAAGTTTAAACGTTTTGGTGCAACAGACCAACAGCTCGAATCAGAACGTTATTGTAAGTGTATGTGGAAGATTGCTGATCAAGTTTTTTGAAGTAAGGGTAATTCAATTTAGTGAAAAAAAACTTGCCATATTTGCAGCTTCAAATGAAGTGCCTGATTATTGCCTCAGTTGTTTGGTCCAAAAAGTACAAGATCAGATTTCAAGGAATTGACAATAATGTTGATGCAACAAAGTATTAACAATTATTTTCTTCCACAAAAATCCAATAAATAAACAGAATCAGCGATGTATTTTAAATTTTGTTGAAATACGTAATTAACCGATTGATTCCTGAAAACATTTTGATGTAAGAAGTCCATCTCAACCTTTTCTCAAAGCAATCATGTCAAGGTAAGTAACTTTATAAGTGATGACCCGGCCAAGTGCGCGTATGATTAATTCAAAAGATTAAAACAATCATTTTTTTAGAAATTATTAGAATTTTGTGAAATTGCCAGGTCGAATGAAAACGCAGTAATCAAATCACTCACTGGGTTCGGGTCAACCCTTCAACAAACAGTTGAAGGTGATAGATTTGCTTTGTAGACCTACTGTTAGCCACTGAAAAAAAATGTGTAGTTCTCACAAAAAGCGAACTCGACACAGGAGGAAACATCTTTTGGAAGAAGGAAAAACAAGGGCAGCACTATTCGAGGTCCCTTAAATATGGAGATATTGTGTTGGCTTCCTTTGACCGTGTGCGCAAAAAAGTGGGAATTCAATCTCATAATAAAGAAGATTTCAGCTCAATTCTCAAGTGTTTGGGCACGGACAACCGGAAGGAAATCCTCATGTCATCTACGGAAGACCTGCGTGCCGGCTTTGAGGCAAAATTGGTCAAAATTTAAACTGCCTGCAGAGGAAAGAAACACTCTGATAATCTGGCTATTTACATACATTCACTGAGTGCGATCGTCAAAAAGGGAACTATAGAAGATCCGTCTACTGCCTGGACACATGGAAACAACTGGGGCTCATCTTTGCACCTCCCTCTCCTGAGTGAGAAGACCGATGAAGAGTGACTGGCCGTAGAAATCAGTGAAAGGAAGGTCCAAATAGTGATACCTCAGTCTACTTGAACCGAAAAATTTGAAGCAGCAAAAGAAGTAATTAAGTAAGAGTAGGAAAATCACGGCCAACCCTCAACTGTCCAACCTTCCCCTAAATATAAAAGAGAACCACAACAAAATCCACCCTACACCAGCTACTATTCCTAAAAGACTTCCATCAGCCTACCTTGCCTCTCTGGCTTCCTCCAACCCCAGAACAGTAAAAAGCTTACTGTAAATCAACACTCCTCAACATAATTAACTCCACTGTATCATCATATTGAAAGAGGCAAATGACACCTCGGCACGCCCTCTCCGTTGGTAGTTTCTGAACTGATAAAACCTTTTGTTCTGGGATACTCCCTGTATATATGAACCAAGCCATCCATTGAGATTCAAAAATAATCTCCCCAAGAAAAATTCGCGGGATGTACCATGACAGGACCATCAAAACTAAATTGGGTCACGACTTGATGTAAACTGCATTTGGTGTTCTGGCCCTGTGACATGTTCATTTCAGGTTCCAAATAACAATACACGGCGCTCTTTTAGCAATTTAGAATGGTTGAGGGCTAAGGAATGATACTAAATAGACTAGGCACGTTCGTAATCTTCATTGCCCCGATGAGGGAATCTGTTGTATTCTAGAAACGCAGGGAGTCTGTTGTATACAGAAAAATGATAATGAACGTGTGCTGATGAGGATGTATCAACTATCGTCAGCACACTTTAATAGATACTCAAGGGGTGTTCGTTGGCTGATAAGCTGTTCCTTGAATGCGACGTGTACCCTTCAGTATGCCGACCTGGTGGGTAGATTGTGCATTGTGGACGATACAATAAAGGGCAACACATTTCGTTTGATTGTGATTAACACATCCAATTACCAGGTGGAGCAGGTCACTTTTTTCGATGAACCGACCCATTTGTGACGTCATCAAGGTGGTTTGTCTTTGCAGGATATAGATGGGGGGGCATATATAACCAACGGAATAGTATGGACTGGGACTGATAGTGACAATTCGAATACAGTGCAACACTCTAGTTGCATCAATCAAGTATCAGAAGAGTCGTAGTCGTAGGTTATTCGACTATCCAAGCTTTCAACGAGTAACTTGTTCAGATCACGAAACACTCAGGGTCCGAAAAATATAGGTGAGGCCAAAATGACGACGAGTAGTAACTGATATTTCAATCTGCGCTGGCTGAGAATGTTTTTCTGGGACCAGTAGCCACTAATGATGATGAGGGAATTGACCGGGGCTTTACTTGGGAATAGGTTGTGGGGCAATATTTCAAGTAAGATTAGCTTATTTGCCAACAGTTGATTGATTAGATGCACAAAGGCATTAGAACTTTGGGGAGAGTTGGCAAGGATGTAGGTGAAGTAGCCATAGCTAGCAGAGAGATTGCCTCGTCGCTTTACAAGGTCAAGAACTGTCAGAAATAAGTCTAACAGAATGTCCCCTGAGGCAACACATGGCTGCTGAATTGCGTGCATAAGAGATGTGGAGCGCGTCAAGCTGACGTATTACTAGCGTCACATTACCAGATGGATGACGTAACTGCTGACAAAGCTATTTATGAGGTATTTCGGTGTAATTACGAAAAACTTTTTACCAGCTTGGTCTTAGCTCAGCTGTGTTTGACGCCTATTTAGTTGTCTTCACTCGCTTTGAGGCAACTAAATTATTTGGGTGCAAGGGGCCCATAACAAGCGAGCTATTCAGGAACTGATGGTCTGCCCTACGAATTGTATTTGAGGTAGTCGCCTATATTTTTTTCATTTGCTTGCATGGTTTTCAGCCACAGGTTAAAGTAGGCTCTATCAGGGATGTAACTAAGTTTCTCTGCAAAGACCAAGATAGGTCGAATATGATTGATAATCTCACGCCAATAACGGTTTAAAGGAGGTTAAAAAATGACCTAGGTCGTGTCAAACCACTTGCAGACTGTGTTGGGTAGACTGATTGGCCCTGTACAGACTTCTTCCGTGGAGTTGAAGGCTATCCAAGACAACCTTCATTTCGTGCGCACGATTTTTGAGAAAGTCAATCATAGAGCCGTGGTGATCAAATTAGATTAGTCCAAAGCTTTTGATAGGGTTGACTATCATTTCCAGGTGTCTGTCTTGTCTGCAGTCGACTTCAGCTTCTGGTACGCGTTTCTCAATTCAATGGTAGAAAGGGATAGGGTTATGACAAAAGGTTTCAGTTTGCCCAGATCTGATAGTCAACATTGTTTACTTTCTCCGATTTGCAGTGCATTCCTAGACTGGAACCGATTGTAAGTAGAATAACATTGCCTGGTTCCAACGCCTCGACCGGGCACATCGCATAAGTAACCTAGCTTGTAACGAGCATTGCCGAAATAGGGGAAGTCACCTGACGGATCAGAAAGTCGGAGATAGTAGCAGGGGCAAATACTATTTGTGAAAGTATAATGGATCGTTGTTGGAGTCGTAGAAGGATTGCTACGTTCCGAGTACCTTCGACTGAATGGACGGACAAAGATACTTGGCGTCTGCTGAAGAAGAACTTGTAGGAAGTACCAGAGTGGGTAAGATAGCAGTTAACCTGTGATCTCGAGGGGAGTTCTCCTTAAAGGGGAGAGTTGAGGTATGCGCTTCGCACATCTAGACCTCTTTTACCGGCCATCTATGATTCCTCTCCAGCCTGCTGATCTATTTCAAGTAGAGTGTTACCTGTTAACCTAGGATACGCCCATGAGGTCCATCATTTATGCATGTTGATTGTTTGGTTGAATTACCGAAACTGGACGTATGTACAACGGCTTAACCTGGAAATAAGAAGCAAAACGAGCCTTCCCAGATTATTCGCAAATTCAGATGAAGAGGTGTCGTTTCCCCAAAACGAGTATTCCTTCTCTTGAGAATGTTGTTATGCTCTGCGAGTTTTCTCACGGATAAAGGAAGGCTGTTATCATGAAAGGCATTAAATTGTATGACAGAGGGGATGTAAGAGACGATTTGATCGTTTTCCCGACAGAGGAGAGTCATTTTAGCTGGCTTTGGGCACCGAAGAAGGATTGCCCCAACAACGATGACATCTTTTACCTCATTCGGAATGCGCCTTTAGTCAGCAATCAATGTTTCGTTGTGGGACTATCAGATTCGCAAGCGTGCATTCGCTGTAGTATCTAGGAGGAGTCTATTGAATACATCCTCTTTCATTGCAATGTTTTACACCATTTATGCGAGCTGATTGAGGGCTACATGGTTCACATCCCCCACGTACCTGGATCTTAACACACTTCCGACTGTTAACACACAAGACCCCTTTCAACGACGACGAGCTTTCTTCTCCCATACAGTCGATTTTATATATAAGTATCAGCTCTAACTGAAGATCAGGGTCGAGAGGAGAGGCTTCTTTTGATGGAATTCACTGGAAGATGGTGAGAGTTGCGTAACTGTGTCGCATAGATGGTGCTGAGTAGGGTCTCTCGCTTTAGATTGAAAAGTTCAGCTTGGGGAAAAATGAGAATTGTACCCGCTTTTTCAACTTACCTCTTCTCTTCATTCCCTCCCCTATCAATAACAGAAAGTCATATTTCCGGAAGATGTAGAATATTCCAAATTATTCTATTCCAAGTCTTCTATCGCCCAGTCAACTCACTTTTCTACCATATTAGACCATTTGTAGGACGTATACTAATTTTTTTTTCAAACGTATTTTGAGCATTGAGGAATTTGAAATGTATATAAATATTATTTATATATTTCCATCTTGAGAATAAATATGTTCATTATTCAGAAATATTATTTCTCTTACCTCCTACATGAATATGTAAATCTGTGGATTCGGGGGCAAAATTAACGCAACATGGAAGCGCTGAGAAGTAATATTTTGACTCTCTGTGGAAACATCCTAGCGTAAGTTGAAAATTCACGCTGCATTTGTAAGCTACAAAGTCAAGACCATACCACGTAGGTAGTTTGATGAGATTTGAAGGTTCCTCTTTCAATTTGCTACTATCATTTCGAATAGGGGATGGTTGCGATTCCATTCCCAATTTTACATCATATATCCCACAATAAATACTCAATTAACTGCCGGGTGCACAAGAACATTTGTTTTTAAAAGCTTCCCACACCCTTCACTCTTACTGGGAACCGAACCTGGATCTTTCTGCGTGTGAGACAAACGTGCTAACCATTCTGCTAGCTGAGCGTAAAAGTTACACGGGAGAAATTCTTGAGCAAGCCTTGGTAAGGAAATCCGATGAAACGGCGTTCGATGTTTATTAATATTTCAATAGACGTTTGGAAATTGGCGAATAGACCAAGGGAGATAGGAGAATCAATACAATACCATGTTTTCAAATTACTGGGACTTGTTAAGTTAGCCTACAGAATATTTGACAAGAAAACAAAGAAATCTTTTTTACATTTGATCCCATCGGCAAGACGTCAATTGTTGATTAAATCACTGAAAAAGTGAGAAAATATAGAGCATTATTAGTTCTGAAGACAGGAGTTTATTCAATAAAATCAATTTTTCTGCCGAAAAATTGCGGCTGCACAGTTTGTTTTTTTCAAGGAGAAAATCCGTACCCCCTCAAGTGCAATGAAGAATATATCAAACTGTCAAACACTGGTTCTGTAACTATCGAAAAAGATTTTGCTAGACCTGTGGTACTTGAGGCGATGCCGTTGGGGATAAAAACTGCCCAAATTTCTTAAGACAATGTGGCCCGTATATCTAGAATGTACAAGACAACAAAAATTAAATTGGTGGATGGAAGAAATAAATAAAGAACCTTGATTCCCCAATAATATTCTATCAAACGTGCTGAGTACAAATAGCTTAGCAATTTCCAGAAGTTGAACGATGTGACGAAAAATAAAATCTACGGAGATATAATTGGCAAAATGGTTGGAGCAGTCGATTGGAGAACCCTGGAGGCTACATCGATCTATTGGTCAATGCTGTTTAAAAATTTACTTAAAGAGAACTGCCTTTTCAGTTCACTTCAACATTCGAATTCAGCGAATTTCAAATGGCTTATGCAGCGCTGGTGCACCTTACCTAAGATTAACGGACTACCCGCTAAACGAGCATAGCCTATATGGAAACCATTGCAATTTTAGCAGGATATTACAAGAACATTCGGAGGATATCCTGCAGATTCGTAAGATAGGCATCACATTGAAGCAATTAAAATGAATGATTGTAGAAGTAAATCTTCGGGATACGAATTTCCTTGGCTGATATCAAGTTACAGAAACGTCTCAATGTTGCGATACGTAATTACAAGCTGCTATGATCAGAAGGAAACGTGAAGGGTTTCCTGAGACTGGAAGGATTTTACAGAAACTCCATAAAAATATTGCTGGAATTTCCAACCCATTAAATAAGCTCACAAGCGAACAAGTGATTTATCAATGCTACTCAATCTGTGAAAACGCTTTTATTTTCCTAACATTGAATTATGCTCAGAACCTAGCCTACGCTCGAGGAGATAAAGGATTTATCGTGGAAATTGACACAAGTGACATTGGAGTCAGAGGAGTACTTTTCCAAAGGAAGAACAATTACTGCATCCACCCAGTTACCTATTTTTCAAACAATCATTTGGAATCTCACACTCAGTGCAGACAACTTTGTCCTGTTTTTGGCTGTACGTAATTGGCTCGTCTGTTTCGCTGGAATTGATTTTGTGTTGGACTCTACAATCCATAGGTATATATACATGCTCATTAAAATCGGATTTTGTTGTACAAATTTGTTCATTGCATTGTAAGCACATGTCCAGGATGCCACTAAACTCGGTATACAGCTTTCTATCGCACCGATGTTACCTTTGTATATTCCAGAGGCAATGATGGAATTTGGGCAATCGATATCACGGTATTGCCATAAGTTGACAACACTTTGAGGTGCAATTTCTTGTGGTTGGTGACATTCTCTCCAAGTATGCAGCGGCAGTTCCGATCAAAGATCACCATACCTGACCCGTATGTCGATGTCGTATGTCGGAATCACGAGTTTTCAAACTCATTACCGTTTTTGTTTTGTCCGATAAATGATTAAACGTTGATTGAAATATGATTCAGGAACTTTGCAGGATAAGTTGTTATCGCGTAAAACGACAGCAGTAATTCAGTTACAAAATGCTCATCGTACTTTGAGCTGTTTGTGAGGTAACCAGTATTACAACAGGATCTCGTCGGGGGTAATTAATCCCAATGAACCAACAACGTAACAATAGCATACTAAGCAACAGAAACAGAAATAAGACTCACAGAAATAAATGAACAGGTTGCAACAAGACTCGATTTGAATCGCATCTGACTGCAGAGATAATACAGCTGAAATATAATCTTCGATAATAATAGGAAGAATGGATAACATGGCCAAAAAGGGGGTAATTCAAAGCTGGTGGGATCTACATCGAAATGACGGTCGATGAATGGTTTGGGACCGCTTATATAGGGGCCTAACTTTCATAAACAGAATCATCATCATCATCATCATCATCATCAGTCTTTTATCGTCCTTCGTTGGGCATAAACGTTCCTCATGATTCGCCATATCTCTCTATCGTGAACGTTATGGAACTAATATTTTCTGAAGTGTTCTACTTCGTTCGCCATCTCATTTTCTGTCAGCCTCGGTTTCCTACATATTGGTTTTACATGATCTTTGTTTTGTGAAGATCATGTGGAGGCCAGCTTTCTTGCTTTCTCCGTTCAGTTCATCTAACATTAGTTCAAGGTCGTGGAGGTTCACTGCAAGAAAAAAAAATGTCGTCTGCAAATCTGAGACTACTCAGGTCTTTGCCGTCTATTCTGATTCCTTTGTTTTCTCAGACTTCGTTTCTGGAGATCAATACGAAGTTGGCTTTATGAGTGAATCTGAGTGAGTTGGTAACATCGTACCTTACTTATATTCCGAGCTGAAAGGACTCAGAGTTTTCATGTAACCTGATAAAATAGCTACTGTGACAGTATATGTGATGCAATACCGGGTCTACGCCGTGTTGGGTGAGTGCATCAATGACATTAGGAATTTCGAATGAATCAAAGCCGTTTTTGAAATCCATAAATGTTATTGGTCGTGGCAATCTATATTATGTTGCTTTCTTTTCCAGTTGCTTAATTGAATGGAGATGGTCCGTGGTTGGGTAGGTTTTTTAGAGTCAGCTTGTTCCTGTGGTTGGTTTTCGTCTAGCGTTCTTGTGATTTGATTGGTGAAAATTTAGGTGAAAACTTCGTAAATGCAGTTAAATATACTTATTGGTTTGTAATTATTGAGCTCTTTCAGGTTTTCTTTTTTATGTAAGATTATGATTGCTCTGTCCAATCTCTTGGGATTTTTGTTTGTTTTAAGAATAAGTTGAATAAAATTACTACTTCCCTAGTAATGATTTTACTACCTTTTCTGAGTAGATCGATGTTGATCTGTTCTTGTCCAGGGGCTTTTCCTTTTTTGTTTGTTACTTCTCATTGTATAACTTCTGGGGAGTCCTTAAAACGATTGCTCGCGTCTTGCACATTTTTTTCGATGTTTCCGTTCCTGTTTTTGAGGAGTTGATTTTTGGTAGAATTCTTGGATAGGTTCGACAATCTGGTCTCCGTCTGTTTTGACTTTGAGTACACTAGTTATCTGTTTCCGTCCTGTGTTGAAGGTTTTGTTAATAGCTTAGAAGACTCGACTTTTTTTCGAGAATTGTTTGGTTATCCTTCTGTCTTCTCTTCGTTCCATTTGGATGGTTTCATTTGGTAACGTTGCTTCAATTTTTTCTCTTGTTGTTGCCGGTGGCTTGAGCTTCCTGTGTTTTCTCATGACATTTCGAAGATTTATCAAAAAAAAAAAAAAAGAAAGAATGATTCTACGAAGAATCTGATGATTCATAATATTTGTTTATATCCCGCCCTGGATATAAGCACACCCAACGATAAGCCACAGGTCGAGAGACAGCAAAGTGAAGAAGACAATATGTCTAGAAATCCGGAAAAAAATCAATTTTCTGATTACAATGTTTGATCACTTAGCGTTGACCTTAGCAGACTTAAACAAACACAGGAGCTACGGTTTGGCTGGTTCCATTCTTGTGTTTCATTGTTCATTCATTCATTTACACTTCTTCAATAGTGAAGCAGTCAAAAGGTCTCCTTTTGTAGCTCTCTTCTGGCAAAATGGCTAAAAACAATTTTTGTCTGTTGAAAATCCACCCGACAGGGGATACGATATTTATAATGTAATTTCATGCTAAGTATTTTTTTGAATTATCCAACAAAATGCAAGAGATTTAACATATTTTAATTGGTCAGCCTTACCACGGCACTCTGCTAAAAGACAATGTCTCATGTGACAGTTTCCTTTGAGTGACTAACCCAAACTGGTTAGTCATATTTTTCAAACAAATAGATAAGGTCACCCGAAGTATACGTTGAGAAATTAGCAATTTTGAGCGATCCTCTTTTTTAGTTGAACAGTTAGCCCAAACTTACATTTTGTTATATTTAGTCTAGATGCATGCAGAGTAACGATTAGTATTCTTCATGATAGATATTCAAGAAATACATTGAAGAAAAAAGAGTTTTTGTATCTGAAGTATTCAGAAACCAGAGAATAACTTAATTCCAGATAGTCAATCCGTCCTTATGAAGCAACCTTTTCCCATCCTCTGAACCTGTGTATTTTGCCCTTTTCTGACCTGGGAATTAAACTCAATGATCATCAGATAACTTGATACCCATTCATCCAATACCTTGATACACCTTCATCCAATTACCCCAGAGGATATTCTGGTAGTTAATATTTGGATCCCCAAGTCTAATGTATGCTTACTTCCATACGTTTTAATATCTATTCTTCGCTTGATGATTTTGTTCAGTGGCATTATTTTTGGCAATTCTTGCTCTATTTCTCATGGCTGGTGACCCTGTCTTTTCCTGCATACAAGAGCAGTCACAGATGATTTAATAGTTACATGACTCCACAAATGTATACGAATGGTGTTTTTTCGTCTAAATGTGAAACCTAAGAGGAAAGAAATTATAGTTCCTGTTACAAATATTCGAGGATGAATGAGAAGCTCATATTTGAGAGCAAAATTTAATTCTGATTCAGGGTAATTATCTAACCTGTCAAGTTTCAATTATATATTTCCCCCTTTTTTTTCAAATCCCTTTGAAAAGTCTGATTACTAATTACAGGATGGAGCCCCTAGCAAAGGTGCTTCCCGTAAATACATCTGGAAGACCGCAGGGTACACAGTAGAAAGTTGGACGATATTCCCTGTTTGGCTGGACAATGGAATGAATGCACTGCACGCAGTGACGATTGAATTGACTAGTTAAAATTTAAAAAAGATAGTTTTGGTGAAGTCTACGGAAGAAACACAAATCTATCTATGTGTGTGTCTCTCCCTAACTCTATCCGTCTGTCTGTCTGTCTGTCTCTCCTATCTATCTATCTATCTATCAATATATATATATATATATATATATATATATATATATATATATATACACACACACACACACACACACACACACACACACACACACACAAGGAGGGAATCTTGGAAAATTAACAGCAGATTCGACGTTACGGAATGAAAAAACAAGAAATTCCAATACGTCTTTTTACACCAAAAAACAAAAAAGCAAAAACAATAACAAAAACAAAAAAACATATGGGTAGGGCTGATGACAGTACTTTGTCTTCTGAAGTTATAAGAAATAACAATTGTCGAAACTGACGACAGATGCACGAAAAGTATAAAAATGGCTTATCTGAAACATTACAAATTACGAATGGTTTTAAAAAACGATTGAGGATTGTGCGCACACTGAACCTACGAAAACAAATTCATGAGAGGGAAACAGAAGTAAGTAAATATATCATATTCTTAATGCTTTGAGTATCATCTGGGCTAACCGAATGATTTTTGTTCTGTCCTGCTAACCTCGTCAATTCCAACTGTGGTAAAATCTTTGCGGTCACAAAACGAATAATTCACCAATATTTAAACTTATTGGAGCAACATAATACTTTTGAAGTGCACTTCCGTATGACGGGTGGGAATTTAATGGTCCAGTTTGGCATCGGAGTTACAATACTAATACATCCCTTGCATGAAGGCCTGAAAATATTGTTTATAAAAACTGACAAATACAATTATATGATAAGATCTATTTACATAGTGGATTCACATAATAATTACTGTTTATGACCTGCGATGACTGCTTACTGATGTCAAAAACTAAAAGATGAATATTTATTGAGCAGCTTTGTGTACACTTTAAATTGCTTACACGATACATTTGCTCAACTGAATCATTATCAAAAAACATTCATAACAGATAGTAACTTTTGAATAAACAGATGCATCAGTTCTGCACACTGATAAATTTCACGGAGGAAACGAGTGATATGGATTGAACGTAAAATAATTACTTGCGAAAACTATTGTTATCTATTATTTTCCAAATATTCGACTCGAACCAATTTTTCAGAATCTGATATAGCAAAGTACGATTTACTACTGCTGGCTGAAACTGTACTTAAGAATGACTAAAATTGATAAGAATTTACCATTTCCAGCTATCTTACCAAAGAAAACAACTGCATGATAAATCCTCAAATACTTTTATTACACATCACACTATCAGATTTATTTGGATATCGTAGATTTTTAAAAGATACGTTTGGAGAAAATCGACCAAACGTAGATGAGAGATGTCTAATATAGCCAGTCGGATTTGTGTATTGCAACGTTCCCTTCCCACCCGGGGCTATTAGGCATCAGGGAAAAATCAGCCAATCAGTCAGGCCTGCTGGGCCAGCTTCTTATTTTGTTTGCCCACTTCCTCATTAAAGGTTTGCACACAACCATACACATATCAAACACACACACACACACACACATATATATATATATTTGATACAAATGAGGAATACAATATAATATTAGATTATGCAATACCCGATGTGTGTTGGGTTTATATCATAAAGTGTTCGATAAATTCAGCATTAAGTTGAGTTACAGCACAACTTAAAATATGGTGGAATAAAGGATTCGGTGCACAAACACGTTTATGCTTCTGTCCTGCAAGGGTTTTTTTGTGAATGATTTGCTTTATCTTACATCCCTGTTCAAGAAGAAATTGGGGTAAGGGTCCATTTTTCTACGTCGCAGGACCTTCCTCCCATTCAATTTATATATCTATCTTTTTCTTTTTTTCTTTTTTTCTTTTCCTTGTTAAGTTGTTTGTCAGCGTTTGTTATATTTTTTCTGTTTTACATAGTGGGGATACTTTGCTTGCTGGTAGGTATAATTATAAATATTCAGGAGATGCTTTAGGCTTTTTCATTATCAGTATTTTGTTAAAACATCGACTCTTTGTGATATGTTTCCTCTCTGCATTTTTGTTCTTACTTAAAACTTTCTTCCAGTGTGAGGGGATCACTTTGTTAGGTAGTTAAATTATCCGAAGTCTGGTATGTTTATACATATCTAAGATAGTTATGAGAAGATGATTGGGTTGTCCTTAAAGTGGCTGGAGGTATAAAATAATAATGATGTAAATCTCAACAGTGATGCTGCTACCACTATTGTTAATATCAACGACGGAAATAAGATTGCTATAGTGATTAATTTTTAGTTTACCTGTATGTGGGGTTTTGGATTATGTTTCCCAAGAAAACTTTTGAGTGCTGCTGGTACGTTAATGCTACTTCTTTTATTCTTTTTAATAAATTTGCTTTTTGTTTTTGGTTCTGTTTGCTTAGGCAGGAATTTTTAATTTATCATTCTGGCATAGGTAACATAGGGTTTCAATGTTCTGTCAAATGTGTGTTATAACATTTTTTCATTTTACTGTGGTTGCGAGGTCGTTATCAATTAGTTTCGAATAATATATCGACAGTGATGTACTGTTTTTGCATTTTTTGTTCGTAAATGATCATACATTGTTGACTAATCATAATTTAAGGGTTTTTTCGATATTCCTATGTAATATTTCACTCTTAAGAGTTTCTCTTGGGTTGATATTTCAGCTTGATAAATGATATTTGACTCGAAATATTTCTTTGGTAAAGGGCATATTCGTACAATTGCAATCCGGGGAAGTGTATTTCTACGAATAGGAGGAATATTTTGCCTATGTTGGTTCTTAATCATAAGTTGGATGCTGGTGTATACAAGATGAAATTCCTACATTTATTTTTTTGGTTATTGCTAATTTTTTACTCTATAGGATTCCCCATACTTTCCCATCATATCCAAAGCTAGTCTCGGTAAAACTGATATCCTTTCAGGCTTTAGTATTCATTTCCAACATTGCTGAATATTGTTTCCTTTGAGGAGTGGTTTATTAGTCTGGATTATATTGATTTATGGATCGTTTTAATGATTTTTTTTTTAGGGTGTTCAGATCTTGAGCTAATATATGCAATTATAGAATTTCCTTTTCTATGTGGTTTATGGGTATTATTATGTAAATTAAAAGTAGAATCTTGAAAAATTCTTACGTTGGACATGATTTTAACTTAAAAATCCATTTTTTCCCGTTTCTCTTATGATGTATTTAATTTTCTTTCATTTACACGCATTGCTATTTTCTACGACTAATGCACCATCATCCTGGTAGGGTCCTATATTTTCAGGGTTTTGTCTTCTGTTGAGGTTATACAGAATATGCGGACCAATCAGGTCTGACATCTCGGCTGAATCGAGACTATCCGTAGAAACATCAAAACCGCAGACGTCGGTTTTTGTCTATTATTATAGGTTATTGGATAGTACCATCCGTCTACAGTGTTTGATTATTTTTATATCTTTAATATTGATGTTAGTGTGAATCTTCGCAGTTTCACGGCTTCCTTGAATATTATTTTGGATATAAAAGAGAAGACTACAAAGTCGAGCTGTACAAATGTACAGGTATTTTTCTGTTTCATGTTGTTATACCAGGTAATGGCTTCATATATATATATATGAGACAGAGATAGACAAAGTGAATAAAACCACAAGCGTCGGGCACAAGGTAAGAATAGATTAGCTTACTTAATAGTAATTGTCTACATCACACACTTACTACGCTTGGCTGCGAGGTGAAGTGCACGTTTCGATGATTGCACAGTTGAATGTCGATCTGGAATTTGCACTGTATTAAGTTAAATATCATAAATATTACCCACTGAATACACATACACACACACGCACACACACACGTACACACACACACATACACACACACACACACACACACACACACATATATATATATATATATATATATTGGTCCAGTGTAAGCCAAAGAGTGTAGGTTACTTCTGAAGATTTCATTCACAGAACGGAGGTAATAGACATCGAGATTTGCTTGTAAAATATTTGCCTATCCATATATCTATCCATCTATCTATCTATCTATCTATTCATCTATCCATATATCTACCACTTCTTACCTGTTTTTGTAGTGTGGCATCAACGGGTTTTGCAATTTTGCGTTGTTGATTTATTTCCGCCGTCCAAATTAAACGCATTCCACTTAATGACTAATAGAACGTTTTCTTTTTGTATTTCTCATTAGCTAAAGCTGCAAGAATAAGGAGCTTTGCTATGGAGTTATATTCTGAAGGTTCATTTAAATGGAAATACTCGTCGGCAATGCGATTAACAATAGAAAAGAAAAACAGGAAGACTCGAAGGGATAATAATGATGGCTTAACAGCGAATAGGCCAAAAAACAAAAAATAAGGGACGGAAGCAAGAATGAAAGACAAATGCAAAAAATGAATGTGAGGAAAGAACTATAAAAGAAAATAAATGACTGGTGATAGAATGGAGGAATAGAATGAAAGACAGAAAGTGATGAAAAGAGAAACGGACAGAGTAAAAGGTACGTAGAGTAAAAATGTAAAAGTAATAAGATTGGAGGGGGGTTAAAAAGAAAAAAAAAGTGATCTATAACAGAAATGCAATTGACCAGGAAAACAAAATAATGTATGATCAATAAGAGGTAAGAACCGAAAAAGACGACGTGATGAAAGGGAGAAATACAGAATGATGAAAAAAAAAGAAAACATATAAAGAACTCTTGAAGAAAAACAAAACATGATGTTCAAGAAAATAAAAGAGAATGAATGAAAGAAAAAAATACAGAAACAAGAAGAGGGAGGAAAAACAGTAAAAGTAAAATAAACATTTTCTGAGAGAAAGTGAGAACAAAATGATGAAACGACGACTAAAAAAAGAGAGAAGTTGATATAAGTATAAACGTAACCGTCGAAATGTATGAAAAGAAGGAACAGAGACCTGAGAAAAATTTTAAAAATAACTGATGAAAAAAAAAAGTAAATGAGAATCAGATTACGTTGAGGAAAGGAAAGGAGAAAGAGAGAGAAAATTTGAAGTTTGAGAGAACAAATATCTTAGATAGAAAGATGAAGATGAAGGGAGAAAAGGGAATATATAAGGAAAGATTTTGAAGGAAGACAAATAGAAAAAATAAAAGTTAGGATAAAATGAAGAAGAAAAGGGAAAAAATTGATGAAAAAAAAAGATGAAGAAGTGAAAATGTCAAATTAAAAAAAAGATGAAGAAATGTAGAATAAATAAACAGGAAGTAATGACCCAGCAACAGAAAACAGGAAAAAGTTAGAAAACCAAAAGTTGAGAAGAAAAGAATGAAAATAAAATAATGAAAAAAATGACTAGATGAAGAATCAGTAAGACCAAGAAAGAAAAAATGATGAAAAGAAAAAACGAAAAAAATAAGCAAAAATTAAGAAAAGAAAAAAAAAATAGATTAGACAAAAAAAAAAAATTGAATTCGAACTTTTTGCAAAGGATTTTTAGGAACAAAAAAGAGAAAGAAAGAATGAATACAAGAGAGAAAAAGAAGGAAATAACGAGGAAATGGAACGAGAAAAAATTTTTTAAAGAAAGGGAACAGAAAGAAAATGAGGCACGAGACCATTATCACGACTACCAGCAAAAACCAACAGCAAAAGAATATAACAAATATGTAAATGAACTCTCTCTTAGTCATTTCATTTTAGGCTCTTAGCAGAAATTAATTGAAATATTCATTCGAAGCCCTTTCAAACAATCTTCATAGCCTATCAGTTAGCGCGTGATTAAGAAGACCATTGCAATTTCCTCTGCCTTTTGCGGCTGTTATTTCATTAATTTCAATGAGGAAATCCGTTAAAACCGTTATTAATTAAATTCGCTCCGAGGTCTAATCTACACGCACTGCCAGAAAAATCCTCGGACATGGATTCGTAAGACAACTCTCCTTCCAATTAGATTGATGGGAGTTATATTTTACAAACGCTAGACTGACTACACGTCGGAAGGGTTACTTTTCATAAAATGTTTGAGTTTTTCCCTTTTGAGGCAAACGGAGAGAAGTTGCATTCTGGGAAAATTAATTTAACGTTGGAAATCCGAGTCAACTGCTTACACCGATGTAAAATATGGAAGTATTTCAACCAATTGTCGAGCATTAATGAGCTTTATTTGATCATCATATAAACATTGACAAGAATTCAAGCCCTAAATTTTGCCAATCGGAACATTTCAAAGCAGATGATTTTAAAATGATTTCTAAGGTCTGTCTTTGATTTGAACAACAATACAGATTCTCGCATGTTAGTCAAATGATATTTCCTTTTTTAAGTTAGCTTTTTATTGTTGTTTCCGTTGTTGCTCCAGATATTTGTGTACTTAAAAAGTTCACAACATAATTAATTGAGGGACAGTTAGTTTCCTAATTTTTCTATCATTATGTTCAGTATTTTCTTTGATTTGCTTTAGTGTGGATTCTTCCAAGGATTTCCAAATCGTCAAATCTCTCTACAATGCTCTTCAGAACTGAAGAGACTTATTGTCACTCAGCCTTCAGCTATGACCACCGGACAATTGGTGTGAAACTGTGAAGTACAGTATTGCTATGAACTATGAGAGTGTGGATAGGAGGACTGGATACTTCAGGAGACTTGCTGTCACTCAATCTGAGCGGTAACCACCAGGCAACTGGTGTGAAATTGCAAATAATAATAATAATAATAATAACAACAAGATTAGGGCATTGACTGCACAAGACCGATACAAGTACCTAGGTGTCCTTGAATGTGACACAATAAAACGGGAAGAGATGAAGGAGAAAATTAAGAGAGAATACCTCAGAAGGATAAGGAAAATATTAGAAACCAAATTAAATAGCAGAAATCTAATAAAAGGAATGAACACCTGGGCTGTGTCAGTAGTTAGGTATACAGGACCATTCCTAGGATGGACAAAGGAAGAGCTCCAATCAATGGATAGGCGAACAAGGAAACTTATGACGATGCATAAAGCATTACATCCTAGGGATGATACAGATAGGCTATACGTTAAGAGAAAAGAAGGTGGTAGGGGGCTCATCAGCATAGAAGATTGTGTCCAGAGAGCTAAAGTAGTCCTAGATAGATATGTGCAAACAAATAGTGAAGAAATCATAAAGAGCGCGAGGGATAGTGCGACAAACAATAAAGTAGAAAACAATGGAACAGTACAGCAAACTAGAAAAGAAAAGTGGGAAGGGAAAAAATTGTACGGCGAGTTTAAAAGACAGATAAAAGATATAGCAGACGAGAAATCATGGACGTGGTTACGAAAGGGAAACCTTAAGAGAGAAACAGAATCGCTCATCATGGCAGCCCAAAACAAAAGCATAAGGACAAACTACATAAAAGCAAAAATCGACAGAACACAGACAAACAGCAAATGCCGCATGTGCGGTGAAAGAGATGAGACAGTGAACCACATAACTAGTGAATGTAGCCAACTCGCCCAGAAGGAGTATAAGCATAGACACGATAGAGTAGCAACGATGATACACTGGGAACTAAGTAAACAAATGGGATTCAACCATGGGGAAAAGTGGTATCAGCACAAGCCAGAGGCAGTTTTGGAGAATGACAACCACAAACTACTGTGGGACTTCGACATCCAAACTGACCACCTCATCCAGGCAAGAAGGCCAGACTTAGTAATAGTAGACAAAAAAAGGAGGGCCTGCCAAATAGTAGACGTTGCTGTACCTGCAGACCATAGAGTAAAAAAGAAGGAGGGTGAGAAAAGGGAAAAATACCAGGACCTAGCAAGGGAGTTAAAGAAAATGTGGAACATGAAAACCAGGGTAGTGCCGGTCATAATGGGAGCACTAGGAACTGTCCCCAAAACGCTGAGGGAGAGACTGGAGGAGATCGGGATTAGGGGGAGGATAGAGACCGTACAGACCACAGCACTGCTGGGCACTGGACGGATACTGAGGAAGGTGCTAGAGATATAAGGACTGCAACGAATCGTAGCTCTGTCATGATATGCGAAAGAGAGAGGAGACGTTAGCTGAAGACCTGAGAAGACTTATTGTCACTCAGCCCTCAGCGATAACCACTGGGCAACCGGTGTGAAACTGTAAATCGCAGAATTACTGCGATCTATGAGTACGAGGAGAGGAGGGCTGGAGACTTGAGGAGACTTGCTGTCACTCAAACTCCAGCGGTTACCACCAGGCAACTGGTGTGAGATTCATAATGATAATAATAATAATAATAATAATAATAATAATGATGATGATGATGATGATGATGATAATGATAATAATAATAATAGCGGTGTCTTACAAGTTGCTGGACAGCAAGTCTCCTCAGGTTTCAAGTCCTCTTTCATCCTCTTCACACATCAGAATCAAAGTAGCACAGTGCTTTGTACCATCCTGACTTTCCTCAGCTGTACTTGCGTATGTTTTCCCAATCTTGGCTGTTAGGTCAACGCTGATGACTGGAGGTCGTTTATCCCATATTTCCAGTGCTCTCTTCAAAAATCGTGCAGACCCCAGTGCTGCGGTTTTAAAAGTCTCCATCGTTCCGCATTTTCACTGCCTCTATCTAGTCTAGTTTTTAAGTTCAGAGTGCGCCTAATTTTATTGATACTATTCTGACTTCTATGTTCCTTAGCCTTTTCAGTCCACCTGCAATGTCCTAATATTTTCCCAGCTTTTCACTCTCTTCCGTTTTCACATAATGATCTGCGGGCACTGCCACGTCTGACAGGTTTGGTTTCCCTTCTCCACGACTACCAGGTTTGGTCTACTGGCTTGGATGGGGTGGTCAGTTTGGATGTCAAAGTCTCAGAGTGATTAGTGGTTTCTAGGACTGTCTCTGGTTTGTATTAGCACTACTTAGGTGCATCATCAAATCCTAGTCGTTTGCTTAGCTCCAACTGTAAAACGATTGCAAACTTGTGGTGTGTGTTCTTACACACCATCTTGGCTAGTTTACTGCAGTCATTGGTTATGTGGTATACAGTCTTATTCTTTTCTCCAAATAAGCTGACCACTCTTGGACCTACCGTAACCTCCATATTCAATAATTTAATTGAGTTCACTGGCAAGGTCTTGACATACTTCTATTTTATTTTACATTCTATAAGCTTCTCCATGTGGTCAGCTATAGCAGCAATTGGGTATCTTGGCAAACGTCATCAATGTAGAATATGGTTCAGTTTGCCATTCTGTGACTTGCAACTTTAGTTGCTGTAGTAAATTGATATGGAGCAAGGCAGTGAAACCCCCTTCCGATGACGATTGGTCTCAATGCTTCTGTGTGATTGAGATAGAGATCGGTCTTTCTGTGATGAATATTTTTTCTCCTAAAGGCCGTCTTCGCCAGCCATCAAGCTCAATGGCAAGTTATTTCCTTTGGATAACTGTGCCTTTATCGGGGAACGTGTGTACGTATAAAACAATTACCTTTCGATTGTGCAATATATATATATATATATATATATATATATATATATATATATGTATGTATATATATATATATATATATATATATATATATTGAATATTGATATCCCAATGAAGTCGTCAGAACTGAACAAAATACTTCGAAGCCATAGATTCTTGTGTTAGACTGAAAGAGAGAGTCCAGTTGAGTAGTATTTATACATCGTTAATGGAACCACTCAACAATCTTTTTTTAAATTTCATATTTTCGAAAAGGGATTCCTTCAATATAGTTCATCCAAACGAAAATAGCTTGAATGTAACAGCAAAAATTCACAGATCTACCATAAAATGTAAACACTTCTTCATTAGCCAATTGCCCACCTGCCAACAAAATTTCTCAGAAATTCATTAAGAACCTTGGGAGAAGTTATGCTGGGTACATGTAGCAACAATGCAGGTGAAGCTTCAGTGAAAAACTCCTGGATCAGCTTTTCACACACCCATCCACGAAATCTTATGGAAATGCATTGAAAGCATTTTGAGTACAGTGAAAAAATAGCTACGATGTACGGGAATTGATCCTGAAACATTCCCAGATCTGCTAGAAATCTAAAAACTTATTCCTTAGGCTATTGCTAACCATTCCACAAAATTCGATGAACCACTCATTGAGAACTTTTGGAGACATTGAGTGATGTACATATGGCCACTAAACAGGAGGTAGGTCACGAAAAATTCTGAATCCGACGCTAAATATATTGATTAAACTTCAACAAAATTGAAATACATTTGAAATTTGTGAAGTGTAAATGTAAGTTACGAAGCTTTTTACAAAGTTTCACTGAAATTCATTGAGAACTTTTGGAAATATTGCGGTGTGTGCATATAGCTACGATGCAAAGGTGGAGACTGTGAAAAATCCTGGATCCACCCGAGATATATCTACCACACTAACATAACATTTCGCTTGAGTGAGAACCTTTTGAGTTATTGTATTGTATACACATAGCTACAATGTAGAAGAGGTGACTGGAAAAATCCTGCATACGACCAAAAATGTATCGACTTTTCTCCAACAAGAGTTCATTGATATTCATTGAGAAACTTTGAAGATAACATGGCGTTTGCATAAAGCCATGGTGCATCGATGGTGACTCTGAAAATTCCTTGAATCCAGCCTAGAATCTAAACACTTCTTCCCCAGTCTATTGACCACCTCATAGACAGAATTAAGTTTTAGAACTTTCAGAGATATTGTTGTGTACATACAGTTATGATGCATTTGAATTCGAGCGTGAAAAAAATCCTGCAACAGCTCTAAGATATATTCACAACTCCTCAAAAAAATTTCACTGAAATATGCTGAGAACCTTTGAAGTTATGCTTTGTAAAAATAACTACAATGCAGTGTCAAGTTGTTAAGCAGCATAAAAAAATGTTATCAGAATATGAGTTTAAGTGAAAATCATCTCTCCGTAAAAAAATATTCATTTTGGTTCCAAAATATGGAATCACTACTCAGGGTGCGTATTCGTTTGGACTGGACATGTCTCATCCGTTTTTCATACCTTTCTAACCAGAGAGCAACAAATCATACATAGGAACAAAATCTATGACAAAACTATTACCTAACTCTTTGTTATGGATGACTTGGAAATTACAGTAAGAATGATGAACTAGTTGAAAGTCAATTGAAGACTGTTAAGAGATCTAGTGACGACACCAGAATGGAATTTGGACTTGATAAGTGTGTGAAAGCTATTTTTGAAAGTGGAATGTTAACTGCTCTATAATCAATTAATTTAGATGCAAATACTGAGACGTATGAGTTAGACAAAAAAAAAACTATCAATATGTAGGCACAAATGTACCTAAAGGTATGCAGTACAATAGCATGAAAGAGGAATAAGAAAAGAATAATACATGAGCGTAAGTTTAAGAATGAAAACAGAATTAAACTCAAAAAATAAGATATACACAATAGCCGTTCCAGTAGTCCAATACAACCTCAATATCATCAACTAGCACTAACCAGACACCATCGAATAGAAACAAAAACTAGAAAACTGCTAACAACCAATGAAATGCACTATCTTCAGGCAGACGGGGATAAACTTTACCTGCAAAGAAAAGAAAGTAGTAGAGGCCTCATCCAACTGGAATTCTCATCTCATGACAAACACACTAGGACTACAAACTTGAATCAAATCTACCAGCTGCTACATGATAGAACTAGTGGAAAAACATGAGAATCGCAAACAATTATACTCAGTTACAAGAAAGCAAGTGGATACAGGAAAAGCTTAATCTTGAGAATGAAAACAAACCAGAAGCTGACTCACAAAGTAAGCAGGTAAGAGAGTGAAAAATAGAACCACGTAGCAAGGAATAAAAATAATATATAATCGCTGACAATAGAAATCACACCACGAGCAATACTCCTTTCTCACAATAGGGGCTGATGAAGATAAGAACAAAACCCATCAGTGGTTGCAAATCTCAGTATAGAAGGCCGAAATGAGGGGTTTCATACTGAGATCCCAGGACCAAACCCCCCAAATGAAAATACCATGTTTATGTGCTGAGAAATTGCACTGATCGTAAATATAGACTACGATGTTAAGATCGAAAAAATTGACCACTTATTAGCAGCATGTCCATAGTTTACTTCTAATGAATACAATATGAGACGTAACGGAGTGGGTCAATATCTACGCTGGATTATCCACTAACATCACAACGCCCAATATGCTGAGAATCGGTATTAACATCGGCATGGACCCATGACAGAAGCAAGAGCTGCAACGATATTATGAGACTTCACTATACCGCTTGAACGATAAACGCAAACAGGTAATTATAGTGAAAGGCTTTAAGAAAATAATGTGTCTCCTAATTGATATGTCTGTCCTGGGCGATAAAAAAAAATTGCACTCAGAAAATTCGGAAAACTAAGTAAGGTTGAAATAGAAATCAATAGACAGATGTGGTATCACAGGGCAAAAATATACCTGTAGTTTTAGCCTTCGGGTTACTCGATAAGGGAACCAGTGAATACGTAGACAGCATATTTGGCAAGCTTAGTATACTTAGAATACAGGAAAAAGCTCTTATTTCCATTGCGTAGTTACTTTGAAATCTTTCATAAGTAAAAGCACTGCCTTTTTCAAAACCTGAACTGTCATAACTTATATAACAAGGGGACCAGCTTCAAGTTTCTGGTAGTGACCCAGTTGGTGACATTATAAACTCAAATCAAAGACAGCAACAACAAAACTATTATTATTATTATTATCATTATTATTATTATTATCATTATTATTATTATTATTATTATTATTATTATTTGGAATCTCACACCAGTTGCCTGGTGGTAACCGCTGGAGTTTGAGTGACAGCAAGTCTCCTCAAGTCTCCAGCCCTCCTCTCCTAGTACTAGCAGGTCGCAGTAATTCTGCGATTTACAGTTTCACACCGGTTGCCCAGTGGTTATCGCTGAGGGCTGAGTGACAATAAGTCTCCTCAGGTCCTCAGCTAACGTCTCCTCCCTCTTTCGCATATCATGACAGAGCTACAATTCGTTGCAGTACTTATATCTCTAGCACCTTCCTCAGTACCCGTGCAGTTCCCAGTAGTGCTGTGGTCTGTACGGTCTCTATCCTCCCCCTAATCCCGATCTCCTCCAGTCTCTCCCTCAGCGTTTTGGGGACAGTTCCTAGTGCTCCCACTATGACCGGTACTACCCTGGTTTTCATGTTCCACATTTTCTTTAACTCCCTTGCTAGGTCCTGGTATTTTTCCCTTTTTTCAGCCTCCTTCTTTTTTACTCTATGGTCTGCAGGCACAGCCACGTCTACTATTTGGCAGGCCTTCCTTTTTTTGTCTACTATTACTAAGTCCGGCCTTCTTGCCTGGATGAGGTGGTCAGTTTGGATGTCAAAGTCCCACAGTAGTTTGTGGTTGTCATTCTCCAAAACTGCCTCTGGCTTGTGCTGATACCACTTTTCCCCATGGTTGAATCCCATTTGTTTACTTAGTTCCCAGTGTATCATCGTTGCTACTCTATCGTGTCTATGCTTATACTCCTTCTGGGCGAGTTGACTACATTCACTAGTTATGTGGTTTACTGTCTCATCTCTTTCACCGCACATGCGGCATTTGCTGTTTGCCTGTGTTCTGTCGATTTTAGCTTTTATGTAGTTTGTCCTTATGCTTTTGTTTTGGGCTGCCATGATGAGCGATTCTGTTTCTCTCTTAAGGTTTCCCTTTCGTAATTATTATTATTATTATTATAACAACAACAACAACAACAACAGTCATTATAACACGTGCCCGAAGGCTGCAGCAAGTTACGGGGGGTATTTTCAGTAAATATCTTATGATTTCTATGTTTGATGGGAGGAAGTCCATATTTTTTTTCTTTGATGCCAATAGGGGCAATCATTATCAGATGCTTCAGTTTTCTATATTCAGAGATAAGAGGTCCTGGCGATTCCTCTCCTCTTGCGTCTTCATCCGGATTCATTTAATTCTAGGATATCCTTTGTTGATATGAAAATTCATGAATTCGAGACCACACTATCAGTAGTCTTCAATGTGAGTAAGTAAGTATATATGGGATTTGGTTGCAGATAAACTCTGTTATAAGCAAATATTTATGGACTTTTACTTAGGTTTCAACCGATGGACATCACGACTCACGACTTGGATCCCCCAAGATCACATGCGCAACCGAGGCTGGCAGAATATTAGATGGAGAGACGAGCTAGACAAGTTCAGGAAGTACTGGCTCTGCGACGCCCATGATAGAGAAGTGTGGCAAATCCTAGGGAAGGTCTATGTTCTACGACGGATGCAAAAAAAAAAAAAAAAAGATGATGATGACTTATGTTTCTTAAAACAGAGACAGATAAAATCCGTTTTGATTTGCAGTAGTTCATTTTACCGAAAAAATACAATATGAAAGGAATGTTTTTCAAAAATATTTTCTCTCCATTTGAGAAAATACCTTCAATGTACTTCATTCAGGACAATAGTCTCATTCAACGAACTATGCAGAAGGCTTATAATAATTTTCTCTCAAATTTAGATTAGCGATATTGATAACGATTGAAGTTCCCATTGCTATCCTCTTAATTTGATTGTACATTCTCCTTTAAAATTGAAGATATTGCTTGAGAGAATATGCAAAATTATATAAGAAATGTTGTCCGATGGTATCGAAAAATACTCATCAACGGCTTCTTTGAAAGCACGAACACCTTCTTTGTAGTCAATGTTTAGACATAAAGAAGGAACATCCTTGGTAACACGATAAAATTCCCCCAAATAAAATCGGGAATGTGAAAATATCTGTGGTATCAACGTATGAAAATATTCTTTTTGTGGTTTGTTTTTAACCGTCAATCCCTTTTGACATTTAGGCAGGACAACATTCTTATCCATCATATCGTTTACAAATGTCACTTCATTAAAATTAGATTGATTGGGGTAAAAAAGGAGTCCTAGTTCTGAAACGTTTTTTTTTTTTTTTCGTCTTCAGTCTGGGTCCGGCTCGGAAGATTGTAAACCGAGTATTTGTTGTGTCTGTAGCTGCGTTGTTAGTATCCTTTCTAACTTCATGTAACCTATCATCTAGAACAGAAAAACAAAGTTCCAGAGTTATTTCCTTATCGTAGTAATCCTTTTCCACTTTTTGATAAAATGTTTTGGGATATACCATTCATTTTGTGATATTTCATTGATTTTGTGGTGTTAGTTTAATTGTCGTTTCTGACTTTAGGAAATCATTGCATTCCATCATTAGACAAGTTAAAGATGATTTCTCATTTTGCTTTTGTGTTGATGAGTTCACATTACATGCTAATTTCCTTTCCAATCGCTAAGATTTAGATACTGCCGTCGTAATCGACTCACTGTTCTGAAATAATGGTCACTGGTTCGATTTGAGTGGTAATGTCTCTTTTCTGGAGAATATATAAGAAAAAAAAGTCCATTCATTGCTGGAAGATTTAAACTAAAAATTGACGCACTAAATGATTTGCACCTGTATGATCGATAAGGATATTTGGGAAAGGGTTGTGAATCAGATGGTCAGCATTTGTAATAAGAAGATTGAAATTCAGAATGTTCAAACCTTGTACTCATGCGAATCAATCCGACACGTGTTAAATGATCACACATGTATCTTCTGCTTGTGATATAATATCTCTCAGTATATATTTTTTTAATCCAAATATTCTTGTACCTTTCATATTATCTTTTTTATAAAGAAATTTAATTCCAGTATGTTATCTTGTTTTATTTTGAAAATCTTTTTCCATCTGTTCTTCGTAACCATTGATACAGATTATCAAATAGTTAAAGCGAGTCTGAATAACAATTTTGTGACAAATCTTGTATAAAGTTGACTAATTGATATTGGATAGAACACGGTGATAATCATCAAAATATATCTGTGGTTTTCATGGAATTTTGAACAGGTAATGATATGAACCTGTTCTTCAATTAATGATTTTGCTGGGTCATACTTATCGGTAGATTGATTTCAAGACGCTTAAGTATTATGCTATTCTTTCGGCAGCAGTCCAAGGATGAAGTTTGACTAAATAGTTTGACGAGAAAAAGGTCTTTAATCCTCATTTTCAACTTTTCTTCTCTGTTTCACTATTATAGATAAAATATCGGAATAAATGTTTAGAAGATCTTGTATATCGATTGTCTGTAAAATTATCTATATTTCTATCAGTTTTGAACTTAACTACATAAGCAAATTCATGGGAATACCTATATTACTCTTCCAAAACATTGTATATTTGAGTTTAAAAATAAATCTAAATTTGTATGCTATTCAAATCTCAAATTTAAATAGTCAGTTCCTAGAAGTCGTTTCAATACAACATTGATTCCATTAAAAGTTCCGATGAAATGTCGTTTTGATTATAAGTCTTTCGATGGGGAGTCGTTTCCATGAGAGACGTTCAATAAAAAGTCGTAGTACGACTGAGATTTTGTGTAGATGAAGGGGAAATGGAAAATACTACTCTGGCAGGATTGAGACAAAGACAAAATGGACTGCATTTTTTGCAATTTCAAGTCATGTCCACTTATATATGATTTTTTTTGATAACATCAATCAATCTCTTTTATGCAGACAAGCAAATAGGAAATTAATGTTATTTTGTAGCACCTGGACTTGATCCGTATATATATATATATATATATATATATATATATATATATATATATATATATATATGTGTGTGTGTGTGTATATATATATATATATATATATATATATATATATATATATATATTTGTGTGTGTGTGTGTATGTGTGTGTGTGTGTGTGTGTGTGTCAGTGAATATATAATCATTTTCAACAACATCAGTGACAGTCATTACAAGACCACCTCAGGACATGTTCTACCGGCAACCCTTGCTCTCTTATTTCTTTAATTTCAAGTCTAGTCTCTTCCTACTGCTTTTCTGCCTCGTGTGGACCATTAGGTTAGCATTTTTCTTTATCCGTTGTCATTTCTTCTAGCTAACTGCCCAACCATCCTCCAATTTAGTCCTAATTATATATAATTCACTTGATCTTTTTCCATCTCTTCTTTTTTCATTTACTCTTCCTATGACTCCCAGTTTTGTTTATTTCCATGTTTTAGCACCAGTAAGTCATAACTTGTATTATGTATCCATTGCACAATTCACGGGGTACTTTTCAATATGCTTCAATTCATACCAAATGATTCTTAGTCGAACGTTATATTCCACTTTCATGGTCTTTCTCTAACTTAATAATCCTAAGTAAACGTATTGACCCAACCTCTCTAATGCCTAGCCCTCTATTCTTATGGTCTTATTTGTGAATTGGTCGTTGAACAGAAGGTTAAAGATGAACAGAACAAATACAAATGTGACATTTGTCTTTGTTCTGTTCATCTTTAACCCTACCTTTTCCAGATCAATCAACATGATTTGTGATTTTTCTTATGTTCCTGACAATGGAAATGTGCATTCATATACATGTGTATGTACGTGCTTGTGTGTATGTGTGTGTGTGTGTGTGTGTGTGTGTGTGTGTGTGTTGTATATGTTTATTATAAACCATGATGACAGCATTGTAGGAATCTGTACAACCAATGGGCAAAAAATTAAATTAATTTCCTTTTCCAAAAGAAATGATCTGCATTGCGCAAAAAGAGAGCAACAACCGATTTTTCTCCAATCAGAATTTCAGTCTTAGGCAGTAAGCGAGAAAATGCAAACTCGTTACTCGAGACTTACACAGTTTAGATCCAGATCTTTTCATCAGATGATAGGGGATTTGGTCTTTTTTGACACACCCAATTGATACAACGCCTAAAAGGTTTTTAAGAATAGGTTAACTATCAATAGAGCTAAAACTCGTCCCAGTTGATTGATAAAGTATTCACTATCAGGATGAAGGCTTTGAGGTTTGTTAAACCATTACCAATCTTAGTTCCAAAATATATGTATACCTATATGGATATCAATTTCCTCATATTGGTTGCACCAGAATTTGACCTCTTGTTTCAATGTGATAGCATCTCTTCAAGTGTACAGATTTCAATATCGTTCGAAGCACACAGGATTTTGGATTTTTTTTTGTTTTCTCTTCTTGTATAATCATTTTATGTTCTTTTTTCTTTGATTTTTAGTTTTTGACAAGTGAGGCAGTTTTGGTATTAGCTTTCGTATTTTTTTCCTTGCTGCTCATCTGTCTGGGTTCTGTCTGCCGGGAGTGAACGGGGAAAGGTAGTCAAGGTAGAAAATGAATGGGGAAGACGAAGATATGAATTGTAAAGAAAAGAAAGATGGGAAAGGAGATGGAAGAAAGAAAGAAGAAGGACTTTAATAAAAACATCTTTAAAAGTATAAGAATAAATGAATTAAAAATAGTTGGTTGGATCAAGGGTTACATTCGATTGATAGATATTTCCCATCTTTTTCACATAATAACTCTACAGAACCCATCGACTGTGATTGATAAAATACATCGGAATATATAGGCACAGTCGAGAAATATTTTTCAGAAATCCAGCCAAGCAAAGCAATCGATAGAATTGGGAAAATATTATACAAACATTCGAAAATAGAGGATAATACATTGACCTGAACACATACCCACTGATAATTTTCTAAGCATTACGTAGAATCTAAACATCAAATCATTCAAAGCAAATGGAAACGAAAACAACAGTCCCCCTTTATACAAACTTTACTTCAAACCCCTTATCCAACAAACTCAAATAAATGCCTAAAACTATCAGTAAAAGAATATCGGAAACATGACTATATTAAACAACATCGAACAATATAATACAGCCCTAAAAAACTGTAAAATTTAAAACTGGAATAGAGTATACTCAAATTTTCAGTCATGATAAAACTATTAAACTAACAAACTAACTACTGCTTAATAGTAGCAACGGTACTATGAAAATGCTCGCAAGATATCTGTGTTACCGGAAAATGGCAGTAATGCAAGAACGGAACGACGAGTGATATGCATTTTGTCAGTCACGAGGGAAATACTCATCTCACACGTCCACATGCACCCAAAACATAGACACATATATAGACGCAGACACAGACACAGACACACACACACACACACACACACACACAAACACACACACACACACACACACACACACACACACACACACACATATATATATTTATTACTAGAGGTTATTGATTAAAAACTAATTGAAAATGACAGCTGTTCTTTCACTAACCTAATAATATTGGATGCCCAAAAGTTGCGGCATATTGGCTTGTTACGAACATTTGGCAGTATTCCCAGCTGATCCACGATGTTGTGCCGATTGTATCTCTGAGAAAAGCACCTTAATATCAACTTTTCATAATTCTTCTTGATAAATATCTGCATAAAATAATCACTAGATTGATTGTTGTTGGAGCACATCTATTAACTATTAACGATTCAATCTATCTTCTTCAAGGAAAAAAATAAAAAAATTCTGTTGAAAAAAGCGCGCGCTTTATAGTGGAGATCGGCTTTCCAGTTTTCCAATAAACTGCTAGTGACTTCAAACTTGGATGACTGCTGCACTTTCAAAAGTTTGCTCAGTCTGTCATAGATATCAATTGATCGTTAAATTAAAATGGATAAGAATGCTGTCTTCAAAGGTTTGATTTTTTCTAACCAAAGCACAGATTTGGAGTATCACAATCGATCTATGACAAATATTCATAATACATACACACATACACACACATATTTATGTGTATGTGTATGTGTGTGTGTGTGTGTATGGGCGTGTGTTTTCCGCTTATGTATCAGTTAATTACATGTTCACATATTCTAAAATGTTTATTTCGAATGTTTCATTTTCATACTGCATTACATCCATTATTTTTGTCTTTAGTTATTTTGATAGGAGAAGTATTTTGAATCATTATAATCAATTTTTGTTACATTTTGATTTATTATAATTTTTTTAATTTCTATTACCACTAACCTCAGGCTTAGTGCTCCTTTGCTGTAAGTAAATAAATTATCAGTGCAATTTGGAAGAAAGAATAAGCTCCAGCTGAAAATCAATCACCCTCTATATCAAACGGTGGGTTGCATACCACTTAACTATTGGAACTTAGTGGCAAGCGTCCGAATGTATCATTTGACATACACAACATAGATAGAATAGATAATATGATATAACGCTATTTATAATGATTCTGTCGGATATGTGTCAATCTCTTAATGATATAATTGTCCATGTTGAATGAAATAAATAGAGCGGATATGAACTGTGAGTAAACAAAACGAGATTTTGAAATTGAAGCAATCACTTAGGCTTGAGCGTTACCAAAGGATATGTAGCTCAATGATAAGAGAAACGCTGCATTGAAGTGGCTATCCTATCGGTCGCAGGTTTGATTCCTGCAGCAGCCCCATTTTCTTCAGTCATATTTACGTTATTCAAACCAAGTGATACATTCACCGTGTAATTACGGAAAATCATCTCTGATAGAGTCTCAGTATGATATAACGCATTTTATATACATATATATAATTGAAAATACAGTTTATTGGGGAAAATATTCCGTCTGAAACCGAAATTAACCGATTTGCAAATCGAAATATTGATCATGTAATTGCATAAATAAAATGACCACTGTGCAGGACGCGGATGTAAAGGCAAAACATATTTTGCTGGGTCTATCTTCTACGTGATTTGAGCTACATCATCAGAAATCTCGTTTTGAACACTAATTAAAGTCACTGATTGGGAATTAGCAAATACTGAGCCATCATTTGTATATTTTGACATGAATTTATGTAAGGTAATTATCCAAAGCTTATCTAAAATCAGATAGGTACACACAACTGCATACATGATTTATTTCGTTGGGAAGGACCCGGCATCATCAGTGTGATGAGAAAGGGGGAAGTCTCTCAGTTTTAGAGTTATTAATGTTGTAAGACGGAGGGAAATTATTACCGCTCATTGTAACCCAGACAGCAAAAAGAGTACCCCCCCCCAAAAAAAAGCATCCTACTATTAGGAACATCCACTGTCAAAAGAGAAAGCAGAGTCATCATGAATATTGACTCTTACAACTCCTTGCTAAGGTAACAGCAAATACATGAAAAACGATCGAAAAAGTAACTGAAATGATTGACAAAACGAAAAGCATAAAAATGGTCAGCACCAATTAAGTATTACCAAAGAACCCAACAACCATACGATTTGCCCAAGAGACACAAAACTATCATACCAATGAGCCCCATTATATGCAGTAAAGGTAGCGCCCCCAACAAAATAGCAAAGGCCTTAGCTAAAGTCACCCTTTTTTGGAAAAATTAATCCCTCTTACCTCAAAATTTCAGGTATCTTAGTCACTAGATTAAAAGTCGTAAAATACCAATCACTAGCCAGTGTAGACACTAAATCACTACACACTGTACTCATGAAAAACGTGTGAACATTGTTAATTTTCACGATGAATAAATTCAAACCAGATCTTCCTTTATGCACTGACACAATAATTCAAATCTGCAAAATATTCACACAGCAGTGTTACTTTCATTTCAACGATGTGGTGTACAAACAAAGATTCGAACTACCGATGAACTTGCCATTCAGAAAAGTATTAGCATATGGCAAGCCTTCGGCAGAGCAAGTTCAACTTTTAAGAACCAGATGATACCAATAATCCTAAAAAAAAAAAAAGAGTTTACAACCAATGCATGCTCCCGATAATCACTTATGGTGCTGAAACATGGAACCTAATCAAGAGACAGACCTGCTAACTGAGGATTTTGCAACGTGCGCATGAGAGAATCATGCTCAACCTTACATGGAGAGATCACAAGAAAGTACAGTACATAAAGAAGAAAACAGGTGTCCGTGACATCATAGAAACTATTAAAAAACTCAAATGGCAATGGGCAGGCCATGTTGCAAGAATGAAAGACAACCGATGGACATCATGTCTCACAACATGGATCCCCAGAGATCAAATAAGAAACAGAGGCCGACAGACCACGAGATGGAGATATGAACTGGACAGATTCAGGAAATGCTGGCTCTGCGACGCCCATGATAATAAATTGAGGCGAATCCTGGGAAGGTCTCTGTCCAACGACGGACATTAAAAGACTGATGATCATGATGATGATGACTTAGAATTCTTTGGATTTCGTCCCTCTCAAATATATCATACCTAATGAGGTAATATTTCTTAAAAATATTGTTCATGCCCACTTAATTTACCCGAGCACCATTAATCAACTTTATCAAGTAAACAGACTCTACAAAGTCAAATCCATCAGAGATTTTACGAATAAAACATAAAAACTACAATATCATTCTTTTTCTTGGACACTCTATTACATAAGATAAACAGTAAAGTTCAATTAATCATATACCGACGGAAAATACCACATCCAGTTTTTCTTACAGGGCAACACCAGAATAAGATCTGGGATAACTGTTGACTTTTACCTGCGAGCCCTAGGAATATGTACTCCTCCAGTTCCAACAAAAAAAATTAAACATATAGAACAGGCATTCAGGAACCTTCAATAAACCCGATATTTCATAGAAAACGTCATAAAGAGGTGCATAAAATCTACCTCATAAAAATAGGACAGACCAAAACCAACAACAACAATCTCACCACCAACAAAAGCATTACACATACCGTACTACCAACAAACCCCACAACTACCATACTTAACAAGCAACTAACCCAATTATACCTACAAATTACAACCAAAACACCAAAGACCGCCAACGACATAATCCAGAAACAATTGGGTGGTTCTTGTCTTGAGGCATACCAAATATCATGCAACCGTGGAACGTCCAGACATATTGAAAAGAATACCGATGAGCTCCGATAAAAGACGACCAGAAAAACGCATTGGTATTGCCTAGAAACAGACCACGCCCAAGATCTTTAAAAATCTACCATAGTGAAAAGAGTACTCTACAAAATGACCCGCCAGATATTAGAAGCAGCACTTACTACAACGCAATACAGTGCAGAACGGCTTCACCATAAACAATTCCATTCAGAATAGCGCCGATAGATGCAGAACAGTTACATCGTGAATAACATGTATGCACTTACACAAATGTAGTAGAACTCGCAGGAATGCTTACAAACTACTACTGATGCGTTTGGTTTGGATATATGCATGAAGGAACCAGCATGTACGGTGCGTTCATGTGTAAACGATTATGTATGTATTATGTACGTGAACTGGAATATACTAGTGTAAAACTGTAAACTGTATATTAACCGAATTGATGTAACACAATTTTATGAGTATACATTACGCGTACAGTTATACACTATATGGATGTTTTGTTAATCCACTGCACCGATGTATAATGCATATTTCTGTTGTATACGTACTATGCGTATATAATATGTATCTGATCGAGCATTGCATGGATACTATGTCTGATCTGTGCAAACACAAGCACGCTAATGCAAAAGCCTGCATACCTGCCCTATCTCCAGTTTTGAAACCCTACTTGAAATGATCTCCTGCTGAAGGAATGAACGAAATAAGACATTTGATATAAATCAGTTCCTTGTGTTTTTGCATTACCAGCGGCTGTTTAGCTCAATCATAAGGGCAATGCTACATTGAAGTGTGTACCTATCAGTCACAGATCCGATCCCTACTGCAGTCCCATTTTCTTTAAATGTTTGTTCTATTTATGCAGTCTCGGTCAAATGATACATTCATCGTGTATTCATCAAATTGATATATCGCATTTATAATTATTTCTGTCAAATTATAAATATATTTTTTCTAATACATATATATATATATATGTTTGTGTGTTATTTGTTGGTGTGCAACTGCATATGTGTGTCAGTGTATTTGATTCACTGGAAAATGAGTTTTTACCAAAAGACACACAATAACAGCATAAGTTTAGATATGTGTATTATTTTGGTCTCATACAATCAAGATCACAAAATGGACCCTTTTTATGTCATCCTTCATTTAATTGTATTTATGACTCAATTGATTCATTTTGATTTCATGTAAGCTGCTTCTTCTTGGTTTGCAGTTGTCGATACTTTCCAAATACCAAGATGAACATTTAGCCAAGCAAAGAACATTGGGAACGCCAAGCACTGCTGATGCTGCGTGTGTGCAGGTCTCTCATTAACGTCGTTCAATATCTCTTCTATAAATAATTAAACACTGGCGAGGAAGTACGTTCTCGTCCAATCCTTCCTGTGGATTTATCTCTCGGTCGTCAACAGGGTTGTAAAAATATCTGAAGTCTTGAAGATAAAACATCGGGAGACATTAGGCCTATTCCAATAAGACCTGAACCAAAGAATGAGAGGAGGGTGGAGAGAATAATGGAATGAAAAGAAATGTTAATGACCAACAGACAGGCAATGCTAAAAGACTGATAGGCAGTATGCAGACAATTGGAGAGCGCAACAGAATGTTAAATAGGCAGACGGCTTGAGCACTTTGACATTATTGGAGAGCAACAGGTGTAGCGTGTTTCTCTTTCAAGTGAGCTTCCTTTGTTCAGATTTTCAGGAAATTGTGTTATTTTCATTGGCATGCACGACCTTAACAAAACTGTTGATGGTTGTCATACGACAATTCGTTCAAAGTGGAAAAGCTCATTTGAATTCTCCAATTCAATCTCTTGATTCCAATGCGGAAATAGATACACTTCCAGGTGTGAGGAACATTTTCATGATACGGAAGGAATGATGGTTACGAGTTCGAAAATTTCCATGAAAAATTATTGGATGTAACTGATAAGGAATCAGAACATATCGGCATTGATCAAATAGATGGTTTCGTACGATATTTGCTGGCCATCAGTAGATACCTACGACAGACCTTGTGGTGAAATGATCGTAAACGCTGCGCAAAAGCATAAAAATTATGGGAGTGGTCAAAATATAGTTTTATCATTTGAAAAAGTATATACCTTTTCTTTATTATGCATAAATTACTGAAGCATATGAATATCACACCATCAATCATTACTTTGAATAGTTATTAAACATCGAAGGCCATCCGATTACCATTCCCTCTCTATGAATGTCTTTTACTACTTGAAAAAAAGTCTGTTCATTCTAACTTCAGTATAATCTCATCACTGTGATTACCATTGCCCAGAGAAGGAGCAGAATAACTGATTTGATTGCTTCGAAATCAAAATGATGAAAGGCATCAATGCATTTGAATTGCCCATGATATTCAGGTTGATGATTTGATATCATTCTTAATATCATTGTGCGCATGTTTCTTGTTTCACTTCTGCATCTGTCCTGAATTTGGTCTCAAATGCAGATATTTGAAAACTTGACTGTTGAGCGTCAAATATTTTGATAGTAACTGTAAATTGATCTTTGCACTTTCTCTCTCTGACCACATTTTGTTCTTTCTCAGAGTTCGGATTGCTGGAATTCCTTAGTTCTGCATTAATGAAGACCAACCTAACTTTTCCCACCCACCACGATTGAAACTATTTAACTGTGTTAAATGAAGACATATCTTGAAATATAATCTTTAAAAAACAATATTGTTGTTGAAATGGTAATATTAGATACTTTTTATATCTAAACTAATCAAATCGATTCTTCATACTTCATGGATATCGATTAATCATCGTCCCCTCTTATTGCATGTGTCTTGGTACTTTGGAGTAATTTAGTGTTCATTCCATTTCAAGATTTGACAATGTTTGCCCCGACTCTTAGGAGAGAAAAATGTTGAAGATTTGGGCAAATTTCGACAAAAATGTGTTTTCCCATGAATTTATTAATCGTTTGAAATATTGTTCCCCCATTTCTACAAACGACAACATGCTTAAATACTTGGGGGAAAATCTACCCGTGAAATCTGCGTTATCTCATTTTCATGTAGACGTGCCAAGATCAAGGCAAACCCACGTTTCTTTCGTCATTTCACCTTTTTCCTTCAACACTGTGCACATCTTGCTTTCTTTTTTAAGAAAAAGTATTTTTCAATTTTCTCTTTTCTTCTGTTCCCTGACTTTCTATTCATTTACTCACCAGCTCCCCCTCTCTCTCTTTGTTTTCTCTCCCTCTATTTCTTTTCTCTCTCTCTCTCTCTCTCTCTCTCTCTCTCTCTATATATATATATATATATATATATATATATATATATATATATATATATATATATATTGAGAGAGTAGAAGGAGGGAGAGGCCTTTTCCTCAAACTGAAAGTAGGGTGTTCCTGTCTAAAAAAAATCGTAAGCTGAAAAGGTGCGAAGAAAAGAGGAAATTACCAGAGATCTGAGAAAAACAATTTTTCTTTAGCACTCCCTGATACCAAGAAGGTGATGAGTGTATGCTGGGCTGAGCTACAGGAGAGTGAGTTGTTGGAGAAAAAGGATGAGGTGCACACTGCCTCTCTAATGTCTTGCTGCAAAGCAAAATCAAAACGTTTTTTTTTTGGCTTCTGCCCTTTTTCATTAATGCAAAACAGTAATGAAGAGCAATATTTTGAAAAGTGGAGATATCCCCCATACACACAGACATAAGGACACAGCCCGAAACCCTGACTTTAAAGTAACTTCCTCATCACTTCACACACATTACCAAAAAGCTAAGAAAACCCTCAATGGCTACACACGGAAAGAGAGCCAGAAAACATAATGCTTTCCTTAATAAGACTTAAACAACACTAGCAACGCATCCATGGAATCTAAAACGATCCAGAAAGTAAAGTGATCAACCTAGGTAGATATAAATTCACGAGAGATACGTTTACACTCCTGGATAAGGGCCTAACATTCTGCCCCGCCCCACACTTCAACAAGAATATCCTAAATAAGGACCTTAATGACTTCTTCAGAAGAACTGAGCTGATTGCCCATTTTGTCAAATCGAACCATAGTTGCAATATCTTAGACGGACTCAGAGACACCAATAAATATTACACCCTTAGGATCATAGACATCACCATCAAAACATTTGAACTAAGTGTCAGAGAGTACATCAAAACTCACAATACTAATCATGATTATCTGCCCCTGCACTGAAGAATGAGAGTCCCTTAATAGACTTAAAAACAATTCTGATTTGATAATCACCAAAGCAGATTAGGGAGGAGCTACAGTCATTTGGGGTGTTGATGAATATCTCTTAGAAGTTAACACTCAACTGAACAAAACAGAATTTTATAGAGAAATCCCTAATAATCACTCCGCTGGATAACAGAATATAATTACTCATTCCCTAATTAGGATGTACAACGATTACATTGCAGGTAAAAGAACACCATGTACACTTAAACCTACCTCCATAAAGCTGCTAGGATATACCTACTTCCAAAAATCCACGAATAGATCACTGGATGCCACGCCATTAAGATATCGGAATTCCTAGATCATCGCATTCAACCCTTATCGACAATAAGTTTAATCCAACATACGAGACACCAATGACCTCTTAAACGACATCAATAATCAATGCACCCGCCTGATGAAAGGCTGTGCCATGGGCACAGCAGCAGCCCCTCTTATGTTAAGATCTTCATAGGCTAATTCAAAGAGACGTACATGTACCCAGAGAAACAAAGACTACATATTCTATGTCAGATGTATAGATGATATTCTTTTATCTATAAAAGAGTTGAATATGAACTAGAAAAATCCTTCCCACACATAAGCTCTACACACTCAATCAATTTCACTACGAGAAATCCACTGACTCCATAGGCTTCCTAGATGCCAGTATATACATTGATAGTAACAGAATCTTCCAGACCACCCACTATACTTAATCTTTATACACAGACAATTACCTTCACTTTACATCGGCCCATCTCAAACATCTAAGAAATCTACCATTCTCACAAGCACTTAGAATCAGGAAAATTTGCTCTACCGCGAGCAAACTCAGCAAACACAATTATAACCTACAACAGCATTTCACCAAACGAGGATATCCATTAGATGATACAAAAAAAAAAAAAGGAAAAAAAAGAAAAAGGCCACTACAACCCCAGGGAAGTAACCCCTACACACTCTGACAAACACCCTGCTGCATACCACCTATGACCGCTTTTCGAATGAAACTTCCACCTATCACATATAATCAATAAGAAATGGGGTATACTCACACTCATAACAGAACTCAGAGAGATATTCCCAGGGACATGTGTCATTGCCAACTACAGACCCTAAAACATCAAGGACATGATTAGCAACAACGCTATAACGAGCAATAAAGTCTCACATGGAACCGTTCCTAAAACCAGTAAATTCTATCAACCCTGCAACGAAAGAAATAGTCCATGCTGCAACCACCTCATGTATACGTACACCTTTGCCAGCTCTATCACTTATTAGTGATTGAACTAATGAAGGTATTGGTTGACCTTGTACATCTATCATAATTTTAACCGTTGAAGCAAACATGTCATGTACCTCCTAGAATGTGATAAATGCACCCAGGCTACATTTTCCACACAGAGGCAGGATCAACAATCATTGAAAAAGAGATAAAAAAATACCACTCCTGGCAAGACTAAAACTATAGAATTACACGACGATATCTGGATTAACAAGCTTGATACTCTCTCCCCTAACGGTCTCAATACTATACTTATCAGCCCTAACTATACCAATCTCTAACACCTTAATCCTCTCACTCAAAATTACTCTCCACTCAGCCGAACATCCCTTAATATTCATAAACTTACATTTCCCACGTCAACGCCACATCTACAACCCGTATTTATGTGTATCCAACATTTGGTACTTCACACAGTCGCACAGATCCTTACCTTAAGAAAGTCAAGTATGGTATTTCATTTGTACAACTCAAAGCCATCAGATTTTTCAGAACTCCCTCAATGACCATCAAGGACATAGAACATAAGTTTTCAAAGGGATATTCGAACTTACATGACAAAGACTGCTTCACCCCCATCTTGATTAATACTTGAGATAGCTTCATCCCCAACTTACCAAATACCCAAAACAGTATGATACACTACAATCCAACTCCCAAGTATTCATGACAACCATTGCTTAAGTATGACCGCCCCATCTGACCAGCAAAACCAATAGCATATCCATAACTGCTGCTACTACTTCCAAAAGAACATTCAACCATACCACTGCAGAATTGTCTACAGACAGAATACAGTGAGGACTCACCTTTATGACCCACAGTGAATCCTCTTTTCTGATTTCCATTTTTGCTTCAAAAGCAAAATATTTGATCATACATATGTTTTCTACGGAAACCTTTTAACCACTGAAAGGTACCACATGTTAGTAAGAATTGAGATCCCCCCGAAACATGTATAGAATACTAAATAACTCATTTTTTAATCGATCGATTTACAAAGTCTGCATATACTTCCACTCTAGGGACTCTTTATAGTTCACTTCTACATATGTGTGTGTGTGTGTGTGTGTGTGTGTGTGTGTGTGTGTTCGTGTGTGTGTTTATGTGTGTGTATGTGTTTATGTGTTCGAAGAATTACATCAGGGACTATCTAGTCAACGTAGACGGTGTCAAGCAGTACTATATAAAATTATGTGTGTACCTGGTAAATGGATTCGGAACTTCTTTATTCTGTAATTGCAATTACCACGATTTCTACCATGTGGTAATGTTCATATCAATTATTTTTGTTTAACTTTCTAAATAAGATAATTTTGTCGTAAGCCAAATAAGGTATCCTATTAAATTTGCGATAAATCCAATTCAAGTTACACGTATCAAATTTACTTACATCATTAGCAAGCATCGATTAATCACCTATTTGGATAAAATTTACCTCGTATATAATTGATTTTAGATATGTTTATTTATCCTTTCCTTCATTTACTTTGTTTTCTATTTATGGATTAGCTTTCCCCTATTTTCCTGCCAGTGCCTTGTGTAATCTGTTTGCAAAACTATGCATACTCCCATTCATTTATACTGACTCAACTAATATTCCCCACAGCCTCCAATGCACTCATTTCGGTAATAATTACATTTATCAATTCACGCTGATAATTTAGAAGTTATCTCTAGACCCGACATGGGCCAATGTATCTTTCTGTTGTTCTGGTTAGCAAACCAGAATTGACAGAAATCTATTTATGCAACACCTCCTGTTAGAAGCGAATCAATCATATGAGTGTCCAACATCTTCAGGAGGTAAGCTTCCCAGGAATTCAACGTTGAACCGAGAGTGCTGGACTGATATGAGCGGATATGAGAGATGACATTGGTCCTCAATATCAAATAACTTCAAAACTAATAGGATGCGATGATGCTTCAAATGATTTGAAACATTTATGATATTGAACAATCAATTAACATAACCCTTTTGACACCCCAATATAGAAAAACAGACGAAAAAAGAAAAGAAGAAAAGCAGGATATTTTTCAATCTGCCTCCCTACCCCTTCATTTATTTATTTATTTTTCGTTTCTTCGTTGGTTTACAATTAACTAATTTTACATATTTTTGACGGTGACTGCATATCATTCAAAACATGAACGTTAAAATTCCTGTTTCTTCAAACAGTGATGACATGATGCATTTTGAAGACATTTTTGGTCGCCTATTTATTCAATCTTCCTGTGAAATATTCTGAAGCTGAACCTGGTTTATCTATGATTATGAACAAAACTCTGAAGTTCATCTTCATTTTCATGGATTGCAAGGTCCAGATTTCCTCTATCCCCTCATTTTCCTTGCATTTCAATTTTTCTGTACGCTGCATAGTACCCGTCAAAAAACAGGACCATTCGAAAGTAGATCAACACTCCTATCTAGAATTACAGTGTCTGTGCACTCATCGAAATGGGTTACACACACACACACATATACAAATAGATGAACATTTGTTTTAGATATATGATTATAGCCCGGTCCTATCAGTAACACTCCAAAAGGCAGATGTTTCTAGATTTTTTTTTACTCCATTTGAGATGTTTTCCAACCGGGGTTCTTGCGAATCTAGATATTTCTAGATTATTTTTACTTTATTTTAGATCAATCTTCAGTTGTAATGGCTACTAACGTCACAAATGGAATTTTTTCTGGCCCTATCAATTCTTCGATCGAACTTGATTCCAAATTTTGACACCACAGTTCACTTACTGACAGTAAAGGCATTTATAATTGTTTCGTATTCCTAAGTGGCAGACTTTGCTCCGTAACTAAATCATGAATCATTAGTTTGGATGTGGATTTCTTGTGTATTTTTAAAATGAATATTGCCTATCATATCATATGAATAGATTTTTAGTAACCAATTCAAAAGTGACACGAAAAAATTTTCTTCCCACAGTCTTATGTTGGTACCATAAGTGGATAATATTTGTTCTTGGAATCGAGTTACTCCAAGGCTTTTTTGAATCATCACTTCATTGTCGTCAAACCTAACAATGTCTTTGTCTGGACAGGCTTAACTCTTTTCAGTTCGTCTACAATCACCATTAGTGTCTTTGGGGCAGCTCCCAGTCCGTCACACAACCTCAGATTGATTCTCAACCTCGTCTTCACACCTCTCAATTCCCTTTTGATGTCTTTGTTTTTTCCCATTGAATTTTACTCCCGTTCCACGCCTCTAGTATTTAATTTCTGCAGTCTCCAATGGAAGATAGATACGTAATTTTAAGCAATCATTTTTTTCTTTGCTCTCTTCCATATTTTTGTTAATCTTTTTGTCCCAAATATATATCACTGCTTCTGCTTGTGTGACTAACACCACGATTACATGTTATGATCATACAATTACTACTACTACTACTACTACTACTACTACTACTACTACTACTACTACTACTACTACTACTAATAATAATAATAATAATAATAATAATAATAATAATAATAATAATAATAATAATAATAATAATAATAATAATAATAATAATAATGTATTTCTTTTTGTTGTCTGTATGTATTAACGTTCTCCACTCATACCCCTATCGCGTTAGTTGCGGGGTTAAGTACATACAGACAATTGTTACTATGATCCACTTCGGCTTGCCCGATCTGGTGGAGCTTTGTTCTATTCAAGGCATCAATCTAGTTCTTGAACAGGCTTAACACTTAGCTTAACGTTGGTACTCATGAGAACAGGTGTATCCAGCATGATTTGGCCATAATGCTCTAGCTTGGGGGGAAGTTCCTCAATCGCAGTCCTTGATTTTAGTGCTTTGCATAGAGGCATTGAGTCCCATTTTAAAAATCTTTGGCGACAAATTGAACCACAGCACATCAAACCAGGAGCGAGCACTACGACCGGGCCACGCTTGTCATTTTTTTTTCTAGCAGTTAACTGAATATTGTGATAGTGGAATTTCTAGATTTATTCAGCTTTCAAACATGTTACTTGCCGAAGGAATTATTGTCATAAAACATTTCTCCCTTCCATGAGAATCCGTTGGACTCTGTTCTCGAGAGATATTTCTCATTCAACCTATTAGCATTAACAACAGCATCATCTTTTTCATTCTGAATGCATTATCATGCTTGAAAAATCTTATAACCTTCTCCGTGGCAACAAATGTCTTTTATACCCTGAAATCCCGCTTGCCAATTTAAAGATGCGATCGTTCGATGATTTCCAATTCGTTTTTACAAGAATCTTCCACACCAAAAGCAACTGTTATCTTCATCTTCTCCGATTTTGCCAGTTCTTCTGCAGACTCTCGATATATTTCCATCACCCTACCCTCATCTTCCATTCTGCCTATAATTTCATCAATATAACACTTTTCTCCGAATTTTAGTTCATTTTAGTCATTTGCAGTGGATCTGTCGTAATTCTTTAAGTACTTTATCATTTTGCGTATTTCCCAGATTTTGTGAACGTCTTCCTGTTATTTTATCATTCAGACCAGTGTGTGGTGGTTTTAGCTGGAGATCAAATAACGGCAAGTCTTATCATTGCTCCAGCATTCTCAGTTTTTCCATTGGATTCTGGAATAATACAGCACCAACTGTACCTTGATTCGCTGATAAATTTCAAAATAAAAGTAACGACTACTGATACTAACGCACATATATCTTTTTGTTCATATATATTGCTACTGAATGCATATAAATGCTTGCACACAAAATAAGAATCCTCTGATAAAATTGTAGGTTTACCCAATAGCAAAATTAAGAGTGTCTTTTCCTTTTTTTTAAGTGGTATGTTCGGGGCTCTAGGATTCACGGTAATGTCACTGACTCTTCTATAGTACGTAGGTCACCTTGACTTAAGAATGGGTTACCTTTATTTTCACCCTCTCTTTTCGTATTTTTAGTTATGTTATGCTGACATTTTCAACAATTCTCTCTTTCCCAATCAGTTCATTTGCCAATCAATGCTTTGTCTGTTTTTACTACGCTTTGTTTTGTCTGGCACAAGGCCTGGAAAGTTATTCAACTAAACGTTTATTCAATGCTGTCAATCAGTTAACAACAGATGAGGCTCAGTGTGTAGATTCTCCCCCAATCTCTCTCTGTGTCTGACTTTTTTCTGATTTTTATCTCTCCTATGTCTGATCTATCTATCTATCTATCTATCTATCTATCTATCTATCTATCTATCTATCTATCTATCTATCTATCTATCTATCAATTGAATTCTTTCGGTATTGGTTTTTACAACCTTAACCTAAGGACAGAACAAGACCTAATAGACGGGAATTCTGTGTGAGGAAATTATGCTGTACTAACCTTTCAATTGGTGGAGACTTAAATAAAATTCAGTATTCAAAATCCTCCTTTTTTTACCTTGATGCACACAAGGACGTTTAGAGCAGATCTCTCGATATATATCATCAAATTGACCAGCCTTTTATTGTTTTGTATGAGCTTTTACTTTAATTTCTACCTTTTATTAGATATATTGTTTGTTTTATTCATTATTAATCATTGCTATCCAGAACAGACAAGCATAAACACTGCTACAAGGTTTAGGTTATTCAAGCATTTTAACATTAATCTGTATTTAAGAATCGGGACTCCGTCCAGCTCTAACCTATTTCAGACTGTTTAATGATCACTGCTCAACAAAATGCGGCACAAGTAATTCATTCATAGATTTTTACCTAAATCATGAATTTATGATTCAAACCATACTGGTAGCATTCTCATTTTATTTTTATCACCACCACTGCAAAATTTACGAGGTTTAAAGAAGCATATATCGATGTCAGTGGATCATAATTCCTCTTTGAAGGGTAGTTTTCTACTTCGTTTATATCTCTTTTCGTTCAATAATTCTTTTTTTTTTCTAATCTTTCACTGATTTTTTTTTGTTTTTTTTTCATTTTTCCATTTTGTACTCTTTCCTCCTGCATCTTTCCTTTTCTGTTTTTCTTTCTTCTTTTCTCTTACTTTCATTTCTTTTCCTCATTCCATTGCTATTCACTCATTTTACTGATATTTTCCTTCTGTGACTTCCCTTGTTTTTATCCCCCCTTTCTCTCCTCTCTTCATTTCCTTCTTATTCTACAACTGAATTTTTACTTTTTGTATTTCATTCATTATCGACTCCTTCATTTTTAGCACTTCAATTCATAAAATGTTAGAAAGGGCTTGTGTAATTATTCCATACCCTTTCTCGATGATCAGACGCAAAAGTTACACTTTTTCTTTCCGTCAACCTCAGTGGTTTTCCCTGAATGGAATTTGTTTATCACGAAGCCAAACCTATACATAAATTCAGCAAACAAGATGCTGAATTTCAACGAGTGCCAACTAAAATCAAAAAAGCTCACCAACACTAAACTTCAAAACTTGAACTGCTTAGAAGTTTCTTTCAGTTACAATCATACAAACTATTGTTTTGAAGCGTAAAATACTAAAACAAGAATTCGTAAAATTGCACGATCCAAAGTATTCATGTGAAGAAATCAACTTCAATATATGTCAAAACATGTCGTAGAAAACACAACTCTACGTCACATTTTGATTTCGAGAATCATTTCGAGTAATGATTTCATTACGTCGTTAAAGAGTAAAAGATCATTTTAGCAAGAAAGATAAAGGTAAAGAAATTAAAAGGAGTTGTATGACATTAAAATCAGGGCATAATGTTAGGGAACTTATGTTGAGTAAAAGGGAACAAACATTGGAAAGGTTGTTATCATGAACAAGCCCCTTAAAACATTTTTTGGGGGCTGATTTTCTAAAACTAATTTACTAAACATTACCCAAAGAGAAAATCCTGAAAGTTTCATGGGTTTATGTCATGTAGTTTGGGTGGACGGAAGGACAGGCGGACGAATCTTTGCGAATTATCATAAGATTGACAATTACAAATGCACACGATCAAACCTAATAATAAAATCTGACCAGAAATTGCATTTGCCTCGGGATAATTTACACTCAGGTTAGCTAGATAGATAATGATATAATCCTAATTACTCTTGAGTGAAGAAGTACAATTCACAGTGCATCGTTAATGGGAAAACGTTTGAAAGTTCACTCGAGAGCGCAAAAAATAAATCACATAAATGCTTTTATTGGTGCGAATACTGACAGTAAAACAAGTCAAACAGTAACAGTAAATTAAATAGCATGCATCAAAACACGGATATCAATACTCAGTACAAATGGTCTTCATTATTTGAGGCTATCGCACACACACACACACACACACACATATACACATACACACTTACACAAAGATTTACCCTAACTTGGCTCTGCTTAATCGACCACCAAGCCATAAATGTTGGCCAACCTTAGAGGATCCAATGCAATATACTTGGAAAGAACTGAGAGATATTTGTTTGCAATTATTCAATGTTGATACATAATTTTATTCTTAATTCTTGTATTATTTGCTTTTTCTCTTATTTTCACTCGTTCTTCTTATCATCTGGTGTTATCATTTCATTCTCCTTTTCTTCCTGTATTTGATTCTTTTTTAGTTCTTTCATTTCGTTTATTATGTTCAACTTCTCTAAATAATTTTCACTTGTCGTCTCTTTTATTTTCTCTTTTTTTTCTCATTCGGAATAATTAGAATTTTGTTTATATATTCATTATTTTACTTTATCTTTTCTTCCACCCTTTTTTTTTTCATTTCCATTTTCTGCTTTCATTCTTTCTTTTCTTTATCGTCACTATCCCCTTCCCATGTATCTTCTCATTTCTCTATTCCTATCTATCTATCTATCTATATCATTTTTTCCTCATTACTCTAATGTTCTGTTTACTTCTCTATCTTTTTGGTTTCAGTGTTTCTTAATTTTTTACATTTCTCCTCATTGATTATCTTCTATCACATCTTCTCCTTTTTCTCCTAATCTTACTTTTTTTCTCTCTGTTTGACTTTTTAATCCTAATTACCTTTCTTTCCTCTTTTAATCTTTGGTCTTATATCCTCTCAATCTTTCTTTCACATTGTCTTTCTTTTCCCTTTAAATTCTTGTATTCTATCATCTTCTCCTTTATCTCTCCCGTTTTTATAGTTCCATTTCTTTTCCCGCTGTATCTTTATTTTCTTTTTTTCTTTTCTTTTCTATGCTTTATTCTACTTCATTGTTTCTTCTCTCTTTTCCCTTTTTGGTTACATTCTATCATACATTCTGCTCAGGGTTTATTCTTTCTGCATACTTATCTAAGTTTTCATCTGTTGCACTTAGTATTGCTTTACATCATCAGAATAACATTTTTCTTTGCTAATCGCATATATCTTTTTCTTTCCGATTAATTTCATCGTATGAAAAACGCATTATCTCTCTGTTATATTTTTAAACGAAACATGCTAATATAACAAATGTTACTGCATGAACCCATACACAATATTGATGGTGTTGTCATTGGTTTATGCCTAGCTCGCAATAATCCACCCACATACGCTGATTGTGCTTTTTATGCGGATATCAGCACGGGCACACCGAGACCACTCTTTAGGATTGCTGCCATTCATCTGAAGCTCGGCGGACCACGACGGTCAAGCTGTAGGGTTTTTGGCGGAGTAGATTTCCCGTGACTGTCTTGCACGGCTGGAGGCTGTATCTTCCTTAGTACTTAACCCATAGTTGGGGACCGGGAAATAGATTCATGTTTTTTCCCCATGGGCAATAAGTGTGAAATGATCATAAACTACCTCAGTCAAAATCCGTTCGACTATTCCATTTTCTGAGCCGTTAACAGTCCAGCTATTCCACACCTCCAAAAACAATATTCGTACGATGACATTTACCTTCTCACACTGCCATAACAGGAACAAATCACAGATGCAGGAGGCAAAGAATATGAGTTTCGTGACATAGTTATATTTAATTGACACTCTCTCATCATTGCTACTTTTGAGGTCAGAAGATGATTAGATTTGCATGCTAGTAATTAAAGACATCACAGCCGGCTACATAATGCAATGTCGTAAATCTGCTTGATAAAATGTTCATCATAATCCTTTCAGCTGTCACTGCAATTATCGGAAATATCTCAATTATTATTGATGCTGTTCATATTAATGAAAACTCGTTTCAATATTAAAAGTTTGCAGCATTTCTTCAAGAAAACCAAGTGACACAAAGTCTTGCTAGTGCTTAAAATCATATTCTTTGAGTTATTCTCGTTGTTTTCGTACATGTTGCTGTTTGTTGGGTATTTTGCTTCGACTTTTCATTTGTCAAAATTCCTACCGTCTTGTTTCTCATACATAAGTTTTTGTCTTTTATTATAATTAATTTCTGGATTATCATAAACAAAATCCTGATGGTTATATTCATTAAACTTAACATATTAACGTATCCAATGTGAATTAAACTCATATAGTGGAGTCTAAAATATTTATATTGGTTGATTATGAACTTGAGTTTCTAAAATGCTTAAATCCTTCAAAAAAGCTTTTGATATTTACAGCAGAAATCATTTTTGATTTATAAACATGAAGTCAAAAATATTGCTTCTTGCGTTAGAGTTTAATTGACAGAATATCATAGTGATTCTTATTTTAGTTAGAATATACAAAGACTGAATTTTTAAAACTAAATAAAAACAGGCTTCTCGTCCAAATGAGCTATAATTTATATATAGTACTGATCGTGAGTATTTAACTCTTCCAAATCGTTAAGTGAGTTTGCCTTTCCAATTTCACTGTTCGATTTTGAACTTGATTTTAGAGAGATAGGAAAAAATTATTTCATAAAAAATTGATAACTTTGTTCCGTCGTTGGGTAATGTATCGAAATAACTTAAAAGATCTACGTAAATGAGTTCTATGGTGGAGTGCAATGTCTTCAAAGACCATTGTTCACTTTAAACAATGACTGTGCATGTTGTAGCCCAAGGGAGTAGCATGAATTGCAGCAAAACTCTTAGGTGGTAGGTTTGGCCGGAGTTTTCATGTCTTTGTAGCAATGGGGGTCTGCCACAGGAATATTATGATAGTATTGCTATATAAATATATTTTTTCTATTCAATTTAGTTTCTAGAAAAGACTTCAAGTCGCCGTAGCTTTGATGTGCTTCCCAAAACATCCGTGCTTTATCATGATATATCTTTTTCGACCGTTAGCAAGATGTGTCCCAACGTATCTGATAAACAGAAGTGAGTTCCCACAGGTATTATGCTCAGCATAAAGCTAGCAGGAATGGAAGGATGTTTCAGGGTGTCTTGGAACTCTATTTTGATTGATAGGAATTAATACCAATTGCTCCATTGGTTTACAAAGTTTCAGCTTACAAAAGGTTCCATGAGAACATTCTACTTGTGGATAACGGAGGGTATAGGAATCGTTAGGTTTGTATTCTTTAATGAGGGTTAACATCACGTGATTGAACGTTATATATTATCGATTTCCTGTATTTTTCACCAGTTTCTCGCTTCCTCGATTTTCTATCAAGAGCAGTTTTTGCACCCGAACTCATCACACTGATACCATATGTTGCATCACTGGAAATGAAGTGAGAGTCAAGCAGATAAACAAATGCTTACGGGTTTTCTCCTTTCCTATCTCGTTTTATATCTGATATATATTTTTGTTTTGATAAAACTTGTTCCATCGAAACCCAAAATATGAAAAGAAGATTGTCGTCCTGAGCAGTTAAATGGCAATGCGTTTATCATCAAAATAGTTACTCATAATCAAATTTTTTCGCATGAGAACAAATATGCATTCATCGTGTGATTTTGATTGCAATTATTATTGTTCATCGTCATCAACATGATCATTATTCTTACTCACAGCAGTTTTTCTCAAACTGGTGAATCATTTACCCAACAAAGAATGGAATTGTTTTAGGGGTGAATTAAACTAGAGGTGAATGAATAATGAATGAAATATGACGGGCAAATGACCTAATCTACCCACACATGTATATTTTCTTATAACTGGAAAACAGTTTTTCATGATAAACCTCTACCAAAAAAAATTATTTCTAATATTCTAATCCTCAGTTCTAGAACTGCTGCTAAATCCATGTAAACTAAAGGAATTCAAATATTTTCTTGTGTCAGTGTTTTTGTCACTCCTAGTTTTCATTGCATATTTTTGGCTGTTCAAACAACTTTGATAGAATGAACACTAGAAAAATTAGTTTTTTGATTCATTTTGCCCGTAATATGAAATAAATTGAAATTATCCACTGTAAAGAATGAGATGAAATTAATCAAAAACATAAGGAAATTCAGTCATGGATGGATGACATTTTGTAATAAAAACTCAAATGTGAATGACTGAAATAGTTCAAGAGAAACTGACCGAAATATACATTTTACTAACAACTGTCAACCAAAACAGCTCGCAATTTTCAATTATGAGTGGGACTGGTTGGCTGAGGGGGTGTCTATCTATTTACTCATTTTTATTATTATACATTTACTCATTATTATGTCGATAAAAATCTTTTAGAAATTATCCTTACAGTTTTTTTTTAAATGCAGGGTTCAATTGAATTGTGATTTTATGTTACATTGGTTGTCTTAATTCATTTCCAGCTGTGTTCACACTTGCTATTTGAAAATTCAGACATTTTAGTGATCATACAAAAGGCAAGAGGAGAAATGTATTCATTGATCGGCCCCTTTTCAATTTTCTTAGTTGATCATCTCATCTGTAGGTGTGTATTTGTATCAGTGCGTACAACCTTATATAATATCTTCAGAAATGGAAAAAAAAATCCTGCATAAGTTTTTTCTTAAATGGAAATGGATTTATCAGTCTATTTCACCACACACACACACACACACACACATACACACACACACACACACACATATATATATATATATATATATATATGTGTGTGTGTGCGTGTATATATATATATGTGTATGTGTGTGCGTGTAGAGAGAGAGAGAGAGAATGAATAAGTTGATAACTTAATTTCAATACGTAATTTGCACTGAATAATAATCGATTTACGAAATTATCATCCAATGAAGTCCATTTATATAGATGTAGAATATGTCGGAAACCATCTGTATAAAGCAAATGTTTTTTCGTCAGGCTACGGAATGAATGTATGTATCAATTTAATGTAAAAGTAAATGGTATTTAAAAAAAACTTTCTTCTTTATACTATTCAGAACTTAATTACTTTATAATTGAATCAATTCCCTCGGTGTTTTATGACCTTGCACCAGTGAGTCATGTATTTCCTTATAGATTTAGAAAAAAAGAAGGATTTCAATTGTAATCAAAGCTCTCGAGAAAGTCTTGTTCTAGCTTGAATCTGATGGAACGGTTAACCAAACAGGAAGCGGACAACTGATAGTCTCAAAGCAAATTCTTTCGAGGATACATTTTTTCTGCTCCGTAAATAACCAAAGGAAAGGACAAGCGCTATCATGCAGTGAAATAATCAGTTACTAGTCATTCAAACGAGTTTGTCGAATTTCTAGCTATTCATAAGAAAGAATTCCGTCCAAATCTCACTAAACACAGAAAAAGTTGATAAATTTACGTTGTGATAGGGAAGTCCGATTCGAATCTATTTCCCAAAGTTTGGATTATTGTCTTAAATGTATTCGTCGTAATTTTACATTCTTTTGTGTCGGACAAGAAGAAAGAGGCTAGTGTTTCAAAACTGACCAAGGTTTATTCCGGTGAGCCGATGCAAAAACCTATTTCATTGCTTCTTTAAACGCCCTACCACAGTCAATAAGCACCTCTAAAGAACATAACTATTCTTTCAATGTTCCTCCAAGATTTTTTCAAAAAAAGATTTTGTAAAGTTCACTGTATTTATCTAACATTCTCCCTCTTAAAACCGCGTAGTAATAACATTTTGCGATGTATCCCCCTGAAAAAAAACAACAACTGTGTTTTAGCCAACAGAATAGCTGTACGTGTTGGATATTTTTTCCTGGAGAATGTTCCAAACTATATTTCCAAAGAGTTCCGAGAATCTGGTAGCAAAAAAGAGATTTTTTTTTGTCGGTAAAAAAATAACATGCTTTTTTTCAAACATGGAAGACTAAATAAGCTATTATTTAATATATATCTAATGTAATCATTCACTGCTGCGGATAATATTCAGCTGTCAGAAGTTACTATTCCGAGCAGGTAGAAAATTGAAAGTATGGAAGCCTGTTAGTGATATTACATTTTCTGCTTTCCGTTAAAACAAGCAGGAAACTCGCCCGGACGGCTGTGCATCAGTCTGGTAATTATATGAATAGATCTCAGCGATGTTATGCTTTCTAAGTGCATACCTCTTAATGTCTGTGGTTTTGCCATTATCAGTGGATGAATTTCTGCGGGTGGTTTATATCAGCGAGAAAAAAAAAAGAACTCAAGAAATGAATTGTTTATCAATTAATCCGGATCGTTTGAGCGCAACATTGCCCATAGAGTGAAACTAAGTGCAGAAGGCCGAGTTGAATCACCGGTGAAGGGGCAGAGCAAGAGTGGGAATTTCATTGCCTGTGTCGGTTTGTATGCTATGAAGATGAACAAAGAACCAGTAGAGATGTGTGCTCGCATAATGATTATAGTTGTGTACGAAGTATCCTTTTCCTTACGTACGAATATATGATCCATGGAAGGAGTTTGTTTTGAAAGTCCACCATGAGTTTTTATAGACATCATATTCATTCGAAAGATCCATCTATGAATCTACATATCGATATATCTTTCAATTAGGATATCAGATACTCTTTCGCTGTCTATCTATGGATCTATTCATCTTTCATGTACATAGCCTGATCAGTTTATTAGTACAAAGCGAGTAAATGTAATGAAATAATCATGGATGCAAAAACAGATGAATAGCATCATCGATTGGACCGAAATCGAATACATCAGTAGCTATAAACAAACTTGAATCGATCAGACTGAGAGTTTCTTAAAAAGATTGTTGAAATAAAAGTAACTAAGATAGATAGATCGATAGATAGATAGATAGAAAAAGAGAAAGAATCGAACTGACGTCAACGTGAACTGAAAAATCTCAAGTTGAATGATCAACAGATATAAACTGGTATAGATAAGTAGATAGAAACAACATGAAATCAATAAATTGGTTGATTTAGACGAGTTGAATCTGATGGATATTAATAATACACTTGAAAATTTTAAGAACATGAATGGATGAATAATTATTTTTTTCAAGAATATCCTTAAAATATTTCGAACAAAATAAAATATGATACACAATACATAGACAAAATCCAACCATTCCAAACATCTCTCTCTCTCTCTCTGTCTCTCTCAAAGAAAAAGGCTCTGGATACCACCCCCCTTAAGAAATGGTTCAGTTCAACCGAATTTTGTAAGCATACTAGGTGGATATTGAGAAAACTTGGACCATGGGATTTCAAAAATTCTAGGAGTGTCCTACTTACATGTAACTATAGAACGAACCTGAAGCCTTATTTTTCTACCATTTGCTTTAGCATAGCTCTACAAAATTTGGTATACACACTTAAGAGACCGAAGGAGAGAACATGGGGTATAATGGGTTTTAGATGGGTATTCTATTTACAATCTGACAACGTCTTAATGTCCGTGACCAACTGTAAAATTATGAATTACTTGGGTAAATCTCCATTCGGAAATAGTATCACGAATACGTGTAAAAAAGTGTTTATGTTTGAGGTCTGTAATATGGATTGCATTACAAGCTTTGTTCAGATGAATTGACTTGTCCCTGGAGTTACGATGTTAGTACAACCATTCATTTGAAAGGAGTTGGTGAATCGGTCGGAGAAACATATGCCAACAACATCGAGAAAAACGAAGTTCAGTTGTCAGAGCAAACCTTGGGATGTTCTCAAAGCTATAGTATATATAATATGGTTTGCTGTTGGGAGTTTTTAAATGAAAAAAAAAAAAATTGTGATGCTTGCATTCAGTTTTAATCACCATCATCAGCAGCAGCCTTTTTATTCAAAATTCTCCTGAATTCACACAAATATTATTTTTGCTGCACAGAAATTTATATGTGATCTCTTGGGATCCGTGCTATCGAATCGATACCGAGCGGTTGTTTGACATTCCTACGCCATGGTCAGCCCATTGCCATTTGGGCCTTCTTTCTTTTTCCTACTATTATACTGCGCTGTCTTGTTTTTCCAAGTGATGCTACGCATGTTAATTTCTTATGCACGTAACTTGGTTTCAGTCTTTTGGTTGAGTTCCAGGTTTCTGATCAAAGTTAGAGCACACGTCGGTTGTACACCCTTCTCTTTCAAAACTGATGGGATGTACTTGTTTTTGTATACTGGGTTAGCTCTGTCAAAAGCCTACACACCTCGGATGATTCTTGGTTTGATCTTTTGATCTTTACTTCGCCTGATCTTTTCAAGTTGAATGTACTTGTGTACGTTTTTCAGCTCTGTGTTTTCATTTTTCAATCAAATGAATTCTCTAAAACTGGAAATATAGTGGATAGTTGGGTTCCTATGCTACGACTACTACCTTGATATCATAGACGAAACTATTCAAAATACCGAACATACAATACCGGGCTGTAATGTGTATCAAGTATCGTGTATTTTGTGACACATGTGGACTATTTTGGGAACAAGACTTTTTCATCAGCGTTGTATATCGTTGTTAGAATAAGGATCTCCCAAATGAATGTAAAACATTACATAATGCTCCTCTATTCAGGGTTGAGCACTCTTTAAGTGAGGTAACTCATTCATAGTAAGCTTACGCAATGCTCTTCCACAGGAATAGAGCACTCTGGTGGATGAAGAAATTCTGTGAGGAATTTCTGTGTAAATAGATAAATTGCTTGAATATAGCCATACTGACTGTCCAGTTCCGTAGTCCAAAGGTAGGATATCGGCTTCCGGGTCCGATGTGAAGGTTTTATCCTGCCTCGCGGTACAATGAGATAAAAAAAAAGTCTATAGCCATACTGAAGAGATGTAATACATCGAAAGAGTTGTTTGTGGATGACACAATATATATATATATATATATATATATATATATATATATATATATATATCAGTCTCTTTCTCATACACACATATATAATGTCATAAAAAATGTCATTGGAATCCATCCCCTCAACTGCACCATTCCCATTGCTTTTGAATCTTTATCAGGAGGGTAACTTCTGTTCACTTCTGAGAAGAGTTTCTCTCAACATATTAAAGAAATTAAAACATTTTCCCTTCACTTAATATCCATTGAAAAATTATATATGAACATATATAGAGATATGTGTATGGACAGGAAATAAGGTTACCTTATAAATAAAACCTCTTTTCTAAACATTAGAAAATATTTTCCTCTGAAAATTTCTTTAAAAACTCCTAGATCCATTGAGTATGTTTTTCAACTTTAGTTTGGCTGAGGCCATGTTTAGGTATTTCTCATAGATTGAGAGTAAACTTGTCACTTTTTACATACACACACGTATATATATATATATATATATATATATATATATATATATATATATATATATATATATATATATATATATATATATATATATATATATATATATATAATCTTTTTATATACATTTTGGTGGGTAAATGCCAGCAAAGATCTCTACGCATGTATATACATAATACATATGAATGTATACTCTTCCTTCAATATATATATAAACACATAAGCACACACGCACACGGAGACACTCACAGACACACACATACACACACACATATATACACACACACACACACACACATATATATATATATATATATATATATGCGTGTGTGTGTGTGTGTTCGTGCAAAGTGCACAAGGGAAATTAACACTTTACCTCGAATTGAGAGATCACAAGACAGCACAATGTATTGGAGGAAAAACAAGAGTCTGATATATAGAATTCAAAAGAAAATGGCAATGGGCTTGTCATGTTACAAGACAGTCAAACTGCTGCTTGACATCACAGAGTGAATTCCAAGAGATCACATTCGAAATCAGGACCGACAAAATATAAAATGGCTTGATGGAATAGATAATTTCAGGATATACTAACTCCATGAAGCTCACTATAGAAAGATCTGGTGAATCTTGGGGAGGTTCTATATAAACAACAGACGCTAAAAGGCTGCTGCTGCTGCTTATCATATATATATATATATATATATATATATATATATATATATATATATATATATATATATATATAACTATTCTGTTCGAGAAAATATGATTCTGCCTGGGTATGAATAATAAAAAAAATTGAATAGAAAAAGAAGAAGCCATGCCAATACATCAGGATGGGAGGAAGTCAAATACGCCTCTCTCCTTAACCGAATAAGCAAAAAACAGCAAAGAAATCCGAACCCAACTGAGTCTTCGACACACGCGGTGATTTCCTTCCACTCGTGAAATGAAGATATGAGAGCAAGCAACAATATTCCCACACTCGGCGCCACTGTTGCTCTCTCATCAAATTTATTCCACAGTCTTCTGTTCTTCAGTCTCTGATTAATATTCCTTATGCTGCCAAAAGATAGTCCAATTTATCTGAGCACACTGAAGGATCACTTCCTCTCGAATCAGTCACGCAGATAATCAGCCATTATTATCTTTTGTTTTAAATGTTATGTTCTGCTCCAACTTTTTTTCGACTAATAATGATAATAATAATACACATGAGAAATGATCGATGACGCCTAGCTTGTTAATATTCTGAAAGAAGAAAGAAGAAAAATGAGACTGTTTTAAATCTTATGAATATAACATAATATAACAGAACTGGAAATTTTCAATTTATTGCATATCTTCATCAGTCTAAATTCAAACATAAAAAGAAAATTCAAAATGTAAGTGGAGCGTTTCTGCAAAGAAAAAAGATTTGAATGTTACACATCAAAGTTTCAGTAACGTAGCGTCTTTTTATAAGTTGAAAAGTTGAAAATATGTGTTATGCCTAGAAAAATGACACAACTTGAAAGTCACACAATGATCTCATGAGAAACGTGGTGTATTTCTGAATATCTGCCCAACAATTAACAAAGACATAATGAGGAATACAAACTAGTTTGCAAGAATTATTATTCAAGCCATTTGTTTCATGAGTTTTAGCCTTAACATTCTCTAACCCTCGTAATATGCTAGAGCGTCAAAGTCTCCCTTCACTTTCTGTTGGGCATGTACCTAGAGGTCATCATCGAAACCTTATGTCTTGTTCTGAACCAATGATTTAGATTTAAGTAATTTTTGTCATAATTATACACAGTTTAATGCAAAAGTATGTGTCCGGTAGCACTGCTACTAGATTAAATAATTTAAAAAAATGAAAATAGAAATGAAGAAAAACGTACTCAGAATTTATCTATGAATGTACTCATGGGAATTTGCAGAGTTCTTCGCCCAATCGTGTGTTCGGTGGGACTGACACAGCAAGTATGAAAAACTAGAAATAAATATTCCCCTTCCTTGCAGAGATCATTTTTACAAAATGTTTAGTGCAAAGTTTGGGGCCAAACGGAGTGTCCGGTAGCGCTATCTTCCAGACTTTCAGTTGCCTTAATTCTTTTTCTCCAGTTTCTTCCCAAGCTGAGGTATAGATTGTTGCTTCAAGCAGCTGTTTCTCTCTCGTATCGTATTTTGCATATCCGATTTTGACCAAGCAAACAAAGGTTCCAAAACATGTCTTGTTTCATTTCCCTTCACAAAGAATCCGCTACCAACACCTATTATTTGTTTTTCCAGTAATACGGGCGGAGTAACTCACGTATTCCGTTATTATAAGCCTAGTTTCTCTGGATTGCTATCAGGTGGGCATCTTATTTCATATTGGTCGACGTATTAGCTTTGCCAATGTGATCCTATTTCACTCAGTTATATTGACAAACCAGTCGATTTCCCTTTTGTGATTGGAAATTTCGATCAAGCGAGGTAGCTCTCTAACCAACTGTACCAAACTGACGAGTCTTATGAATCTACAAATGTATTCATTTCTAGCAGAGAACTCCAGCAAAAAAAAAAAATTATAACTGAACCTCAATACAGAAATACACCATATTCTCCGCTACACGTTTTCTTGGAAATCACCACAGGCCATGAAGCCGAAAAAAGTGTTTGTTTTGTAATCGACTGGTTGTACGAATTTTGACATGGGTGTTTCACACCCTTGACAAGGTTAGCCCACACTCCTAGGCATATATGTACAGGCTTAAGTATTTGCTGTCCATTCTGGTTCATATATTCTCCCTATCTAGGTTTTGGAAATTCATTTCAAGGAAACTGTGAAGATTTCAGGTGAACTGATATCTAACTCCTTTTTCGAGTCGAATGTAGTCTAATGATGTAACAATTGGCCGGTAGCAATATTCATTATGATACTCTTAAATGCTTAGGGTTAATGCCTTATTGCACGATAGCGTCAGTGACTTTCCATAGTGTCAAAGGTCTTTAAAGTCAACAACTGTCACAGTGATAAGTATTTTATATTTTGCCGCTTTCTCTTTTTTTTTCCTTTCTGATTGGTGAAGTAACTTTCTCTATCCCCAGTCGCTGGTTCCGATCAAGCGTTTTGATGATCAATCAGGTAAAGAATCTGTACATATACTTTAAAGGCATATTGGCCTGTTGCAGTTGGAGTCTCTCGGATTTCTTTTTTTGTATAACTTGATTGTGATGTACCAATCTTTTGGGAGTTCGTCTTGTTTCAGGGATATTGAACAGAATGGCCCATTCTCCAGATAAATTGTGATGTCATAGGATCCAAGGTTTTTTTTTGTTTGATGACTTACTTCACTTCTTGCAGGGTAATCCCTGCATAATCCTAATATATATTACTCGTAATTTGTACATCTTGTTCATTGCTCTGCGTCATTTGTTTGGTAGAAAAGAAATCTTCCATGGAATGCTTGGGTACCTTCTACAATACAGTCCCTATACGTTGTTTAATCTCCATTTTTGTTGAGCACACTAGTTATTTGCTTCCTTCCTATACCAAGGAATTTTGTAATTGTTTTGAAGCCTCCACTTCCTAAAGCTTTCGATGACTGCTGTCATATATTTTTTTTATCTTTCCGTCGTTTCCTTTGTTCAGTTCTATTGCTTTGTTTTTTTTTCTCCTGTTGTCTATGGGGGTTTGAGGTTTCTGCATTTTCCCCTGAGATTCTTGATTTCTTCTGAGTGTTTACTGATGGTTTGTGTGCTCTTCGGCTTAAATATATTAGTGACTTTATTCAAACGGTTATATTGTTTTTGGGCTTGTTAATGTTCCATTTTGATTCAGTGGGGAATTCATACCTGTTTTCAGTTTCAGTTGAAGGATCGGGTGGGCGCTTTTTGAACCCTAAGTAGTCACAGTTTGGTACTGAATATCATCCTGCGTTTGTTGTTGGTGTCAATCTGGATTATACATTTGCTTCCTACATTGACTTGTTTAAAGACCTGAATAACTTTGAGAGAGTAGCACTTCGTCGATTTCACCCTTGGTTTTGTGACTTGGGTGCATCCAAGTGCTTTGACTATTGGTTTCTTTCCAAGAAAGTATTCATGATTTTGAACCCCTTTTGCGATTGTAAAATCAATGAAATCTTTAAGAAAATCTTCACTTCTTTTTTCTTTATTTTGTATCCAAACTTAACAGCGCAAATTTTATTACTTTGTCCTACCTGAGCGTTGGAATTTCCCATAATGATGTTAAAGCGTATTTTGATATCTTGAAGTATGACGTTTAAGACGTCATAGAAGTTGTTTATGTCTTCCTTGGTTGACTGTGAAGTTGGAACATATTCTTGAGTAGTGTTTAGTTGGTACCTCTTTGAGTGGTAAATTTGTCTCTAACCTTTTTAGAGGGGAAATTATTATTTCATGCATTGATTTGCTGTCATATTTGAACAGTAAAAGGGAGCTTTCAGTTTTGAAAGAGCAGAAGACATCAGTTGCAATGCTCAGAAACTCCAACCCCAATCGTCCCAAATAATTGTGACCAGGTGACTATAAGTGCTGTTAAAGTTTATGCTGGTGATCGTGAGTTCCGTCTTTGGATCAGTCAGTGGAATTTATAAGATCTGGTTTAAAGGAACATTCAGACTTGGCATCCCAAGGAACAGTAATTGTTGTTGTAATTAGAACCCAGGTGAAAGTCATTTTGAATTCTGATTTTTAAGTCAGGCAAAATTAACACAGAGAAATTTAGAGTAAACAATATATCTACATTTCATTGCATTTCCTTGGGATTATCATGCATTAGAATAGGTCTTTACGAAATAACTTATAGCCTATGTACGGAACTTGAAAATTTCGAAACAAAATCAGCCAAGCTGTAACTATCTTATACGTATTTATATAGCCAAGTATACATACAGTTGCATATAGGTATTCACAAATGCAGCACAATAGACATGTGCATGTTCAGCTTCCCATAGAAGCTATATTAGTTCTCCTTCCGTCATTTGACGAACGCAAACGGACACTGTCTGCTCGTCAACAAAGAGATCTTTGACAATGCAAGAGCATACAAAAGTTGGAGAAAAATCCCAATTGAATACTGGCTTGCTGGATTACTTTTTCGTCATGACAGGAGAGAAAGAAACTTTGGATAAGTCAGGAGAATTTATAGACACAAATAAGGTATCAAAAGAAATCGAAACGTCTCGCCTGTTTGTTCAAATCTGGCATTTTACGGAATGCTCAAAATAGAATGTGACCATTGGTCAGAACGAATTTTAGAAATGGGTCCCAAAAGGGTTGCTGAACAAATTAAGCATGGAGAGCTTTGACTATTTTGAACTCTACCAGGACAGTGAAAAAGAATTTTAAAGTCGATCACTCTGCAAAGCAGTGATGTCTATATATTGTCTTTATAAGCAGAAGATGTCAGGCCAGACGGTACATTTCAACTTAGATGTGAAATCTATTCATCAAAACAAAAATAAAACCCAAGTTTCAACAGAAGAGGAACTCTTTTGGATGGGTCGTCAAACCTGAAACATTTGTCCATCTTTTTATATCGTCATCGAAAAATTCGGGAAAAATGTACCAACCTACCACACCAGTAAAGATCGTTGGTTCAATCAGATTTGGTAAGTTAGTTTTCCGACAAGTAGCTGATTATATTTGGGAAATATAAAATTTGGGAATCAGACAGGAGAATGAATTTGAATAAAAAGTGAAATATAATCACCACTTGGTGGGACACAAAGAATTATATAATGCATACTGATGATATGGACGACAGGAAAAAAATAATACGTAAAGAATGACAGCAAAATGAAATGTTTATAGTAGTTTTTATTGTTTTTTTTCTTTATTGCTGCTGGCATTTTTCTCTTCCTCAATTGCATATAAGTAAAGAGGACCAAGTATCCTCACTTACAGTCTATAAACAAGTCCCAAAACACATGGTTTTATTTCCATTCTTTTCCAAGAAAAAAATATCTGACAGAGGCTACTTATTGCCTTTACTCAAACCCATCGACTATGTTCATCTGTCAAAGTAAAAACGTTATTTACCAGGGTGAAAAAAAAGTTCTCCGTACAAAATGTAAATGACTCAAACTTGGTAGCAAAAAAGGCAAATTTTTCTGCTCGAAATGAGACTAATCATAGCACTATTATGTGTCAAAAATAAAACATAAAGCAAGAAAATCAATTTCTCTCTATATACATGTATACCATCATTATCAAAATTTTGCTTTACGCATTTTTTGAAATGAAGCAGAAAGTGCATTTGGCTTTTATTTTGTACACAGCTGTTACAGAGAAAGCATGGAACCCATTTCTTCTCCTACAGCAAAGTATATTTCACCTCTCGTCAGTCATATATATATATATATATATATATATATATATATATATATATATATATATATATATATATATATATACATTATTTTGTCATCCACAGACAGCTGTTTCGATGTATTACATCTCTTCAGTGTGGCTATAGACATTCGATTATCCCATCCAGTACTGCGAGGCAGAATTGAAACCTTCACTTCAGACCCGTAGGCCAATATATATATATATATATATATATATATATATATATATATATATATATATATATATATATATATTGATTGTAAGAATTTCAAAAGTATATCCGAACTCTTTTACCGTTGCATGCTTTTGATATATAGATAATGATAACACGAGAGACAAACTGTATATATATCAAAAACAGTGTGATACAAAGAATAATTGTGGATTCATATATTTGTTAGAGAGTATTTGTTTCAGGCAGTGTATTGTATTTCAGAAAGGTACTTATCAATGATATCATGACGTGAGTATTGATATTGTTATTATCATTCCTTAACTGGAGCAGTAAAATAATTCAGATAAGCAGAGTACCAGTTTTTAACTATACTAAATTTGCCCAATACAATAATTGCATTTCAAATATATACAGAACATACACACACACGAACACACAAAATATTGCTTTTGTAAAACTGCAATCGTGACTTTTAATTTCCACGACACTTGGTGATAAGAACAGAAGTGGTTGGCCCTTGGAAACAAAATTCATGTATGATTTTTAAAAAAGTTCGAAATCTAATATCAATCTCTTGAGTTCTTCTCCTCACCTTCCAATTGTCATATTCATTTACATTCTGTCAGATCACCTCACAATCACGAAACAAACATTTATAAAATTATTAATTGCGTTATCTTACATAGAAACTCTGATTTGAAATGATATGTCATTGTTACACATATATACACGGTTTATGTACCACACCAACTAGACAACATAAATAGGATAAACAATTATGGATTCTATTTCAGTGGTTTATTGATGATGTAACGACAGATCATTTCAAAGTGGCAGGAAAAGCCCAGTTTTCATTTTTGTTTATAGACATAATTCCATAATAGTTATAATTTAAATAATTTGCTCCAAAAAGATGCCAATGTAGTACATTTATTAAAGCAATGTATCTGAAGAAAGTATTGTTTTAATCACTCAATGCATAAAATAGCATACATATTAACTTTTTATATTATCGAGAAAACATACTCAGAAATAGAAAAATGAGATGTAAAATGATATTTCATTCTAAAATACTGAGATTTATGTGAAAAAGATCTCATTTTTGTTGTTCTTTTTTGCAATCCATTTCTGTACACAAAATCGCTTTCTTGTCTGTGAAATTTCCCGATGTCTGTTGCAATACTCGCCTGTGAAATATTTTTGTTTTTCCTGTCAGCCGTTAAATAGAACAAATTTCCACTGTTTCCAACTCTGAAAAAAAAAAAGGCTAAAACAGAAACATATTGGGAAAATAACCATAAAAACTAAAGCGTCTGAATTAAATGAATGAAAGGAAGATAAAAATGAATTGATACTAAAATACTTCTGAAGAAAAAACCTATCATTTATTTAGGGAAAAATATCAATTTTTGTTCAAATTCTTCTGTGAAATGATAACTTTATCCCATGTGGAGTAGACTATGCCAAATTGACCGAGGATAATTTTGAAATTATAATTTTTTCTATCTAACAACCCATAAAACATGTGAACACTATAAAAAGTGATTGTGCAAAACCCAAAACGTTGAAGTTAAATAAGTAAAAGAGCAATTTAAAAATGAATACATACTAACAATAAAAGAACGTTCTTCTTCAAAAGATATTTGGACTTTTTTCCTTTTATTTTTATATCTTGTTGTCCAAAATCTCGGTTGAAAATCATTTACAATCATATGAACACCAGTGAAACAAATACATCAGGGGAAACAGGAGTTAGAGACATCATAGAAACCATTAGAAAACTCAAATGGTCATGGGCTGATCATGTGGTAGATTGCAAATGGACATCACCCTAACATCGATCCTCAGAGATTACGTGCGTAACTGAGGCCAGTAGAATACAAGATGGAGAGAAGAACCAGACTTCTCCTAAAAGAATCAACTAAGTAACACCCATGATGAAGAAGTCAGGCAAATCCTTGGGAATAGCTGTTCTCCAACGACGGACGGTACGACCGAATCAAGCAATATATTTATTTACGCATGATTCACCATCTACCAGGTTTGTCGATTCATTAAATATACTTTACATCAACATGCTGAGTATAATGATAACATATTTCTCCCCATCGTCTTAAATATTATTCTGTAAGTCTTAGTGGTTTCACTATAATAATCTGGAAAACATAATGCCACCAGAGTTTTCGGTTTTTAACAACACTGCTGCATTGAACCCAATTTCTATTCAAAAGCTGCCTATTCTGAGTTAAATCCTTGAACAAATGCCTTCTCTACTGCTCTGTCTGTCTGTCTCAGTGACTTTATTTATGTTTCTGTCTCTGTCTCTCTCACTCCGACGATTGCACAAAGGAAATATTGCACTTCCACCTTCTATTTGTCTTTGCTAATCCCGGATGACTTTGTTTAAATTATTTACAATTACTTCCTGAATTCCATTCCTAATTAATTGCTCAAGCCGCCCGTTCTTTCGACCGAATGTCAGATATGGTCTGACATCTTAAGCCGCTCTTTCTTGAACGTGGTGATCCTAGATGACCTTGCCGATCCCTTTTATCAGCAGGGAAAACACCGTCATGTAATAACAACGCTTTATTTCTAAAATATAATGAGAGTAGAATACATAAAACTCTTGATATTAATATAATCAGCTATGAATTATAGGAACTTATTAAGTGAAATTTCATAAGTTCCAATGTTTAAACATATATTATTAACTTAAATTGAATATACATATATATATATATATATATATATATATATATTGTATCTCACTGTGAAGAAATGTTTACTCATTCAATCACACAGATCATTACTATCAGAATGACTTCGATCTTACCTGGGTTCCCTTCATTCGTGGCTTTGTGACGTACTAGGATAGTATCATCAATCATTGTATTGCACTAACATGGAAGTAATATTTACTCAACAATATATTGCGTAAAGAACATTTGCAAATATTTTTGCGTCTCCATTGTTTTCATCATGATTGTTTCCATCAATATCTCTTTGCTCAATGACTTTTACAAAACCTCGTAGTAACCGATACAAAGCATTTATAGTGAAGACAGTGATTTATATTAACTTTGTATTTTATTATAATTCATATCAAAGTTGCAAAATCTTATTCATTTACCGCTTTGAATCATCTGTCTCTATTGGCTTTACACCTGATCAAACAGTCGTTGTAGACTGCGGCTGTAATATTTACAGCAAAGACTCAGGCAGATGTTTGTGATGTCTAAAACGTCTGCATTTCACAATTCAATTGAAAAGAGGACAGTTTGATTCCGATTGTTTATGGTTCTGTTGAAACATCATAATACATTCTAAAAATCTCCACATTTCTTCTCAGTACCGGGTGTATTTCTATTGGTTGGGATCATCATCAACAGTGCGTGACAATGCGAGCTTGGATACAAGCATATACACACAGAAGTATTAAAAAGATAAAAATGAGATGAATCCTAATCGAGAAATCTAAACAACTTTTCTTCAAAAATGAAACCAGATTGGAAAATAAACAGACAGTAACAGTAATAAAAAAGACTAAATTTGAATTCAAGTGTCGACTTCTTAATATAAAGAAACTAAAATAATGGGGAATAATTGAGATCCAACTTAATAGGAACTCTCCTTATACTGACGGTGCCGGCTGTCACACGAAAGAAATGAGACCGATATTTGCTGATAGGCTCCGTTTAATTACACTAATTATGCAAATAAGATAATTTTCTGCTTCAAACAACGATGGGAGATATTTTTTCATGTCAGAATTATTGAAAGAGAGTATTATGCCTTCTGAGTGGCTAGGCAACCATTTTTCCACGGTAAAAGTTATTTTGATTACTAAATTATATCTACTGGAGACAAGAGCAAACTGAAAGAAAAGAAGGAAGATCAAAATTAAAGAATTCAAATTTAAGATGAGATGTAGAAGCAAAAGCTAAAAAAAAAAAATAAAAGCGAAGAAGTCAACGAATAATTATTTGTAATTTTTAGCTAGTTACCTGTTAATCCAAAATGTGAAGCATCCTCAACTTCGTTACAATGATGACGATGATGGTGATGAAAGGAGAGGGGGAAGGACTGTCATCACTTTTATTATAATTATCATTGTGTATTCGCTCGTCTTTATACTGTTGATATGATGGCTATCATCGAAGATCAAATGACAGAAAGACTCCTCAGTTGATCACGAGTACAATCATCATCAAAGTCGTATACCACAATACTTTCAGTTCTCCGACAAGTCTAAGATGTGCTTAGCTTTTCATCATCATCATCAGCAGCAGCAGCCACAGCAGCAGCCACAGCAGCAGCCACAACAGCAGCATTTTCTTATCGTCGTTATTTGATACTGACTTACCGTCAGGATTCACGAGACTTTCCAATCATTGGCGTCGCTGTGCCCATACTTTCTGAATTCGTCTGGTTCCTCTCTCTATTTTGTTTTCTGTCGGCCTCGGGTACGTATGTGATCCTTGGGGGTCCATGTTGTGAGTCGTTATGTCCATCGGTTGTCTGCCATTCTTGCAACATGACCAGCCCATAGTCATTTAAGTTTCATGATGGATTTGTTGTCTCAAATTCCTGTTTTCCCCCCTGATATATTGTGCAGTCTTGTGATCTTTCTACATGATGTTGAGCACGATTCTTTCATGCGTATGTTAAGGGTTTTCATTTTGAGGGTCAGTCTCCTTGTTAATTTCCACAAGTGACTATAGCCAGAATACATTAGTTTTGAACTATTCTTTTTAGGACTAATGGGATTTTCAAATTCTTGTTGGTTGAGTTTGTTCTGCGAAAAGCCTGCCATCCTGGAGCGATTTTTTACTTGTCTTCTTTTGAGAATTTCGTGGAGATTCGTTGTCCTAAGTAAATGTTGTAGTCTACTTTCTTCTGTTATGCTTTTTCGATTTTGATCGTTGTGCGTTCATTCCCGACGTCATTGCTGCATTTCTCTGTCAATTTCATTCTGTTGGAATGACCAACTCAGTTTTCTTACTAATCTTATCGCTGTTATAATCTCATGTACAATTTTAATTTTTACTATTCATTTAAACAAAAGTAATAATAACAATAATAATAACAACAACAACAAAAAAGACACTACTACTACTACTACTACTACTACTACTAATAATAATAATAATAATAATAATAATAATAATAATAATAACAATAATAATAATGATAATGATAATGATAATAATCTATTTGAACTCTTTATCGATTGTTACATAGTGAAAGAGAGACAAAGATAGAAAAAGACAGGTTATACTTTTCAATACGACAGGAATGAAGGAAGACACAAAAAATATTATGTGAAAGAAATATCAAGAGAGAGGGAGAGAGAGGGGGGAGAGAGAGAGAGAAAATGCAAGATAAACTGTCGATACTGCCTCTGGAAAAGAGAGAAAGAAATAGAAAAAGAAAGACAGAGAGGAAGAAAAATGAAAAGAAAGGGTGGAGTTATAGTGAAGATAGCGAGTGAAAGAAAAGAAATGAACGCCTGAATGTTTTGATGTTTCCCATCATTTTATTATTTGATATCCCTTATTTTGTTTAATTTTATTGAAATTTGTAAAAAAAGTCTCTGAGATATATACTAGGCACAATTATGAATAGTTTAATTATGTATAAATCATATGATAATTCAATAATTCAAAATTTTACCGATGAATAAATGGGTTTGTAATTTTAAACTGTTATTGTTTATTTAGTGAAATACGATATATTCTATTCTACCCGTCCGACATTTTTTGTTTGTATCTATTTACGCGTATTCTTTTCATAAGAGGAAGTAAAGTTAAACCTTTACGTTCTAATTCATTTAAGTTCTGATTTTTCCTCAGTTGGAAGGAAAAAGTAAAACATGATTAGTACAATAGTGAGACAAAAATGTATTACATATAAGTATTTTTCATTTTTAAACTAAAATTTGAAGCTAAGTTAATCACTATTTTTTCAATATAGTTTTTCGCAGAAATCAGAAAGTTAATTGAAAATTCCGATTATGATTTTCCTAACTTATGAATAATACAAATGATAAACAATATTTGCACATTCATAGAATGTATTTTTTTAGTTTTGATCTAAGTATTTTAGGAATATGCAACAAATACTGCTAATGATGAGGATGACGTTGATAAGAATTCGATGTAACTTTCCTGTTTCCAAACATCATCTTCATCATCACTAGTATCACCAACAGCAAATATAAGGTTGCTACTGGACGAGGGCCTTCCACATATTACTGCACAACGACTGAATTTGAGTTGACCTTTGCCATGTCTTACCGGCTGCTTATCTATTTGATTCCTCTATTTTCTGTACGGTCTAATAATACTGTTTTTCCTGTCAGCATCAATCATTTATTCCTTTGCTAAATCACTGTCTTAACTTCTTGCTAAGTGTTCAGCACATCTCTATTTTGATGTTTAATTATTTTTCATTATATCCTCCACTGTATTCCTCCTTCTGATATATGTTGCTCTTACTCTATTTCTCAGATTTATCCCCTGCATTACTCTTTTCGTGGCTCTCTGCTCGATTCTAAGTTGGTTATCAGTTCATTTCGTTATTTTCCATGTTTCACATCTGTAAGTCATAGCTGGTATTATATATTCATTGTATACTTTACACTCACAAGTTGCAAGGTGCTTATCGATATGGCCCCATTCATATCAGACCACTTCCAACCGATCGGCCTTTCTTTAACTTTATTACCCGTCTTAGGTAGAGTAATTTGTGAATTTCATGTAGAGTTTCACCCTGTATTGATATGGCCTTTCTGGGTCTCATCGGAAATTACCTTTGACTTTGTTACATTAATATTGGGAACCTACCCTTTATTTTTCCTTTTTAAATCAGTCAACATGTTTTTTATTTAGTCTGATGATTCTGACGCCGTGGAAACGTCATCGGCGAATATCAAGTTGTTTCAATATTTTCTGTCTACGTTTTTTCTCACTGAAACAGAGACTTTTATTCCTCTTTTCCAATCCATGTCATTAATGTATTCACTTGCTGTCAGAGGGAAACAAAGCTGAGTTTGGTTGCCATAGAAATTAACAACAATTGGGATGAACGTAAATATTGAGAAAAATTATTGATAATAATAGACAATACTTTATCTAATGAAATAATTTGAATTAGATTACCCATACTGAACTAGCAGATATTAATAAGCATGGCGCAGAAAGAAAAAGATAAGGGAGGAGGTCAGGTATTTGATTAGGACTTGCACTAGCCACTAATTCCTTTGCGCTGTGGCAAAATCGTGCGTTAAGTTAGCATAGTGGCGTGAGTACAGTTTTCATCCGGAAATTGTTCTTCATTCTGACCCTCAATGATTTATTCACTCACTGCTAAATATAAATCGATCTGAGTTCAATGGGATGAAGACAACAGAAATTCAAATGAAGGTAATAGTATTGGTATTTCCATCAATTTTTTGCACAAGTTCACTTTAATGATTGATTTTAAATTACTTAATTATTACGGTACTGAAGTTACTTGATTTGGACCCGAAAACATAAGTAGGGTATTTAATGACAACCTGACTTGACAGTAAAATCTTTTAACCCAAGCTTTGAGGGTTTCATAAAGATTTGTAGTCCTAAGTAGATGTAGTGGTCTGCTCTTTTCAGGGCTGCGTTTTTGATTGTTGTTTCTTTGTCTTCAACTTCTTTGTAGTACATGATATTTGTTTTACAGATATTCATGAGTAGCCAAATTTTCATACCCTCTCCGTTCAATTAATCTGGTATTACTTGGAGATCGTGAACGCTTTGGGCAAAAAGAACGATGTCAAAAGCAAATATAAGATTTATTAAGTATTCACCATCTATTCTAATTCCTTCATTTCCCAGTATAGGTTTCAGACGATTATTTCGAAGCAGGCTTTCAAGTGCCTGGGTGAGCTGGTATCTCGTTGTTTAACTTCCTGTTTTAGTTGGAAGGGCTCAGAGTCTTCAAGTAGTCTAAAAAATGAACTGCTATGTTGGTATATATATTACAAGAGTCTGACATATACAAGGTATCTGCCTTATGGTTCGATAGCATCGATGACCTTGGAAATTTCCACTGATCGAAAGCCTTCTTAAAATCCGCAAATGCAATCAATCATTGGTATCTTATATTCCGTTGCTTTTTCTTTCAGATTTTGATAACTGGTCAATGATCAAGTAGCTTTTCTTGGATCCAACCTGTGCACATGGTTGGTTTTCATCAAATGTTTAGGTGATTTGTACTTGAGCAAAGCATCTTTGTGGTGTTACCGAATTTGTTACTCAGACCAATCAAATGCATACATAGATCAATCCTCTTTTGTTGACCTGTACGGTAAGTTTAGTGAATGCTCAAATATAATTCATCTTTGTACCACTCTTCAAGTCAGGATTTTACTCTTTTCGTCACGATAGCATAAAATTAGGTACTGCTGCGTGAGAAAATTTTCAAAGGTACCTAACAAATATCATAATTGCTCGTTTTCCAACACATTCTCCACATAAGTATTGTGCGTTCGATTTTTGCTTCAGTCTTGTAGCCTTCTGTCAAACCAAGCTTAACTCCGTAAAAAAACATATTTAGGAACCAGCCATAGAGCTTAATAAAACAACGACCCCCCACCAAATAAAAACAATTTTGCTGCACACAGTAGCCTAAAGACTATCCATCTGGTTTCGATGATCGATCCACTAGTGTAGTGAGTTTTATCCTAATTAGACGCCCTACATTGGCAATTGTGCGACGGGCCAGGATAAACCAAGTAAACAGCATTTATTCTCTAGCCGATCATTGCTAATGAATTCGATTCTTACTTGTTTTGCAACCTTTTGTGGTTTAGTGTTAAATCTAAGTAAGCTTAATAACAATGACACTGAAAGGAATTCAAGGTAACAGACTGACTGATCTCTTCACAGATAAAATGAAATTTATTGGATGAAATTTTTAACGCATTAAAACAAATTATATTTCGGAACTCAACAGTTCTAACAAAACAGGAAAATATTATATTTCTAATCTTTCATATTTCTTATGTAAGTGCGTGGTGTGTCGATGCTGTCCCATATTTTCTGAGCTTACCTTAGAGCAATACTAGGCTAAATGGAGGATATCAAGGTACGAACATCGTGTTACGCAAATTGTCCCGATAGTAATGGTCTTTGCGCTTTAAATATCTGGTTATCTTAATAGATTTTAACTGTGATCGAACAATGACTCCCTGAAACAGTGGGAAATACTGAATTTATTTAGCCCTACAGCCTATTGAAATTATTTATCTGTACTAAATGTAGCTTAGTCTGGTTTAATGCCGGGGTAGAAGGCCATATGTGAAGACCAAACAAACAACAAGGGTGATTTTATCTGTGTGATTAGCTTGCTACGTCAGGCAGCCTTTTTGAATTGGATAATATCATATTCTTTTTAAAGATTCATATTTATATCGTAACATTCCTAGGTATCTTCTTCTTGATACGTATATACCCCATTACGTGTTTTTTTCGTAGATTTTTCCCTTTAATCAGTTTGAAATACACATGGATACATTTACATTTAATAGCTATATAAAGTTAGAATAAAATGATATTATATTCCCATTGTCATCGGTCTTTTAGTGTCCGCTGTTGGATAGAGACCTTCCTCAAGATTCGCCTGACAATCTCTATTATGGAGGGAAGGGATTTAATACTTGCTGAACTTGTGTAATCCGTGTTCTTCCTTTTCATCGGTCACAGTTTTGCATATGATTTATAGTGATCCACATTGTGGGTTGTAATTTGCATCGGTTGTCTGACATTTTACATTATCAACTCATTGCTTTTTGAGTTTTCAAATGGATTAAATGATATAAATCTGACCTGTTTCGCTTACCAATGAACCATGTTCTCTTGAAATCTCTTCATTTGATATATAACTTGATCCATATTTGTGTACATTGCACGGTTCTTCTTTCAAGGGCCAATTTTATGAAAAGTTCGTATATTTTGTTTCTCCTCGGGCAATAACGATGTCTATGACTTCAAGATCACTACGCAGGCTTTATTCTTTTTTTGCAATAGCTTTCATGGTGGAAAACCCAAAACCTGATTAAACACGCTTGGAATGGTATCATTACTGATTTACTTGAATATCACTCTTCAGTTGGAAGCTAAACCTGCACTACGCGTGTTTACATCAGGATCGTATAAAAATTTTGAATCAAAAAAGGAATCAACTGATGGTGTTTCATTAGAAAGAAATATTTAAGTATTCTCATTGACTTGAAACTGAATCAAAATTATCTCCCTCTGCAAATCAGAGTTTGTTAATGATTAATTAGAGTGTTTAAATATCATTTCGCTAATTCCGATTCCTTTTAGCGATTTTGAGGAACACATTGAGGATTTGAAGTAGATTATTTACTCAGTTTTGAATTCTAAAAAATTAACATCATTAACCAAATTATCGAAGGATTTAATTTTCATCATCCAGTGCAAAGATTAGTATTTTGCACTTGTCAAAGATGAAGGTAGAATGGTAATAGTAGGCGGTATTTGATCTGGAAAAATAAAAGGAAAATAGCAGTGAATTGATGGACTTTTTTTCGTTCTTTTGATCATCTTAGTACAATACAATCTATCTTTGCCTTTTATCTCTTGCTGCTGTTATTCTGTGCGTTTGCCTAGACAAGTCTGCCTATACATATAGTCTCATGTTGGCATAGATAAATGCAGGCAGGCACATCTGTTAACTTGTTTCAAATGAGATCCTGACTCTATACAAAAGGAGGTATAGAAAAAATACGGAAAAATAAAATGAAGAAAACATTAGACAATATCGTGAAAAACCAACGTTAGTGTATTGGTTTCTTTAGGGTCTTTCTTCAGTTATATGGACACTGATTTTTTTCTATAATCTTTTTTATGCTTGATAAGTCCTATTTGTTTTCTTTATTTGTTCTATACATTGAAAGCAAGACACACAACGTACTATGAATTCCTATTGAATAGTTAACTCGATATAAACAGACCCGGCGTCTTTCGTGATCTCCTTCCATGTACGAATTTTTCTTTATTGTATTCACCACGAACAGGGAATATTCCATCACACAACAACCACGGACACGCACAAACGTGCATCACACGTGCACACACACACACGCGTATGCACGCAATTTGTTCCTTCGAGATTGCATGATCTTGAGGATTGAAACTTTGGCATCCTAGTTTACCGGTCATGATCTATATAATAGACCTCGAATTAAATCTTTAATCTTTAAAAAAATCTTATCCAAACAATCGTACAGCCGTCCACTTGCACACATATTTTGCTGGATAATCATTGCTCACAGAAAAAGAAGTACAGACTTTCCTAATTATCCGATATTTAATGAAATATGAGTTTTTTTCTATTATTTCCCTATGCTTTCTTCACAGAATTTACCCTTGATATATATATATATATATATATATATATATATATATATATATATATATATATATATATATATATATATATATATATATATATATTTCAATTTTTTTTCGTCACTTCAGTCGTTTATTTCCCAATGTCTGTCAATACAATTAATGCATTTTTTCCAGTGATTTTTCCTGTATTGTGCATATACTTAGCTATTTAGTACAATGAATGAAATTTTCTCTTATTAGGATCATCAAAAGTTTACCATGTAATTAATTCGGTAATTTTAAAAGCAAACAGTTATATCAACATGACAATCCAGTACTGTTGATCAAGCATCACATCCCTTTCAGCTTTGTTTTTCTATGTAGCTTATATCGAACGAGTAGTTATGTTATTTTGTATGAGGTGTTGTGTCAATTGCATAGTGATATTTTTTTTATTCTACATAGCATTTATTATTTTTAAATAGGTCTTACTTACATAGCTTACACAAAAAATGTATTTAAAGATGAGGGAACAGTAAGCATAAACAGAGACGTGACTTGCTGTTCGTGCCATTTCCATCGAATGATCACCCATGTGAATATTGAATCCGCTATGACAGTTTCAATCTCAGACTGTATGCAAAGGAACTTATGGTATCATTTTCCACAATACTATTTACACAGGAAAAAAACCCAAATAACATGAGTTCATTCTCTACCAACATATTCAGCCAAAGATTTTGACGATTTCTTCCACTCATTATAAACTTTCAATTTATCCACGTCGTATACAATCCAGCATCTAGCAATTGTTTTTGTTTTTTTTTTACTTTTGATTATCAAATCGAGTATCTTTGCATACATGGTTGAAACGGAACTAAACCACTTCCTAGCGGGTAGTAACACCTCAGTAAGCGATTCCATTATCATACTGAGATAATATGTAACGTGACATTCAATGTTCGATCCCTCAACCCGCCCAACTACCAATCAGTCAGATAAATGGGCAAGAGCCAAATGTTTTCCCCTTTCTGCTGTTCCTGTCGATACAATAATCTTTCAAAGTAGAAAAAGTGCACTTCTGTGTGTGTGTGTGTGTGTGTGTGCCTGTGCATGTATGTGTGTGTGTGTGTGTGTGTGCATGTGTGTGCGTGTGCAATTTTGAATGTACCATTCAGCATATAGGGTGAACAAATCTCTGTTTTGTGCATATATATATATACATATATATATATATTTTATATATATATATATATATATATATATATATGTATATATATATATATATATATATATATATATATATATATATATATACACATATATATATGTGTGTGTATGTATGTATGTATATATATGTTTATATATGTATATACATATATATATACGTAAATACATATATATATACATATATATGTATAGATATAGATTGATATATATATATATACATATACATATAAATATTTATATATATATATATATATAGAGAGAGAGAGAGAGAGTGAGAGAGTGAGATGTATATATATACATAGATATATGTGTGTATGTGTGTGTGTATGCGTGCGTCTCTGTATGTGTATCCGTGCAGATGACCTGGCAAGCACTCATATATTGATGTATCTGAACAAGCTTTAAACACATCCATTTACAGTTAATGTTGAGATAAGAACTAATCGACGTTTTACAACTTGATAAAACGACGAAAATATGTACTTCATTCTGGTTTGTGTTTGCTTGTTAATAGCCCAAATATTTTGTTCTTTTTAAAGACTACTTTCTGTCATCTGGTCTTATGAGTACATTAAAGCAAATGTGCATGCTTGCCTGTATATGTAACTTTGATACTTTTTTGTCTATTTGTGACGTTTGTCTAGACACCAGAAAAAAAGATCCCCTTTGATTTGCAGTAATAAAATGTGTTTCTTTCCTTTTTTTTTTTTAGGTTAGTTCTTTCAAATGAATTATGCTTGCAAAGCCAGAATTACAATATAGTTGTTTGGGCTCGTTTTCATCGAAATTTAAAAGAATTCTCAAAGATAAGAACTCTCTATGGAGTAAAAAAGCTATACAGAAAATGAAAATGGTAAATCATTGAATGTGATTTCCATTAAAATGCCTTGAAGATATTCAATTCAGGATAGATAAATAAAAAAAAACAAAAAACAATGAACAGGTGCATACATATATATATATATATATATATATATATATATATATATATATATATATATATATATATATATATATATATAGAGAGAGAGAGAGAGAGAGAGAGAGAGAGAGAGAGAGGGAGAGAGAGTGAGATAGATAGATAGATAGATAGATAGATAGATAGATAGATAGATAGATAGATATGCGTGAATGTAGATAAAAAAAGTCCCTTTGTATATATATATGTATCTGTGAAGGCTTTATGGTTAGTAGTTGAATGGATGTGTTACTACACAGTATGTATATACGCACTTATCTATTTACTTGCATTCAATGTAATAATGCATGTGCAATACTAATAACAATATATTTTATCATAGATACATGACTTATCTATAGATATCTTGTTTCTCATGCACAGACACACGCACAAATGTTTTTGTACTTATCATCCATTTAGATATGAATCTGATATGGTGTGTTTAGTAAAGGTTTAGAATTTTTGGGCAATTTGTTCAGATGTTTATTTTGCATGCATTCATAACCGTGTGTGTTTCTGTTAGAAGGTTATAAAGAATTGAGCAACATACAAATTACCGTGTGTACTCACAAATAAGTTGAATAGGTCGACAAGCTGCAACCCCTTTTGCTCACAATATCTAGACTTTGGCTTGTTTTTGTTGTCTACCGAAATATGCGTGCTCTACAAACCTGAACATGTGCGTTTGCGCTCTACCTAACAAGACTTTCCTTCACTTAAGTAAATGAACATGCCCCCTGTTAATTTCTACACTTACGTAAAATACTACCTCATCCACACTTTCTGATAATTGATTGTTTCACGCCATGCATGGTCTAGTGTAGTCTAGCCTTTACTACACGTTCTTCTTTTAACACAATGGAACTATAAATCAACCTTTGAAGTATACAAACAACCTATGAGTATTGTTGGATCTTATGCTATGCTTTTTTAGAAATAATTTCATTATTATAACTCAAGTGTTCTGTCAATATCTGCATCGATGTTTCCCAGTAAAACAAAACTTTAAACCTAATTTTAAAAAAAAAATTCTAAAAAATTGGAAAAGAAAACAAATGGAAAAATATCTGAAGAAGACATAGCACGTATTGTCATGTTATATTGTTAACGTTACATGTGTTAGAGCAGCACTTGGTAGATAAGTCGTGGGTTTTCTCAAAATCTTTCGAGTAGAACAGTATAACTTTTTTTTACTCCTATACACGGATATGCAAAAAACATTTTCCAAGTTTGAATAACAGCAAATAAATATTTTACATCTGAGATATGGAGAGATCACTCTATCCATCCAGAGTACTGAATCATGTTACCATAATGAAATAAGTATAATGTAATAAAAAAACTCTGGTAGATTGTGTACATAGATGTTTGAGCAGAATATGGAGAAAACAGCGGGAGGAGTACAGAATATGTATTTAGAACTTACCAGAGAGGTCAGAAAATTTTAGAAGGGGGAGATGAAGTTCATGTCCATTATCACGTCTAGAATTTACAATATAACGAGATCTTCTGACTAATTGAGAGGATTAAGACTAGGAAATTGGCTGAAAATTAGATGTGAATGCTGTCAATTCGAGGAGATTTGCTCCACGTTAATAGTCTGCAACTATCACTCGAATCACTATGATTTTGGAAAGAATCATCTACTTTCAAGCCTTTTTTTTTCTGAAAAATTACAATGTGTTCAATTTTCCAGACAAAAGGTGGTAAAATTTAATAAAACAAAGACCAAGCACAGGAACGGAAGAGCCGTACTCTCCTTGAGATTCAAACTCACCACAATTATAAACTCTAGCTACACTGGCATGCTGACTATCACGTTACACCAGACACCAATGCAGGGATTTTAAACAAGCTTGATTCAGTGTGGAATATTGGGGAAATAGGAAAAAAAGGAAGATTGTGCATCGCCCTACTGTCTGATTGTTTTGAAAATCAAACTTGAATCTTGGTATGTTTGAACGCCATAGTCACTTTAAAGCTGTGCTCAAGTGTGCGTGGATACACGTTTTGTTATCAGCACACATACGAAATTAATGTTCACACAAAATGTTATGCGACATTAGATAATTCAGGAATTGATAATTACTCGATGGAGACCACCTTAATTTCCGATAGTACCCGTGGAAGGTCTAAATAACATTTTGGGTCCTCAAAGCTGTTTATAATGGCACCTTAATCTGCTGCAATCGATTACAATGCACCATTTTTGCTGATTAAATGTCGTGTACAGATGAATGGGAGAACACCCTTTAAATTATATGAATAGATTGAAGAAATCAGATCATAATCATCTGGGAGAATTTGAATGAAGACCCTATACGACTAGTTCTTCTGATAAAGACAGGCGAACGAACATTCTGTTCATCATATTAAAAGGATTGAATGAAGATGAATACAAAATAAGGTATCAATTGAGCATAATACTTACATTGTAAATTGAATCTTACATAGTAAATTGATGACCATAACTCAAACTGTTCGCGATTTTTGCAAATACAGACTGACAAATCTTCGAGGAATTATATAAAAAAAAAATATGCATAATAATATATAATGACTATAATTATTCAAAATATACACCTTGCTAATTTTTTCTGTTAACTTTTTTTGAAGTACTAAATTTCCTATGGTTGTTATTGTGATTGGTCAATTTCAAATTCAGATTCGAACAGACATTTCCAGAGTGCATATTTCTGTCATGTCTGCCTACAATGACGACTAAGAATTAGTGGAAAGCATTAAACACCGACAACTACCATCAGTAACAAGTATCAAAATGTCTATCTAATCATCTATCTATCTATCTATCTATCAATTTAACTATTCACTTTTGCGAAAGAAATATAATATCAAGTATTAATAACCCCCCTCTCTCTCTCTCTCTCTCTCTCTCTCTCTATATATATATATATATATATATATATATATATATATATATATATATATATATATATATATATATATACATATATATATATATATATATTTGATCTATTTAGAATTCATCACCTGCCCTCTTACTCTCCGGTTATTCTACGTGTAAACACCTACTTAGTAAATCGGGTCGGGTAATATGACGCAACCAGGCGGAAAGAGAGTTGTATAGTTTCGTAAATTGCTTTTTAATTAACGCTCTTTATTCTTCACAAGTTTCTGGATAGTTTTGTTTTGTAAAGGGGGCTAAAGTGTTGAAATCGCGGTCGAATCTGCTAACGCTATGATTGCAAACCAAAGGAGACTAAACAAAAAAAAAAAAGGCTGAGGCCATCAAAACACTTGAAGATTACAACACAAATACCGATTGGGTAACATGTTTAACTGCAAAGGATGAGTGGTTTTCTATGTACACTTCCTTTCTAATTCTTTCATCTCTCCCCGTATCTTCCTCTCTGCCCTCTGATTTTTTTTTGTTCTGTGTCGTCTTCTTCTGTTCTTTGGCCTATATTCAACTTCTGTTTCCCATTCCTTTTTTTTCATTGCACATCTCCCTCCTCTTCATTTTCCATTTCCTCCTCCTTCCTCTTCTTTTCACCTGTTCGTTGTCGTTGTTTTCCTCCTATCATGTTTCTTCTTCTGTACAGCACCCTCTTTTCTTTATCTCGTCTATTTTCTCTTTCCTTTTTCTTCGAATTAGTTTTCATTTTTCATATCCCTCCTCTTCATTCTTTCTTCTCCTCTATTCATATTTATTTTTTCTTTCGCTACTCTCTTTTTTTCTTTTTCAATATTTTTATCAGAGTTATTGATCCTCACTTCTTCATATTTTATTGTTTATTTCACTTTTGCTCACCCATTTTCTTTAGGCTCTATTTCACTGTCCCTCTCTTTATTTTCTCCATCTTCATTATCTTTATTAGTACTTCTATCCTTCACTGTCGGAGTTTGTAGCTTTTTTTTTCAATTCCTTTGAAGAATTATCTTTTTTGTCTCACTCTCGAATCAGCCGTTTTACTTTTTTAAAATTTTCTTTCAACATTCTAAAACAGAAGAGTAATTTCCTACTCAGTTTTCTTGACACTTAGTTTTCTTCTTGTTATTTCTATTCTCCAATTTTCAACTACGTTTTTTCTATTATTTCTCCTCTTCCGTCAATGTTTTAACATTTCAACTAGTTCTACATCCCTGAACTTCGTTCTTCATTTTCTCACTACTTCTGTAATTTACATTCATTTTTACATTCACTTCTCCCTTCTCTTCACCACTTGATTATTCTTGCCACTTTACTTATTTTGTTTAACTGTTATGTTTATTTTTCAAATGAGTGGTTCCAACGGGGTATTCTGACATTTCAACAACATCATCCTTGGAAGCAGAAACAATGGCAAAACCAAATTCTTGGCACATCTCAATTACCCAACAGTAACACAAAGAGACGAGAGAAAGAGAGAGAAAGACAGACAGACAGATAGACAGATAGACTGACAGAGACAGGTAGACAGGAAGACATAGAGGGGAGAATAATGGGTTTGAGAAGAAAAAAAGGAGAGAAAAAAACTTGGAATATGGGTTTGAATGAGAGGAGTAACATTTAAGGAGAAAAAACGAAAAAAAAAACGAAAAAAAAAACGAGAGGAGATTTAAACAATTGAAAAAATAAGTACCTCCAAAATAATTACGTATTTACTAGTCTTGATTTGGCTAGATGATGATGATGATGATGATCATGATAATAATAATAATAATTATAATAATAATTATGATAATAATGATAATAATAATAATAATAATAATAATAATAATAATAATAATAATAATAATAAGAAGAAGAAGAAGAAGAAGAAGAAGAAGAAGAAGAAGAAGAAGAAGAAGAAGAAGAAGAAGGAGAAGAAGAAGCCTTCTAGTGTCCGTCGTTGAACATACATTTCCCTATGATCCAGTAGAGGTCTCTAACATGGGCATCGTGGAGCATATATTTTCTGAACTTTTCATTTACACCATCTCACATTTTGTCGGTCACTGTTTGGCGAATGATCTCTGGGGATTAATATTGCGAGTCGTGATGTCCATCGGTTGTTTGCCACTCTTACAATATGACCAACCTATTACTATTTGAGTTTTCAAATGGATGCTATGATATCAGTGACTCCTGTTTTTTCTTCAACATACCGTGCTGTTTTGTGATCGTTGCATCTTGTGTTTAGCATGATTCTCTCATGTGCTTGTTGCATGGTTTTCAGTTTACGGATCAGTCTTTTGGTTAGGTTCTACGCTTCGCCAAATAGATGACTATCAGTGGGATGCATTGGTTGTATACTTTTCTGTTTTGAATCAATGTGATTTTCTTGTTTTTGAAGGTTGGGCCTCTACTGAAGGTTTTCCATCGTAGAGTGACACCTGGCTTGATTTCTTCTTCTTTTGACGATTTCATAAACAGTCATTGTCCCAGGTTGATGAGGTCTACTTTCTCCAGTTTTACCTTTTCGATTTTGATTGTTGTTTTTTACTTTACTTTCCAAGTCCAGGCTTCGAAATACTATCTCGAGGCAGACTGCGAAGAAGTTGGTTGATCTGATAATAACTTGTCTTACCCGCTTTTGGCGATGAAAGGATTCTCAGTCTTTGTGTAGTCTGATAAAACTGTGACTATGTATATGTTGCAGTATTCTTATGTATACAGGGTGTATACCTAGTAGAGTGATAGTTTCAATGATCATGGGAATTTCCACTAAGTCGAAGACCTTGAAGTCATTAAATTCCACAACGAGTACCATTTTGTAATCCGCTGCTTTTTTTAGTTGATTCATCGAATGGAGATGATCCATAGTTGAGTAGCATTTATTAAAGCCAGCTTGCTTCTGTGGTTGGTTTTCATCTAGCTTTTTTGTGATTCAGTTGGTGATAGCTTCGGTGGAAATTTTGCAGATGTAGTTTAAAAGAACCTTTAGGTCTGTAGTCATTGAGGTCTTTTGGCTTCCCCTTCTTCATATAACAGCATTATGATTGCAGTGTTCCAATTTTCTGGGACTTTACGTGTTTTAGTCGTCAGTTGAATAAAATGGCTAGTATCCCAGTGATGATCTTACCAGCCTCTTCCAGTATGTTGATAGTGATGTTCTCTTGTCTAAGGACCTTTTTTTGCTGTTTGTTTGACAGCTAGTTTAATCTCCCATGCCTGCATTTTTTTTCGCATCCTGTTTGATGTTTTGTGATCCTTGATTTGAAAAGTAAAGTCTTTAGTAGAATTCTTTGGTGCATTCAACAATCCTGCCTCCGTCTGTTGTTAGGTCTCCATTTTTTTTAGTAAACTGGTAATTTGTTTCCATCATGTATTGAAAGCTTTGTTAATAGTTTTGAAACCACAACTTTTTTCGAGAATTGTTCCAATGATTGCTGCCTATTTCCCGTTTCATACATAATGAGTTATGACATTTCACTCGACATATCTTTTTTAAAATGTCCGTGGGTGCTCCCACAAAAAGAAATTTCACAAAGAAATTCAATTTACAAATAGTTTCATAATCTTCGAAAATTGCATTGACTAACTTATTGGAGAGAACAAATGAAAATAATTATTCTATATCCTATGGAATAACGTTTCTCCCACGTCTTAAATGCAGCAAAATGTATTGTTTATCCTAGCACTTCCCATTAGCCAATAACAATACTAAAAAGCCTTAAGTAGTGTTGTCATTTCTTTCCCGTTTAAAAACGTCAAGAGACAAGCAACTCTAAGAGAGTGAACGGAGCGAAAACAATGATTTCATCATCATTTTGTGGACACTCTGACAGGGAAAACTCTACAGTCACTGGAAGAGGCACGAGAATAAGAACACTGATACTTGCAGAATTGTACTAATGCACACACACACACACAAAATATGTGTTTCTTTGCCTTTCTCTATAATTCACTACGTAAACCTATATACACAGGTGTAGATACACAGACATGTATACAGACACAAATACAAATATCACCTGACCCTTCCTCTCTCTGGCCTTTCTTATTTCTGACGAAGATTATTCTCACCAACGCAGATGCAATACCCCTTTCTACTCGTACCAAACAATTAAAAACATAAATCCCCTCATTTCAACCGTCAAATGTCAAACATTCAAAGAGCTTACTATTTTCCCAGTAATAGTGGCAAGTTTTTCGGAAAAGGTAATGATCAACAATTAAAATACATTAAAGCATGCCAACATGAAAATTTAAATTTTCGAGATGCAACAACCGTTTTTCCTCTTAAATATCTCTCTACTTTCCGATTGTCAAATTATCAACAGTGAGTCGGATCATCTCACGTCCACGCAGTACACACACACACACACATACATATACACACACACACATACACACACACATACATATATACACACACACACATACATATATATACACACACACACACACACACATATATATATATAATTGCACAAAATTAGAGATAGATGTGTGGATGCAATCAAACAACCCACCAATACACACATGAAAGCATAATCCTTAATACATATGCATTGATATCTCTCCCTCTTCCTCCCTCTCTTTCTCTCTCTGTCTCTCTGTCTCTCTCTCTCTCTCTCTATATATATATATATATGTTTGATTTTATCTATATGTTTGATTTTAGGTCCATTCTCATATATTTCTATGAGTTTATTTTGAATATATTGCATTGCTGTAGGTGTTAATTATCCGAAATATTCAAACAAGAATATTATACTCACACATTTGCACTCTCTGTGCATCTATACCAATCATTTTGTGTCCGTTTTGCTGGATATATATATATATATATATATATATATATATATATATATATATATATATATATATATATATATATATATATATATATATATATATATATATATATATATATATAATTCGAACGGGCAATGTGAAATTGAACAATGATGCTAAATTGAATTTAATAGTAAGTAGCCGCCAGTGTAGAATTTTATTCCTGATTGCAAATTTTAGGAACGGAATCATGTACCTTCATTAGAGCTGAATATTATCCTAAATCACTAAACTGCAAAAAGCGCCGCGGGGGAAATTCTCAATTGCCTCACTAGGGCTGTGTAACTAATGAGCATCTAATGTATGAATAAGGGTACACTTTTCATATCAGAAAAAATACGACCCTATCAGGCATTGAATGCCAACATTATCATCATCGACATCATTCATAATGTCCACTACTGGACAAAGGCTTTCTCGATCTCTTTCCATGACAACTGCGATTGTGTTAACCCGTGCCATGTCTTGAAGGCAAACCTTTCCATGCAATATCTCCATATGCGTTTGATGGAAACAAATCGGTTAGTCTTTTTCTCTGTCTTTTGTCCATCTTTTTTCCCTTAATGCATAGCCCATCTCCATTTTCGTTGCTTAGTTTTTTGTATGATGTACTTCACTCTAGTCATTTCTCTGGTGCATGCTGTTTTTTTTTTCTCAGTGATATCCCGAACATTGTTCTTTTCTTTTTCACTGTGTGCTATTCTAACTTGGTTTTCTATTCGTTTGTTTAGTCATAAGAGGCATTGAGAATCCATTGTATACTTTACACTTCACATATATTGGCATGAAGCTCTTCAATATGACTCTATTCAAACCAAATGCTTTCGAACCGATCGTTATACATTGTTACATTTCACTTTCATGGTTTTTATTTATTATCAGGCTTAGGTGAATGTATATGCTAACCTCTTGCAAAGCCTCGTTCCCAATTTTTGTGGTATTTTCGTAGATTTTACCGTTGAATATTACTTTTGGCTTTGTTCTTCTCATCTTCCAACGTCTTTTTTTCTCTGCCAATATACATCGTTGTTAATGTTTTGTAATGTCTCTAATCCTTCAGTAGTCATGAAAATATCATGGGGAAATTTGAATTGGTTTAGATATTTCAATACCCTCCAGTCAGATTCCTGAAATATGCTTTCGAGGCTTGCAGTGAATGTTTTCCTTGATATTGTATCCTTTTCTTCATTTTGCTATCATTATCTTGTCTGTATCCTCATGCTGTCATTGCAGTACCATTATTCTGCTTACAGTTGATTTATTGTATAAAAGCTTTTTTGTTTTTTGAGTACCCGCTAGTCTGTTAGTGAGTATTTTTTAATAGTTTATGTATGTTAGACACTAGTGTTATAGGTAGTATTTGCCGACGTAACGATCATATCTTTTTGGTCTTTTTTTTAATGATCACTTAGACAGAGCGTTTGAGGTACTTTCTTTTCAAAATCTCGTATGCAGTGTGTAATTAAATGTGCTAGTCCTTTGTGAAAGATCTCTCCTACCTTTACCAAGTTTCATATTTTATAATGCAAACACTATTCCGTCTCCCGTTATATCTTGGATATCATTAGTATCTATCGGCTCATCGTATTTTACCAGATATGTAATACTTCTGTTTTTAAAGCGTTAACATTTTTCTGATTTTGTTTTTGCTGATTTTTTATCCCAACATTTGATAATTCTGCTTCTGCCTACAACTAGTGATCCCACTTTACAAAAAAACAGATAACTGCAACCTGACAACTATCACCCTCATATGCAATAATCTAACAAACATGGACTATTTACATCTTCCCACTTGGTTATCACCATAAAATAAATCTAAGGTAAAACATATTTTTTAACTCTGTTTTCCATTGCAAGTTCGCATTTTTTTTCAAATGCACAAGTGTACATAGTGTTCTTATTGCCTTTTATCTATGTATGATAGCAAACCACGTATCTTTTCCCTGAACAACAAAATTAGAAACAACCGCTAAAACAAATAGTGTAGGAATGGGCTATATATTTTTATGCGTGTGTATATATATATCTTTGTGCGCGCTTGTTTCTGCGCTTGTGCGTGCACGAGCGGTAGCTCCATTGGGATTTGGTGGGTCTTTATGATAATGACTGGTTTTTCGAAAGTCTACTCAGTAGGATGAATTTATGTCCTCTAAAACGATCGACGTTAAAAGGCAGAGGAGTTTCATAATGATGAGGATGATGATGATGAGCATGGTGATGGTAATGATTACCCTCACAAGCTGACCTATACCTCTCGTCGTTTGCCTGACTATGCTTTTTTGTAATACCTGCTTTTCCGCAATATCCCTTACGGCTCAACATGAAATAGTTGTTTTGCAAACAGTTACTACTTACATGCATTTAAACTTAACTAAGCATCTCAAATGAGTTCCATACTAAGGTTGGGTAAATAAATCTAGACGTATCAATATGGATTACCGCTTAACAAAATGCTTTTGCTGACCATTACAACTAGTACCTTTCATAAATGGTAGAAAACTATTACAAAAATCGGAATAAATTCTTTCACACTCCAAGTATGAAAAATCATGGTAGCTGGTCTGATTTATCACTCAATAGAAACTGTCGCCGCATGGTGTGTTGGTGATGATCAATATTTTGAAAAAGGAAATAATGTGATCAAGGAATAAGTTACTTCTCTGGCATCTTAATGAGCAGTGATCACTAAAAATGCCTGATTTTTCAAACAAAACAAACAAGCGGGTAGAAATAAGTGATCAATTTGGCATACGCTTACATTGCAAATTGAACCCATTACAAAAATCCTGCTTGAGGTGAGTGGTGATGGTAAAAGAGAAAACAAAAGAAAGAAATAAAACCTTTTTTTTCGTAGAACTAGTAAGGAATAGATGTTTAGATTTTCAGTCCATTGAGTCTATTGGCGCGGCTTGCACGCGTGATATATACACAACGAGGAAACCAAGCGGACCAACATGACATATGTTGACATTTTTTGGTGACTGTTTTGGTTGACAGTCTCAAATTAGTAAGAATGGAAAATACACATTACCACGGAAGGAGAAGATAATGGAATAAGAGTGAAGAAAAAAAATTACGCACAAAATGGAGGAAAACTGCATGGATATAGGAAAGAAGACAAATAGAAGGAGGTAAAAAAAAAGAGAAAGGAGAATGGAGAAAACATGTATAATACAACAGGGAGGAGAGAGGGAGAGAGGAATAGAGAGAAGGAGGATGAGAGAGAGAGGGAGTTGAGAGAGAGAGGGAGGGAAAGAACAGAATACATAAAAAAAGGAAGAAGCAAGATTCAGACACAAATAAAAAAAAAGAGGATGGAAGACATACAAGGAAAACTAAGAATGCATAAAAAGAAAAAGAAAATGGGGAAAAAAGAGAAAGGAATGACTGATAGCAAACAGGGTAAAATAAATAACTCAAGAAATGCAAAAGAAAAATATAAACATGAGATACTGATAAAGAAGAGATAAAACAGGTAAAAGAAGATAAAAACATAATTCTGCAATTTGGCTAAAGCTGAAATGATTGCTCCCAAGAAAGGACACATCAATTCGGATATAGAATGACTTTTCTTCTGAGGAATGACACCCACGGGGAAACTAAAAATACGAACAGGCCACGAAATCAAGCCATAAAACTGTCAGCACTGTTTTTGCAAAATACGACGCATCTCAGCGTTCTTCTCTGTCACCAAGATGAAGGTGTTTTGAAAAGTAATGAGAACAGGTAATTGCTATAGTCACGAATATATGACGTAAGCAGACTCTACTTAAAATTATATGTATATATATATATATATATATATATATATATATATATATATATATATATATATATAACTTCAGTAATAATAGCAAAAACAAAATAGATGGATAGATAGATAAAAGAAGACTATGATTGATAAATGTGAACGAACATTAATATGTATATTGGGATAGAAGCATATGAAATCGTATGAATAAATACATTCATAAGACTTTGATAACATAATTGGTCTTGGAATTTATCAACTTAAAATCTACTATGAATTTACGAACAGAGATTTACAGGAGTTATATAAGATATTACATCCGACTGAAACTCCATTTTAATTGTCGTTTTTATACGTAAAGAATCAGAATAACGAAATGATTCATTTCTAACGCTGCAGTTTATGTCAGCTTCAAATATGTACACACGACGGCATATAACCACTTGCATTTCACTTTTTGGTAGATTTTTTCATCAAACTGTTTTTTTGAAGCCTACCACATTGCTGGAGCTTAATGGAGCAGTAACTGCAGATTGTTACTGTCACTACTTTAAAAAAAACTACGATTGAAGGAAGAGGGCAATTCACTTGACTAAGTGAGAGATTCATATTGCTCCATGACAACGTGTAACGTTATCTTGTCGGCTAGAAATAAAACATAAATCTAAGATCCCTCCTCATGAGGCATATTCATCAAACTTCATCAGCACAATCAGATTTCCATGTTACTCGATTAACGCAGTATTTTTTATCCGGGCCATATTCTATCAACAACTTTTTGAGTCGAAGTTGGGGTCGTTTAATTAAGATTGAATTCGAAAACCTCTGAAATGCGATAAAATATCAAGTAAAATATTTTGATCATTAATATACATATATATATATATATATATATTAGTTCACGAGTCACAAAGTGGATCCCCTGATACCATATGCAGAACAGTGGCTGAAAGGGAGTAAGATGGCATGATGACCTTGATAAATTCAGGGAACACTGGCTCCGTGATATCCATGATAGCGAGGTCTGGCAAATGTGGAGGAAGATTTATGATCAACGAAGGACACCAAAAGGCTAATGGTGGTAAACAATATTAATTGAAGACTAAGAACTTTTGTTCACACCTAATAAATCTTCGAAATATTTTTTTCAATTTTCCAAATACGACAGACACGCCTGGGAATTCGGGGATTACAGTGTTCCAAATATTACGAAAAAACAAACGACCAAAAAGTGTATGAAAGTCAGAATGAAACATTGTATAATAACATCACCTTTTCGTCACGATAATTTAGACGGAAATTATAATTTGGGTTGTAAATTGATTATAGAAAATATCTCCATGTTCAATTTGTTTTCACTCTGACAGAACTATGAGACACCGAAAATTAAGTCTCACTCACATGTCGGTAATAATTTCAACACTGACTGAGGAAAAACTTGCATGAGTTAAGATAGAGGACTGTTGATCGTCTCATCGAAATAACTACGTGTTGGCAAAATCAGTTGATGACTGAGTTGGGAAGAATCGAAAAGATATCTTTGTGGATGAGTAGATCGATAATAATTATCTGATAAACATTGGCTATGAGATAAACATTGCATTGGATGTTACTTATATTTGGACAGACAAAATGTGGTGCCCCTGAACTGCCTAGATCACAATGCCATTGAGTACTTACATGTGTTCGGCCAGCATTTTCACTCTGCCTAACTTCCATCATGTAGTATGGAGAATATAGAATACCTGACTTGAACATACGAGCAGTAGATCCCAGAGTTCATCTCTGATCATATCAGAGCTGTTTTACCAACACATGTTTGGCCTAAAACTTGAAATTTGGGCAAGTAGGCATGTTCTGGCGCATCTATCTCTGTCTCTGTCTGTCTGTCTGTCTCTGTCTCTGTCTGTCAGTCTGTCTGTCTCTCTCTTTCTCCCCCCCCTCTCTCTCTCTCTCTCTATATATATATATATATATATATATATATACATATAATCAATTGAACATCTTTTTAAAAAAAATAGAATGAACAGTCTGTAATCAACTAATGAAAAAAATCTTCGCTCATAACCACTCTACTGGTGGTATTAAGCAATTTTCTGATCAATGATCTACTCAAAAATTAATTCATGTGCACATGCTTGTTGTATGTTTATCTCTTGATATATATATATATATATATATATATATATATATATATATATATATATATATATATATATATATATATATATATATATATATATATATATATATATGCATGCGTGTGTGTCTGTGTCTGTGTGAGAGTATGAGTCGGAGAGAGAGTGCGTTCATTTATTAGATTTTGGTTGCTGCGTTTTATCCTTGTTTTATTCACATAATGTTCGTCGTAATCTCATTCCTAAACAATGCATTGAGGATTTATCATATAGATCGAAGATAATAATTGAAAATTCCTGACTAAAATGAAGCAAATAAAAACTTCTCAGGTTACATATCTATTGATCAACACTTGTATTATTATATTGATGCCCTATAAAAAGGAAAATTTCAACAAAGTCCTGAAAAAACTCAAGCAGAAAATATTTCTTTTACGCACACGTATAGACACACATGCACACACACATATATATACGGCATGCTGGAGTGATACCCCAAGAAGCTGATCGCTGTTGCGTTGCATAGATTGGTTCCTGTCAAACTCCATACATGATCTTTAAGATTGTTTTTATGATGTCAGATTTTTATTGGGTCACCACTCAAGGTTTATTCAATGTCGAGCGGAATTTAGTCATCCTGATTTCGGTCTTCTCTAGCTCGCTATTTCAACAGGTTCAACTCAAAGACACTGAAAACTACAGTCAGCTTTCCCTTACTTATCACTGGTCCCTCTGTCCACCCTATCCCCCCTCTCTCTCTCTTTCTCACTCTCACTCTCTCTCTCTCTCTCTCTTTCTCTCTCTTTACACACACATTTATGTCAAGGAGTAACAGTAACTACACACACACACACGTGTGTGTGTATATGTTTGTGTATGAATGCGTGTGTGCATGTACGTGTGTATGTGTGTGTTTATTAGTGTTGGTATTTGTACATACATGCCACGTAAAAGAATAATTTCATCTTGTCGTAATAAGCTATCATATTAGGTATCTGTCTTAACAATCATAGTCTATCTTCTACTCCTAAGCTCAATGGAGTACGGGGTAATGTATGGCATGATGTATTACATGCAAAAGTTCAAATAATTGATCGTAGCTATTAACTTGGCTTCACTGAATTTGACTTGAGACAACGAGTGTTTGGTCCCAAGCAAGAATTGAACACACAACACTGACGTTAGTATGCAAGACGGAGTTAGAACCCAAAGTTGATAACTAAGTTTGACTCAAGCTGTCACAGGGCCAGCAGAGGTGCGCATCTCTCAAAGATCGAACTGCCGACACTAACATAGTGACAATTACTCTTCGCTTGGAGCTAAAGAGTATTCTATCTGATTTCTTCGCATAGGATCTCTCTAGCTTTCAGAGTTCATTGCAATATTTCTGCTCCACGAGAAATATTTTGGAAACTTTTCTCTAAAGGACTGACATTATCAGCGAGGCGATTCCAAACTTTATTGCAATCATCTTTTCATTGATTCCCTGAAATCAATATCGAAAAATCGACAGTCATTTCCTCCCTTTTCAAGAAGTGTCCTCCCTCGTTTGAAAAGTATTCGCTGATTAGAATACTGATTGGATCCCTTATGCTCTGAACTGCCTGAGGGCAATGTGAGATATCAAGGGTCTTCCCAACCCTATCATTAAAGTTTTCCTGTACTCTACCAGATCCATACCCCAGCTTGCCTTGCTACATACCACACAATTGATTTGAAGACTACTCCTCTGAAAACACAGCATATCAATAAATGTATATGAGAACAACAGGCTTCATAAACACAGAACCAAACCCTTGTTAGCAATCTATTTCCTTCCGTTAAGGCATGTCCTTTCTGCTATAGCTGTTTGAAAGGAAAACCGGTATTTTGTGTAGAAACTTTGCCTATGAAATAATTCAAAATTTGAAGTATGCAATGCAATTGGGATGGATAATGTAAGATAGAAGCGTAGTGGAAAAGAACAAATGAAAGAAATGCCAAAAATAATTAAAAAATGTTCACTGATAACAGCATGTACTTATACGATTTTGTCGTTTTTATCACATGGTTTTGGCCAATATACTCACAGCATCTAATGCATGTTGTATTTTGAGGAAACACCTTTTACTTTTTAGCTGGATGTATTCTCACGCCATACGTTTTGCCACGTGTGACATTCTTTCAGACGATCCAACGTGTGACAAGTGGGACATTCACGCGCTTCCAAGCTCATGATTTGGACCTACGATAATTTTCACATCCCTCCTTTTCTAGTCATATTCCCGAAAAAAAAAGTTATTCAAACAGGTCTGGTCGATCACTCGATAGAAACAGCGTTACAACTTATGCTTTTTGGCTGCATGCCTTGTTGAGTGTTATCAATTAAAAAATCTGAAACCAGTTCGATCGTTGCTTCTTCCGTCTTATGTTGGGCAGTGGTCACTGGGAAAGAACAAATTCCCAAAGAATAAAGATGAATGCTACCGGGACACACACGAAAGGATTTAGCATAAACATTGCAAATTGAATGCTGCACAAATGCTATTCAAGGGGGGTTTCAAAAAAAATTAAAAAAAAAACTGTTTCCCCCTCCAAAATGGGTATTTAAAAAAAAAATTCAGTCCTTTAACTCAATTGGTGAGGCCTTTACACGTGATAAACAGCTACGTACATATGTGGCCAGCAAGTTAGACCAAATCAAATGTGGAAGAGTCCTTTGTTGTCAGTTTTTATGATAGTTTTGGCTTACGGTTTTATCTATACAACTGTCAACATCTCAGTATTGCATACATTACATTCGTGAATATTGTCGGAACGGTATGAGCAAATTGGAGGTTCTCTCTATTCACCGGACTAGCACGTAAACAAGGATATCGGTCGTGAAATAAGAAAAAAAAAACAAATACGTGCGTGGAGTTGTTCAATACGAAATTGTGGATACGTTTGTCGGACAACGTACTGATAATTCGTGCGTATGTACATGTGAAGTTATTCAAATTGGCAGAGGGGCAGAAGACAAAACAATATTTTCAACATGATTAAATTGCATAATAACCAAGGCTACTCAGTATTGTCTTTTTGTTTCTGATGCATTTTCCTTTTTTTTCTCTTTATCTTGCCCTTTCCCAAATTTTTACATTTTTTTGTCTTCCTGGTACTTTTCTTACCAATTAAGGTTCGATCCTTTCTATTTGCAATCACTTGAAAGGAATTTCATTATTCAATTCCAGTTATTCTTGAGTAAATCTCTATGTTCATTAATACATAAGCGATGGAAAGGCACCACTGGATTGGATGTAAGTGCTCATGTACATCTGCACGCACGTGTGCCGGGCTTAATGTCATACGATACACACTTGAATTTTGTGGATTTATATTTCTGATATAGCTCTTGCGGGTTCATATAATTAAAATATTGCATTTCAAATTTCCCAAATTTTACACAGCCATATACATCTCGAGCTTAGTCTTAGTTGCAAATGTATATTTTTTTCATTTGACCAAATAAATTATGCTTCTTTTCTCTTTAGGGGAAATCAAACTCTCTCTCTCTCTCTCACTCTCTCTCACTCTCTCACTCTCTCTCTCTCTCTCACACACACACTAACACGCGTGCGCACGTGCACACACACACACACACACACACACACATACATATGAATATTTATATATGTTTTTATAAAACTTACCTAAGTTGTATCCAAAAGTCCCCAACGAAATCTTGGCTGTGTTTTTGAATTCGACTCTGCTCTTTATTGTAGGTGTAATCAGTCAACTGTATTGAGCCGCACAGAAAATATCAGCAGCTACTAAATGGGGTTCCGCTGAACTTGCAAAACGTGTGCTAGCGTTTGAACACTTGTTTTCATCATCTCGCTCGTTAGAAAAAAATATTAATTCAGGGGGCCAAGTAGACACAGGAGATGAAAAAAATGGATTTAATAGGGTGATTGATGACTGATTAGGCTCTTTATACACATGCACGCTTAAATATATATATATATATGTATATATATATATATATATATATATATATATATATATATATATATATATATATATATATATATATAAATGTGTGTGTGTGTGCTTGAATACATGTATAAATGTATGAAAAAAAATGATACACACCAACACAAAGACACAGCTATATATATAAATGGTGATATATATACATAGGATACTATATATATTTAAAAGTGTCTTTATTCAATAGTGTTCAAGGTTTCAAGAACGTTCGAGGCTCAATAACCCACTTCAAAATAATCCGAAATATATATATATATATATATATATATATATATATATATATATATATATATATATATATATATATATATATATATATATATATATATATATATATATATATATATATATATATATATATATATATATACATACACACACAGCCTTACTTGCACTTTGATATTTTGTGCTTCAAAAATGACAGAAACTCTTTCCTCCAGCTGGGCGTAGGCTTGGAATTTCTCTTCAGTTATAAGCCAACACCATATCTTGGGATTTACCACGCTACCAAATGGATAAATACTTGCAGATCCAGTGGTCAACGGCAATTTTTCTTAGTTCTTGGTGCACTGATAACAAATCTGCCTTTTAAGGAATTGTAGCAGCATGGGCGGTTGTCAGAAACAGGATGACTCCCTTCTGCCTCTAAGTTGACAAGAAATAAGTTCAAATACTTTGGCTTTTTTTAGTTCCGATCCGACGCTTTCCATTTTGGAAGCAGAAAAAAGGAACTCATCCATACATACATGTTTTCTCTCACACTCTGTATTAACCATTCTCTCTTCCCTGTTTATCGATCTATCTCTCTGTCTGCCTCTGTGTTACCTCTTCTCACCCTCTCTCTACATATACATATATATGTGTGTGTGCGTGTGTGTGCGTGAGTGTGTGAGTGTGTGTGTGCGTGTGTGTGTGTGTGTGTGTGGATCAATTAGTCCGTAGCCTGCCACAGTTATCATCATTTCATGCAGAAGATATTTATTTTTCAACAAAACTTCCTTTGTCGATGCATTTGATTAAGTTGTGAATACTTACCTCGTACCTCCAACATTATACAGTGGAAAAACATAAATGAACGTACTCATAATTCATCTGATATATCTATACCTATATATCTATATATCTATATATCTATATATACATACATACATACATACATACATATATATATATATATATATATATATATATATATATATATATATACATATACATATATATATATATATATATATATATATATATATATATATATATATATATATATATGTGTGTGTGTGTGCGTGTGTGTGTGTGTGTGTGTGTGTATGTATGAATTCGTGTGTAAGACATTAAAGGGAACTCAGTATAAAATAATCCACAAAAACCTCTATGAAGGAAATTTAGGTCTTAAATCGAATCTAGACGAAAGTCAGAGTGAAATATGTAAGCTCACACAAAATTAAACTAAAAATTATTAGGATTCATACAATTAAGAAACAGTCAACTATGAAAATAGAAATAGTTTCTTCTCTCTCTTTCTCTTTTTAGAGACGTTCATTTTAGAACTGTGTTTGAAATTCTAAAATTTTGAATTCTTAAATAGAAAAAACGTTCCGGAAACTTCATTTTTATCACGATTTCTCAAAAGCGTAGATCCGTTTTGTACTTTGCTTCATTGATAGATGCCTTTCAAACGATAATATGATATGTAGCACATTTATTTTTTATTCGGAATGGGTGGAAACTTAGTCAGGAAAGTTCAGATTAGGTCACAGTAGGAAAAAAGGCAACAAAAAGACACTTGAGTCAACCAAGAGAGATATGCACAGCTCAGATCAGAGAAATATACTTTGTTACACATGGAAAATATCTATTATATCTATTCATTCCTGAAATTGGCTTTTTGGAAAGGCAAATAGGAATGAAACTCGCATATAAACTGTAAAAAGAATGCACAAAATAATTTGAACATATGGATGTTTTTTTAATTCTTTTTATACATTATGTAAAATATCATTGGTTAAGCACATGCATAAGAAATAATGTTGATTATTTGAAATGAAAATCGATTTCATATGAACTTTTTTAAAAATATGATTCATTATCATTTTTTCCGTCATAGCCCTGATAACTTACAGTTTATGAAAAGATAAATTCAAGGAAATTCAAGGAAAAAACCAGCCGTCAGCATGGATAATTTAAAATTATTTGACTTGTTAAAACCAAACGAAAAGCATTAACTGAAATTGGATTCCGGAACGAAATAAAAGCAGAACTTTGAACAGAGAAGTGTTCGTTGGTAGTTAAAAAAGAGAGACGGATAACCAGAGGAATATTAATCAATCAGAAGATTTGATCAAAATGAGCACTATAAATAGACAAGAATGTGGAAATGTTTTGCAGTTGAGTAAGAGGAACTTAGTTTGCAGGGTGATTTAGCAAGATGCTACAACTATAATGAGGTCGATCCGTATTGTTTCACCACACATATATTCTTCAAGTTCAAATGTTAACATTAACATTTCCCTGCACAAAAAAAAAGAATGGAGTAAAGTCTCCTGCGTGGAACAATATGATAACACTACCAACGAGAACACATTTGTTTTCAGTATGAAGAACAGACAGAGTAATGATGACCCCAACAAACAGCAAAGTAACTCACAAAAGAACAGTTGATGAGAGATCTGAGCAAAATAATTGTCCTGAAATAGGAAAAGGAAATATCACAGAGACTTTATAAGTCGAATGAAATATTATTGAAGATACTTCTCTGCAGAGGACATCTAAAAACGTAAATATAACTCATGAAAGCGTCATCAAGATAACTAATTATAGCGAATACAAAAATTGAAAGCACGATTGCAAATTCTTCTAGGTTAAAAAAAAACACGCAATGGTTTATGATAAAATTGCTGAAAGCATCAAACTGGCCAAAATGTGAACTCAAAGCAGGCAGAGCTGTAAGGTGGTCGTTCGTTTATTGTAAATCGTGCAAACGGTTTGAGTTCAACCCTACAAGCGAGTGGAATGAGTACAAATATCTGAGAAAAGATCTGAGAAAAAAAACTTTGTCGCTATGGAATTTAAAGGAAAAGGAGCCAAAAGCTAGACTTAATTGCTTTTTTCAAAAAAAAAAAAAAAAAAGAAAAAGAAAAATTATTTCAATAGAAAAATTAGCGGACTAAGACCTTGACATGGAGCAAATAAGATGGATGGATATCAACACATTTTTCGAGATATGTGCAACTTTTGAATCATGAGCTTGGAATTCGTACACTTAAACATCCTGTTGACGTCGGCGAGAGAACCAAAGAATTTGCAGAAATTTCTAATTGACTTAATGCTACCTAATCCTCAGAGATTACGTCAAGTCAACTCTAGTGTGGGGATCTTATTTCTAATTATTAAATACAGGCAGTCCCTGGGTAATGAACAAGACATATTTCTAAGATTTTTTTTTCTTTGAGTCGAATTAGTAGGTAAAAATGTGTGCATAAAATATGGGTCGATTTCACTTCTGGACACAAGCGAAACTTTTGCTGGGAATTTTCCATTATCCAACATTTGAGTAAACCAAGGGACCAACGAAGATTTGGCCCTAAAATTCAAACTAGCGGATATCTTGTAGTATAAACATGTCATTAATCAGTAGAAAGCTCTGTTAATGCTGACTGATATTTAAACGAGGACCATGGTAAGAAAATTAACAGTGTTATTAGTTGTTAAATGTTGTTTGAAATTATTTCAGTAGGGCGAATAAGCATTTGCTGTTGCAGTACTTTGGTATGCTTTGGAATCTTCGGGTTGTGTCATTCATAGTAGTCCATACTATCTTTCAAATTGTCCCCATCACCGTTAAAATAGTTTTCATTGCCAGGCTTCTTTTATTAGTCAATTTATTCACACTTGAAATACCAATGACGCATAAATTGGGCTGAAAAAATTATCAGTATTACTCAACCTGATTGGTTGCAGTTCAGTTTAAATATAGAAAAAAAACCCATCTTTTATTGGAAGAATGTTCTCAACTGTGTTGGAAAGCTTTGTAAACATCCATTCATTCATTGTTGGGGCCTTTGATAGATGAGGCGTACGAAGCTGTATCACAGTACTCCTCAAATGACTTTGAGGTCTGTGGAGCAGCACGTCTTATAAAGTAAGGCTGGTTCATCAATTACAAGAGGTTTGTAAGGTGATTTTGAGCTGGCAGGGTTTAAAGAATCTTTGAATATTTTCATTGTGATCGAATTTTTGTTTCTTTCAGCTTTCCATATGATGGGACCTGAGACAGATATGAATGTTATGTGGGAAAGACGTCTCACTATCACTACCAGGTCTGTGATGTGCAGCAGTTGACTATCTATTTTTATTGGACCACTTGTACACAAAATGAATTTTTATTATAATTATATCATATTACATTTTTATAGTGCCATGGATTATTTTGATGCCTGTAATCAGTTCAAATGCTTTATACTGTTCTTTTCAAATCCGTTTGATGGTGCAAACGGACTTTTTGCAAAATCATCCCTCATTACTTCGTTTACCAACAAATGATGGATATGTTCCTCTGTGTACAAATTGTCCAAAGCATAAATTTGATCAATCGATGCTCGCCCATGTTTGCCGTACATGTTTTCAATTGTTTTCGTATTTTCATGATGATGAATGTTGGCAAATTTTACATCAACTGAACCATAATTTAAAGTTTCATCATTTGAATCATCAGTGTTGTAGCTCTCAAGGTCTGCTATCATTTGTGCTATCTTTGGACTGGCAATCATCCATTTGATTAATGCATACACAAAGGACATCCCCATCAGCCTTAACCCCTCGTTGTGTTGTTCTTGCGCCTGATCAACAACAATAGGAGAAAAAGGGCGACATGACTTCAACACAGGGGAATGACCCTACTGAGATTCATCAAACACATCTGGTTGAGAAATATGCGGCTCTTCCATAGATTGAAAGAAAGCAGGGATCCATAAAGCATAGATATTGTTATTTAATGCAAACATGTATGAATCAATGAATGCTTGGAAGTTACCTTTGCGAATAGATCTCACAAGCAAAGGTAATATTCAGTCAAACTCGAGAACATTCTACTCGATCCTGAAATGAAGCAGGCGTGTCTTTGAGTGATTTTCCAAAGAAAACATTGCACTAAAAAGACGATTAGGCCACAGCATGTACTTGGTTTAAATTGAATATCTTTTCTATTTTTACATGACCATCGCCAAGAGATTCTGTGCAGATCCTCGTCTTGATTCCTGCACGGATAATGCTTTCAGTGCATTTGTTGCCGTCAAGTATATTTTATAAAGCAGCTAATAACACCATTTTTATATGAGTAGAGAAAATGTGTTTGTTTGAATTGGCATTTTCCGAATTCTTGGATATTGGAAAATCATAGGAGATTTGCATCCCAGGATCACAGTGTGGTTTATCAGCAAATAGCATCCTGCATATTGGATAATTTGCTCCAGCTGTTAGCATGGTTCAACATGTGCGTAATACAGATGATGAGGTATCACAGTTTCAGATGTACTCCTGCACACGTCGTAGTTTCTTTTAACAATCACATCACCGGCCATAGTATGTTGAAGTGCCATGAAAGTGCTTAAGCCATGGTTGATTAAATATCGTGATCTATGCTGTCTACAGCAGTAATAATGAAAATATCATTTAAAACGAAATTGAATTGAAAGGAAAGGGTTCGAACCTTTGCATGCAAAATTGAACCAACATGAACATGGGGGTATATCTCAAAATTAGCTTTTGTCACCCCAACTTGTCTGTAACGTGGACTTCCGTCGCTCATTTTCCCCTGCATTGCATTGGATGAACTAATCAATAGGTTGTGCTACAGCTATCATGGTCTCTTTTCCTTTAAGAAGCAAATGCATGGGTCGAAAAAGGCTGCATAGTATTGGCTAAATCCGACTGAATTCATCAAAGTTGCAACAAAATTGATAATTGCCAGCAAATATATCTTGTCTGAGAATTTCTCCTTGTTGTAGTAAGCACATTTAGCCTGCTTCTGTTCCCTTACAACTACATCAGACATTATTTCCTAGATATTTCAATTGTTGTTAAAAAACTTTAGGGACATTCTGATGATTCCACATTAAAAATAAGTTGTATAAACAAATGAAACATTCCTTGGCAGAATAATGCTCGTAATTCCATGTGGTTACCTGGTACGAATACAGATTTGCCGCTCCGTGAAGTTGTTCTACGACAAGATATATTCCTTCAGACTTAACTATCCAATGCTCAGAAGATGATGCATTGTTTTTGTTTTCTTTTTAAATTTTCAAAATGTTCATGGAACTTGCCGAAGCGATCCTTGTGAATTGATTAGCTTCCATATCCACCATGTCATCACCGATGATTTACCTAATAATTTTCCATCAACTAACAGCATAGCACCTTGTCTGACGCAACAGACAATGCAAAGAGTGCTAGCACTTCCATCATTTGCATGTCTGAGGTACCTTCTGAGTTCAGTTGACAACCTATACGAATGATATGTGAGTGCTTATTTCTACATATCTTGTAATACTTTTCTCTCTCAGACATATCTGTCTCATGTATATCGATAATTTCATCCTTCAGTTGATTGATTGGTGTATCTTACAGTCTTTTATCGGCAAACTATTAAAGATCCTCAGATAAAGCTTTATATTCTGCATTTTGGTTTCTTTGGTTACTTTCTCCCTGGACAAAAAATTATCACAACCGTTAGACTGACGTTTACTCCCATTAGTAGCATCATTTTTTGACTGGACGCGTCACTGACACGTTGGTCAAATGGCTTCCAAACTCCTTTCTGCAATGCTTGACAATCTATAACAACTTCAAACATATATGAGATGATCCGGAGGGAAAAAAGAGGAAAAAGTCATGTTTGCATATCAAGCCTTAGATTTGAAATCCCTGGGAGTAGAAGGTCCCGTAGATGACTGTGTACCGTTAGCTTATGCCACGTAAAAAAATATTTGAGTCAAAACAAAAATTATAACTTTACAACACACAAAATAAAAAGAGAAAGTAAGATCATTGAAGAATGTACTTACCGTGGTATGTGACTTTTAGATTAAACAGCTTTGAGTATCAAATATTGCAAATTTCTTAATGTGAAAGTAAAGGAAAATAACAGAAAAAGTGAAAAACAAATGTACTTGGAGCATACACTGTCATTCAGGAAGGTGGACACAGTTCTTATCTAGCGCCAACGTCAATGCCCGATTTGGACGATACATTGAAAGCAATAGTACTGAGTTGGTACCCTTAATTTAAGATCTTCTGCTCAGATGGTTTGTAAAGGAGGTTAAAGAGTTTGTTAACACAAATGATTTGGGAGTCACCAGCAAGCCACCATTTCCAGGCGTGTCTTCAATTGCTCCATGTACGCACAAGGAAGCCATTAGTCACATGTTATAACATGTACCCCATAGAACAAGAAATGGCCATCAACAGATAATAATTTAAGCGGTTACTGTGGTTCAAAGTCTACAACCAGAAGATCAGCTTTGGTTGGCTTATGGAAATCCAAGCTTCGTTTACCATTGGAAAAATATTATCAAGAGCTTACACATGCGCTGTTGAAATTTTTGCCCTGGGATGTGATGGCAAAACGTCAGAGATCCATCATCCTGCCCGACCGAATTAACACACACACACATACACACACACACACACACACACACACATATATATATATATATATATATATATATATATATATATATATATAGAGGACAGCATGGAAGCTTTTTGTGAAAGGGCACAATCTTCACTCAACCCCTTCTACAATAGCTGCCCTAAAGAAGCATGTTAGGTTCTAGAGTTCACAACATAACAATCTTCACTGTAAAGATTGGTCTGATCAATTTATAATGAGTACTATGAACCCTTTTGGACATGCCAATGAAAGGCAGGTTAGTCTGGCTACAAACTTGTCTCTTCCAAATGTACGAATTGTTGTGCTGAGCAATGCAAGAACAAAAGATGGCCTTAGACCTCTTTTGCAGCAAAAAGTAGCGCTGAATAAAAATTTCTGCAATAGACTTGGGCAATTATTGTTATAACTTATTTTGAGTTTTGAATTATGAAATAGGAAAAAACTTCTGAGAAATTCGAAAGTATCGAATCCGAATTGTTGTATCTAATAAATGCATGATTCGACACCGAGATTATCTATATTATTCTAGTTTTTGCAATGTTATTGCAATTACAATTTTCATAAAAGCCATGGTCACCACGTTGAATTTTCTTTGACTTGCATTCATTGACCAAATGACAAGTTCCAAAAATCATGTATGGTGAAAAAATCAACTAATTGTGCCTCGACATCCGATTATATCCATCGTTGAAAAAAGGAAAATATTGTCATCGGCAGCATTTTTCTTTTTGATATTGAAAATTCATAATGGCACAGTATTATCTTTTTTTTGGATCACTTCTAATTATAAGTGCAATTGTATGCTTTCACCAGAAAATGTACAATTGGCTTTTTGGTTGAGCAAACCGACTGTATTCCAATCGTTGACCGTTAATGAGCAAACTCTCCCCCAATAACTGATGACATTCCCCTAAAGACCACACTATTCTCGCTAAACTCCAGTCCATGTTGATGTTGACTTATTTTCCCCCTTCAAAAAAATGAATAAATGAATAAATGAACAATCACCAACAAACCTAACGAAGTGATCTCTTAACTGTTTGTCTACCTGACATGTCAAACCAAATATATAGAATTATCAATTTCCCAACCGTGATTAGAAAAACGATTTGTTGATTGTTAGATTGCTGTTGTAACAACTGAGCCAAACAGACAAGTTTTAGATTTTTACAAATTCATTTATAATAGACACAATACAATGGTAGCAGGAATCACCTCCTGTTAGGATAGAAGTAGGAATAGAGTGTGTCCCTGCAGCGGTCAGGCTTGTTCCCACTCTATTTTCACTTGTGATTGTTCTTTTTTTTCCTTGATGCATCGCCAACACATGGATTTGATTTACGCTTTGGAGGCATGGTAGCAAGAGTAAATAAGAGAAATATATCTAACAATATTTTGATATAACTGTCTTAATTGCAGTGTTTGCGAGCGAGAGATGTCCGTAAGCCCGACGTTTCTAAACTGGGGACCCTCTGTACACTGTTTATACGGTTTTCATTCGAGTAATTTGATATAGTGAAGAGGACAAGAAAGGCAGAGAGGCAGAAAAAATGTAAATAAAACGGGCGAAGAAAAAAAGAAATGGGAAAATATATCGGGCTTAGGAATCGGTAACTGACTTAGAGAGAATAAGAGTGGTTTGCAGAAAGCTTCCTTAAGAGTTTTTTTATGATTGTCACGAGAGCTATTTAAAGATCAATTTTTGTTTAGGCAGCTGGTTCTAATGAACAAAGATTGTGGAAAAAAGTAGAGAAGGAAAATGCTAAACATCAGTAACAGGTAATACGATGAAGACGCACGAAAAATGAATCAAAGAATGAAGGAAGAGAAAAGATGATAAAAGAAAGATAAGAAAAGATGGAAATGGAAAAAAATGACAAAAAAAAGAAACATCGTGAGAGTAGGGCAGAAAATCAAATGAAAACCAAGAAACTAAGAAAATTTGAACAAAAAGGGTGTGAAATATACAAACAAGAATGAGAAATAGAAGGAAATGGCAAAATTAAAATTCAAGCACACCCAAGCATACCATTGCTTATCAGGGGAACACCGAAACACGTTTTCAAGAAAAGCAATTGTTTTACTAAAGCATTCAATGAAATATGATAAAAGCATGCAAAAAACAATGTCAAACTTACAGTAATTAACTATAAACGAGGAAAGTATTACCTAAGTAACAAATCAAGTTACGGAAACAATTCGTGGTGAATACCAAAAATAGGAAAAGAGGGAAACCATGCTCAAATAAGTATGGAAGAAGAAAAGGGTAATAAAAGAAACACGCCAATTGAAGAGAAATATAAAAGAGAGCATATAAGAGGAATTTATTACGCTCACCTGTAAGAAAGGCGACGGAAAAAAAAAAGAGAGAGAGAAATCTCCAAAGAACTAAAAAGTGAGGAAGAGAGGTCGTTTACTGACTGGAAAACGAAGACCTTGTAAGGAGGGGGATAATATTTGAGGGAAAAGATAAAAGGAATAGACAGTTATATCTCTTCAAATACATACATAAAAAGACAGAGAAAGAAAAAGAAGGAAATATTTTTTTTTTTAATGGTCAAATAAAAAGCATTCTAGGAAAAATATAATGCAAAAAAGATGACTAAATGGAAAATAAGGAAGGAAATGAAAAAAAAACAATCAGTGATTTATGAAAGCGGGGGGGGGGGTAAAAACAATAAGCTGGTAAAAAAAGTGCATTATCAAAAGAAATGAAAGGAAGAAAGAAATATGAGAAAGAAACAGTGGATTAAGAAATGATCTCAGAAAAAATGATGCGAAATTGAAAAACATCAAATGAATGTAAAAAGGAGAACAAAAATATGAATGAATAAAGAAAATGAGCAGACTCCGTTCGAAACTAGTGACGTTGTTTACGCAATTTTCGACTGCATTCATTGACAGTTTTTTTCATAAAACTTCAAGTGTTCAATTGATTTTTCAAGTCAATCCTCGTCGAAACATCAGGAGCAAACATTTATGATAATATCAAGATGAATAAGTCAAATAATATCGTACGAAATGAACTATAGTTTATCGGAGAATTAAAAAAAAAACAATGAAATATATATATAGTGTATAACTGAGTTATAAACACTGCATAGCCAGCTTCAATGAGACAAAGGAAAACCCGATTTATTTCGATTCTTGTTCGGCATTTTTTTCCATTCCTCTCCTTACTTTCCAGTTCTTTTCACTTTTTCTCAGCCTCTCTCTCCCCTCATTTGCAAACAACATCACTTCCTTTCAGTACAATTCAACACTACTTCAGTATAATCTTTAAATACGATAGAACACACACACACACACACACACACACACACACACACACACACACACACACACACACATATACAAGCATACACACGCACTACCCCTCTCTCTTCCTTGCTTTCTCTCTCTTTTCTCCTATTGCACCCCCTTATTAAATCACCATGCTTACTCATGTCTCTCTCATCAATGTGACTTTTTTCTCTTTCTCCTCCTCTTCCTATCTTACCAATTTAAGAATAGCATAGATAATAGTAGATCATCTGGGATAGAAAATAAATTAGTAGGGTAATTTTGCGAATTATCAGCTGAAATATGTAGAATGAATTAGGAAAAATAAATTCACAACATGTGCCCGATGTGTCTTTCCCTGTACTTATAAATTTGTATTTCTTTCATTAAGTTTCATACATTTTTATAATTTGAATTAATATGTATTCTAATGTTGAATAAGCATTGTAAATGAAAATTATATACGGAAATGCCCACGGAAGAATTGTGTTTCGATAATTAAATAAATATTCTCCCATTAAACTCCCAAACCGGAAGGAAGCATGATTCCCAATTTTTCCACCTCTCTGTTTCTTTCGCTAACTTTCTATCTTTCTCTCTGAATCCTCCCTAATTTCTTTCTTTATTTCTTTCTTAAACTTTCAAATTTCAAACGAGAATTGATTTACAAAAAATTAATATGACGTAAAGAAAGAAAATAAAATAGCCCTCTTTCTACGCTGACTCTCTCTTTCGCCCCTTTTTATGAGACATATCAACATTTTCAGTTCGATCTGAGAGAAAGCAATTTTAGTACTCATAGACCAGATAGGGAAGCGTGAAATACAAACTAAGAGGAGAAAATAAGCAATCATTTTTTTTTTTTAAATATGACAAATGGGAAACGAAATCACGAAGAAGACGAGTATGAAACTAGCACACACGGGCTCAGGCTGATCAAATAAAAGCAGTGAAATCAAAGTGGATGACAAAAAAAAAAATGACAAAAAAGACAAAAGAAAAAAAAGACAAGGAAAGAATAGGGTACAGAATGAAAAGAAGATAATATGGCGGCAATTATGGAATGATGGAAAGGAACAACTAGAAGTAATAAAAACGGATATAGTACGTTTTATAACAGTATGATACAATGCACTGAATTACATATAGTTTCATGGTCTTTATTGTCAAAACAGAATGGTTTCGTACGCCTAAACTGGGCCAGGGAACATCGCCATTGAACCATTTAAGACTGGTACCATGTTGCTTTACCAGGCAAGTCACTTTTCTAGTTCTTTTGGGCAGAACTTGTGTGTGGAGTAGACTGCATGAAGCTATGGATCTAGTCGATCAGTAGAGTGCTGTGGCTCTGTAACGGTATGTGGCGTGTTCTATCTGAGTTCGCAAGGAATACAAATAGAATTTGAGCCTGACTGGTGTAGATCATTTACAACCTTTTATCCCCTGTCGTGATGTTCGTATAAGAATGTGGGTAGGCTTCACAGAAGTATCTCTAGGAAAAATTAGCTGACTTTTAGGCACTCCATAGACCCGAAACTAACCAAATCTAAACCTTATTGAGATGTAAGAGAGATGTTGTAGAC
>OY735200.1:36231616-36276616 GCA_963457665.1 Thysanoteuthis rhombus | reverse complement strand
GCGGCCTGTGTGCAGGATAATCCTTCAGATAAAACATTTACTCTCCTATAGTGTGTGTGTGTGTGTGTGTGTGTGTGTGTGTATATACATATGTGTGTGTGTGTGTGCGTGTATGCGCGCATTTTTTGTACTTAATTTGGATTTAAAGTATTATCTCCTATGTCCTATTCAACTTTAAGCATTCTTCCTTTGACTTCAAATATGTACCTCAAATATATCGTTATTTGCTTTTTGTATTTTTTTAATGTGATTTCTTAAATTGCATATAATTAAAACTGCTCACAAGATTAAGATATTGATTAAGTATCTTAGAGTGTTTTTTCTTTCTCAAAAGTTAATTACATCTTTGTTTTTTTTCTGTTTGATTGTTTTCAGAGAAGGGAAATGCGCTGTTATTGATCTTGATTTAGCCGTTAAAATGGTTGCATTTTGTGTTAGAGTATTTCATTAAGACTTTTTTCTATCCTTGCAATTTTCAATTAACTAATTTTTTTTAATTTTATAATGATTTTTGTGTAACGTGCAATTCTTCTTCTAGGCAAAGGAAGTATTCTTAGATATAATTTTTAAAATTCTTATACTGGCGTTGATTTAGAAAATGCTCATTCTATTTTGGGTGTTTCATTTTGTTTTTTGAAACTCCACACTTGGATGTATAGATGTTATTTAGGAATTTTCCAACATATTTTCATTACTGCTGAATTTGATTCAGTGTTTGAAGCTCCCATGTACAGTTTACCATTGCCCTGTCTTTTGGCGGAATATACATTAGCTTTGTTCATCACATTACCTTGGGTCCAGTTGTTTTATTTGTTTTTGTGAAACAGTCATTTGGGTGTCTGTAGTTGCGATTTATCGTACTTCTATCCGTGTTCTATTCATTCTTGATTATTTCTTTTATGTTCTTTTATTTTTCATTTATATTGTTTATTCATAGATAGCTTATTTGAGAGTGTTCTTATGGGAGGTTTTGTGTCTGATAACGTAAGGAAGTATTTTGTTATTACATTTTACCTATTTTTTATTTCCACATTCAAATTAAACGGTGGGTTAAACCAGTACTTTTTATACTCAGTTTTTTTTCATCATTCTGGGGCAATAATCCGATTCAAATTTAGATTAAATTAGTAAGCTCTAAAACGTGCTCATACGGTTCACTTCATCCATTTGCTTTTCTAGACGGCTCATAAGAGTTATTTTAAGGGCTTGAGTCAATATCTTGATATTAAACTTTCTTTATTGGGCCTTAATCTCAAAGATGATTATAATTTTTTGAATATTTTTTCATGTTTTCTTGTCAGTTTTTGTTCATTTTAATTTTTTCAGAATAATGATCTGTCGTCTTTATACTAGCTTATGTTATTTTTTTTATGATGTTTTGTAGAATGCTGAATATATATAAGCCTGTGAATTCAGAAATTTCTACTGAATCGGCAGATCACATGTGGATATCAAAGCTGTTTACGTTTTATTCAATTAATCCATGTTTCATTTCGTTTAGCTCTTATTGGTTGTCTTCACTGACATAAATTGTTTGTTTCGTTTGCGATGCTCCTAGTTTGTAGTTAAGCGTAATCAATCGCTCTTTTCAGTTCTTTTCTACGGTTGATTGGTAGAATTTTATAATGTCAAATTGTATCAATTCACATTTGTTATTTCCTTAGATAATTTCAAACCAAGTTATAATGTGTTTTATGTTCCCAAATACGTTGAAAAAATTGTTGTTTTTTTTTTGTTCTTCAATTCTAAACTTGAATTATCCAGAATAACCTTGCTAACATGATTGATTCCACTTTTTAGGGGTTAATAAGTGTTTGTCGATATGAAGATTAATTTTATGATAATTGAAAGTTATATATACTAAATTTCTTCTATGTTTTACTTACTCTATCTCCAATTTTTAGCTTTTCTACAATACATCTGGCTTCTTTAACGATTTATATAATATTTATCTATGTTTGTCCTAATCCTACTATCATGGAAACCAACCCAAACAGATGCTCCAACGAATACTACGGATGATGTTATCTCCTCTTTTGGAATATCTCACCAAAATGCCAAACATTTCAAGGTGAGTAAAAGGAAGTGCGTTTCATGCCTGTATTTGACTTGGATCAAACTGAGAAATAAAGTCAGATGAGTCATTCTTTTCCTCTCTTGGTGCGAGCTTGAACTGGTTCGAGTAGGTAAGCTCTTCGTTTATAATTCCCATGTCTCATCCACCTAAAATGATGGGTTGGACACGGAGCTCAAATTGAGGTTTGATCATCAGTTCTCAGCAGGGGTGGGGTACATATAAAAAAGAGTTTTTTGGCTCATATGTGTGTACGCTTTATTGAGTCAAATTATTTTTCTGATTATAAATATGTGTTACATTGATAAAATAGCTATTTGATATATATGACCACATATATATATATATATATATATATATATATATATATATGTGTGTGTGTATACATACACACACACATACACATATATATATATAACCATATATATATTTATACTTATGAGCAGTACTTTTTATAAGCAAAACAATGATAAAGTTAAAAAATATAGCTCATACTTATATATTTATATACACACATATGTATATATATATATGCATGTATGTGTGTGTGTGTGATATAATTAGGTTGGGTAATGATGGAAAGCATGAATACATTTATGCATATATGAGTGTCTGTGAGTTTGTGTGTGTGTGTGTGTGTGTGTGTGTATGTGCTTGTGTGTTTGCATGCGAGCATAGAAATCAATATATGCAATACGTATAAATGCTTCCATTGACATGGAAAAATAAGGAAAAGAATAAAACAGTTAACATGCGACTTGCATAAGCGAAGAAGTCGACGAGCATATAACGTAATGTTGACTATATCCATTTGATTCATACAAAATTTGTTATCGTGTGATGTATACATCTGCGCATGTGAAAGTTATCCCTACTGCGCTATAATGGTAGATGAATAAACTTAGATTCAGCAAGCTTAAATCTTTTTTCCTTCAAAGCAATATTTGCAAAGATGTTCTATGAACACAAAGCCCTTGATCACTGGCTCTCACGATCGTTTCGTTATTGCTCATAAATTATACATCCTACTCGATTGTTTTTTTTTATCCCGAAGAATATAATAACTACTATGAATGCAATCCATAAAAATCATAAGATGAAGACGACAAGAAAATCGGCATTGCCAAAAATCTCCTCGTTTTCAGTATTTACGAGTAGCTCTCGAGACAAAAAACTTTGCCCTTCAATCAAAGAATACCCATAGTATAATAAGTGTAATGACAGATATTACTCGCTGACTCATTCAGATGACTTTGTTATTTCGACCACTTTATTGCATACGCTACAACAATAGGTTTGATAATATTTTGAATGATTCATCGAATATTGGTATTATCTTCGGTCAAAATTTCCAATAAAAAGTATACAACATCGGAATAGTTGATACATATTAGACCGATAGGCTATTTTTCGAATTATTCTGTGCTATCGTAACCACCCGGACGGGTGGAATGAATTACTGTCCAAAACCGAAATAGAGAGATAAGTAGATGGAGATAGAATTTTATTAATTTTTTTTTAGATTGATTAAATATTACTCTTTTTACTGATAGAAAAAGATGGCTGATATTGAGAAAGACAGGACTAGTGTAAAAAAAGGATCAATATCTTTCTCGACGAAGTCATAAGTGGAACAAAGTTAAACAATGGGGTGTTAATTTTAGAAAAAACGGAAGGGCTGGTCTCAAAAAGGACCAGTAAAAGAGAAAAACTTCATCCTTCCATACTGAGCACAAAAAAGTTAGAAGAAAACTCTCAATGTTGACACCCAAAAGAAAAAAAAGTTTCCTTTGATTTTGATCGATTTTGAAATGAAAAGAAAAACAATTTAGTCTCGATTTTGACGGTAAATGTGGAAAAACTTTCAATCTCGATGGCAATCCCTGATAATGAAAGTTGGTTTTCCACTCGATTTCGACCACTAGAGAGAAAAAAAGGCTTCTCCTTCCATTTTGATCCCGGATATTGAAAAAAAATTCCCTTTTTGACACCTGAAACTGACGAAGTAAGTATCCGTAAATTTTATCCCCTGAATTTGAAAGAGAAAAAAGAAAAGAATTTGTGAATGAGAAAAGGAATCTTCAATTTGACTCCGAAAATTGAAGAAAAATATCTTCCCCTTGTTTATGACCTCTAAATGAGCGGAATCACTCGTTGATTTTAATCCCCCAACCCGGAAAAAAAATTCAGGTGGATTTTGATCGCTTAAAATCAGGCAGAAAATTTTGACCCCCAAAAATGAAAAATGAAAGTTCTCATTCAACTTTTTGATCCATAATTGAAGACAAAATTTCCTCAAATTTGACCCAATTACGAAGGACAAAAAATATTCCTTTCGATTTTGACCCCCAGGAGTGAAAACAAATGTTTCCACTTGATTTTAACCCCTAAAAACTGTAATCTACATTAACTCCGATCCCCAAATTCCGTGTGTCAGAAAAATGTACTTAACCTAACTACATCAAATCGTGCAATAATAAAAATAGCACAAGATATTCATGTACAGCCGATGAACATAGTGATGTGAGGTGTATCAAAAATGTTTTAGCTTTTGTTTTAAATATCGAATGAAACCTACGTCACATAGTGATTTCGGGAATAGATTTGAGAAATAAAAATGCTCGTTAAAGGTAAGACATCATCTTTGGAATGATGAATAGTCATTAAATAGTGTCCCCCTGAATCGAAACCCCTAAAAATACATTTTTGGGGATGATTCAAGAAAAAATGATTTACCAGGTTTTATTGGTTTGTCAAGATGTGTTGATATAGGTCGAATACAGGAAGACGGGCTCTTGATGAATCATGATGGGATTGTTACAAGTGATCATTAAATCCATATAATGACGTATGCTTATTAGCTGGATTTTTTCTTTGAATTTTTCAGTGTAAAATGATTGATCTATGTAAAATATATTAATAACTAAATTGAGCACATCGGGAAGGAAGTGCATTATGTTGAAATTTATGTACCAATAATTCTATGGGTATATATTTTGTAAAATACTCATCTTTACACACATATACACAAACTAACATATGTACACATGTGTCACAGAGGAATAGTTAGGGTTCATATTTGATAACATACACGCTCACTCACTGATTTTACCCCCCCCCACGAACAGGTAGATTTTGATCGCCTAGAACTAAGCAAAATATGTATGCGTATATATATATATATATATATATATATATATATATATGTGTGTGTGTGTGTGTGTGTGTGTGTGTGTGTGCATGTGCGTGCGTGTGTGTGTATAAGTGGTATAATAAACTTGCTTGAGGTGCTGTTTCTACCATCCCTTCGGCGAGAGAAAAAGGTTTACACTAAAAACCCGTACACACACGTGTGTGCACGCACACACACACACACACACAAACATTAGCATGTAATGTACCTTGAGGCCGAGTATATTCGTACAGTTCACATCAATTCACTCGAATATATCTTTAACAATAAGAAAAATTCTAGAATTAAGTAAAAGATTTAAGAATAAAAATCAGATATCTAATATAACTGTCCCCATCGGTGTCGTCCTGTAACACACTCACAACTGTCCACCAGACAAGTATACAAACTTTTGTCCTAAAATGGGATAATGTGCATTTTAAATGAAACAATCATGTGAATCAGTATATATATGAAACAAACATATATAAACACATCTGGATCTACTTCCATCCTCGAGCGCTGGTGCACATGTGCGTGTATGTGTGTATATAAAAAGGTGATACGTTTGAGATATATGTGAGTAATGTCCGTCCAGTCGTAAATATACGTACGATGAATATGTAAGCAACCTCAGATTTGTAGTCGACATTGTCCTTTCCGCAGAGAACTTACACGACCTCACACTAATGCTCGATGAGCTAAACGAAGAAAGCAATAAAGTTGATCTACACATGAACTGCAGTAAAACAAAAGTCATGTTCAACGATCACATCGAGAATAAGAACATAACTGTCAAAATCGAAGATGCAAAACTGGGAAAAGTAGATCACTACATCTACCTAGGGCAACGAATCTCTATGACACCCAGAGAAAAAAGAAGAAATCAAGCAAAGAATCATCATAGGATGACAAGCCTTCACCAGAGCAAGCTCAATCTTCAAAAACAAAACGATCCAAATAATCCTAAAAAGAAGAGTATACAACCAAAGCATCCTCTTGATAGTCACTTATGGAGCTGAAACAGAACCTAACCAGAAAACAGACCTGCAAATTGAGAAGTGTGCAGTGCATGCATGAGAGAATCAGGATCAACCTCACATGGAGAGATCACGAGACAGCATAGTATATCAAGAAGAAAATAGTAGTCCGAAACATCATATAATCCTTGGGGAAAGCTAGGAATGGGCAAGTCATGTTCTGAGAACAGTAGACAACAGATGGACATCACGACTCAAAACATGGATCTCCAGAGATCACATGCGAAACCGAGACCGACAGAATACAAGATGGAGAGACGAAGCAGACAAATTCAGAAAATACTGTCTCTGTGACGCCTATGATAGAGAAATGTGGCGGTTCCGGGGAAAGGGCTATGTCCAACGACGGACGTTAAAAGAGTAATGATGATGATGATGATGACTCTCACCTCTGTATGAGTTCTTTTTGTTGTGTGCAGTGGACTATGCACACATGATTGCGTGTGGGCAGAAAAACTTCAACACACACTTAGTAACTAACTCTATGCTAGAGTGAATAACAAGATTCATTTCAATAAAAATTAACTAGCTATACATAACGGCCTGGTTCGATATTTCCCAACTGGTACAAGAGATTAGCGTTTGAGCCTAGTCAAAAACTAAGATTTAAAATGCTGATTTGATGGCATTGTCAGGCTCAACTCTCTTAATGTAGCACAATAAAAACCCGATCATTTAAGTTTTAGGCCGTACGTATATAGGAGTGGTGAGGTGCATTATTGAAAAAAAGTGTTTATGTATCTTAAACTTATTACACTCAGCATAGTGCAGTGTTTGGCGTATAACATTCAAAATCCGTTTAGAAAGAAATTGAAAATCGCCTAGTTATTTGAAATGCTGGCTTTTTGCTAAATTTGACCATGACCAACAAATATCAACTTATTCACACATTCTCGCAAAGCTCGCCTCCTGTGACACACACCTGAACCAATGCAGAGGAAAGATCAACGTGATCATGACGTAAGATCCGCGTGAATTGGTCGGCAGCGTTGGACAAGGATTCGCAAGCAAAAAGCTGAGCCCGCGAGGCCAGTATGGAAATGACAGGTTCCATAGACCGGACGCATTCTACAATCCTGAGTACTATTACGAATAAGATGTTGGACATTTGATAATTAAAGTAGACAATGACCTGTACTTGTGTCTGAACTGCTCGGAGCACTGCAGGAAATTACATACGCGAGTCTTCTTCGTATCAGTCTTATTCTTGTACTGAATCTTATTTCTACTTCTATTCTTCGTTTCAGTACGCATGCATGGTGCAATAGAAAGTGAAAGGACACTCCTCCACTGGCCGACATTGTGTGCACCAAACGTTTAGGAGTTACTGAAATCCCTGGCAACTAACTTTATGGAAGTGTCAAAGACGAAAAAAGATAAATACCAATTCTTTTCTTTGATTTTTTTCCTTTACTCTGTTGGACAGTGTTGGATGAGATCATTGATAAATATAACCTTTTGCTCATAGTAATTTATTCATTTTGTTTCACACATTTCAACGCAACTTTTCTATTATCTAGCATCTATTTATAGTAGTGAGCAATTCTTGTTTCTCTTTCTAAATTCATAAAATCTGACCAAAATTTTTTCTTTAATGTAGAGTCTTTACGGTATTTGCTTCCTCCTCCTCCTCCTCCTCCTTCTTCTTCTTCTTCTTCTTCTTCTTCTTCTTCTTCTTCTTCTTCTTCTTCTTCTTCTTCTTCGTTGTCTTCTTCGTTGTTTTCTTTTTTTTTGTTCTTCTACTTCTTCGTTGTCTTCTTCTTCTTCTTCTTCTTTCCATCTTTCTATATCTTCTTCGTGTTCTTATCCTTCTGCATTGAATCTCATTCGAATACATCATACGTAAGTAAATCTATATCTTGCAAATCTAATGATGAAAAGTGCGTTCTTTTTCCTTTTCAGCAAAATCTTCTTTTGTTTTTATGCACTCCATTTAGTGATGAATTTTCAATCACATTCATCAAACATCATGCAGAGAAAAAATTCAGTACCCGGTTACGTATATATCGATTTGACTTCGTATATGTCTCCTCCAATCCTCATTATTATAACTGAATTTCCAAAGTTTGTTAAATCAATGAATAGATCCCTCTATTTGTGCTTTCTACTCCAGATGCTACATTCTGTCCCCCTTCCATGAAATCTTCATCGTAAAACTTTAATTTCGCGTTATATCCTATACCAGTGCAAATAGTTTCTGAGACTAATTTCTCAAAATGATAAAAGTTTACCTTTATTGCACATTACACAACGGCAAAGAAAAGCAACCAAATTGAGATTCAATGGCGATTTACATTTTAAACTTATGGCTGGCTGAGAAGCAAGAACATTTATCCGAATGCAGTCTGATGTTATTGATGAAAAGATTTATGTCGACATAAAAATTGTTTCTCCGACAGAATTAACAAGAAGCTACTGGGACAAATCTCCCTGTGCACTCAACAGCTAATTGAGTACACCCTAAGCTCGGTGATTAGGTCATAGGTATCCCTTCAGTAGACTTGTATCCTGTCAAGAAAGCCATACATTTTCATTCTTGTAAAGTCTTGATCTCGATTAGACTTTGGACTGACAATGATCACCAAGCCAAAACATGCAACGAAAACGAAGGTTTCCTCACAGGCCTATATACTTCATTTTGGGTTGTCTGTTTAGAGTTTTACCCAAGGTTGGGCCAGACAAAGCCTGAAATGACGAAGAAAGCTTGCTTGATCACTAGATATGTATAATTCATCAAGTGTTTTTTTTAGAAATCGTTGGTCTTTAGACTATATGTGATTTCTGCTGCTTAATCATGGAAGTTATATCCGGAACATCGGTCACACATAATTATATGTACAAATCTGTGTGCATATTTCAGAATTTAGCTGTAACTGATAATAATGTGGCATTTCTGATTTGGGAAAATATATTTATATAGGGTTTTTTTGTCGTTTTTGTATATGACCGTAGGCGTATTCAACTGTGTTCTAGGGAACAATGTTTGGGGGTAACATGCCTGTTAACCAGAACGGAATAGGACATCGTATATATGCAGCTATGGGTGACTACATGGGGGGCCGGATTGCTATAGCAGTGATGACGCAAAATCATTGCGGTGTTCAGTTTTCTGAAGAAGTCAGAAGTAGGAATTCACGCACTCAATCAATACAAGAGTAATTCTTTTTATTGAAGTCTGGGCCGTTACTAGGTACACGGGCGCAATGCACTTAGCATAGAGCATCATGTGCCCAGTGGGGCACTAAAGCTACTCAAAGCACTATTAGACAGTTATAAGCGAGGTAATTTTGGTGACCCTGTCTTTGCTCATCTGGTATCTTCGATCTGTGCTGGGTACTAAACTCAGTATGTCTAATGTAAGATCTTGCAGCACATTCATATTACATAGTTTGGTGGGGGGATGTCCTGAAAAAAAGTAACAGAGGTCTGAATAGAGAAGGGTAAGAAGAAACAGTAAGACAGCGATGTAAACTAATCTACCAACACCTTATTCTTTTCTTTATTTACTTTAATCTATTCACTTTGGTGGCTCTCCTTGGTTATCATATAAAATCCCAGACATAAAATCATCAGGACCAAAAGTCGCAAACAATAAGTCACTGGAAAAAAATAATATCTTTTTAGTAATTGATTCAAACTACTGATAGTCTTTTTCGAACAATATTATTAGAGACCGTCCACTTCGTCTAAACCAAGCATGTGTGAAGCCAGCAGTCTGCAACTTTTTCTTGTACAACTGACCAGTTCAATATTGAAAATATTTCCATGGCCCGTCAGATGGCACAAGAGGTAATCAGGAAAGAAATTTGAATGAAAAATCGACTATCGGTCAATTATGAGTGAATAATACACTCTATTCCATTTTAAAAAGGGTTAATTTAAAAAAATGATATTTAAAGTCCAGGAAATTAATCCTGTTTTCATTTCATCACCAAATCATTTCATTTTACTCGCAGTCCAGTAAAACATACTCTACAGTCCAGTACTGGTTTAGAGCCAGGGGCTCCAGGATCACTGATGTGAACTACAAAATATCATATCTCAACGATTTTGTGTGAAACGTTTTTGACATTGTAGAATAAACTGTTGAAAGTTATTATTATATTTTTCTTATTGAGTAAAGTATTTTCAATAACTAAAAGAGGGGATATTTTAATTGCTTCATTTATGAACCCAGCCAAATATTCCTACTGTGACCTCGACCTTGACATCGGAGACAAAAAAATAGGTTTAAAACTTGCATTAAAGGTTATTTCATCACCGAACTCCATGTGTTATCATTAGGAAGAACGATGTGGATATCTATGTATGTTAGAGATTTTTTTGAAAATCAACCGCGTTCGAGTAAAATTCTCATTGTTAAACCCACTGCCAACTTATAAGCATGGTCTCGGTATTCATTTCCCCTTTTGTTTTTACTCATTCCTTACTATATTTTGAAATGTCATGCAATTTTTCTCAAACCATCTTCGCTGTGTTGTTATTACGTTGAACGTAAACAAACAAAATAATGGAATAATCTTAAAAATCAACTCGTCACTGTTTTCTTTCTTTGAATACATTTTTTCTAAGCAATTAGCACGCGAAGTTGACTGAGGAATGTCATAGGATAATTTCATAATAGCATCCTGCCAGGATAAATGCGCAGATAGAACGAAAAACACAAGTTATACTCATAGAAATAAATAACTAAAATAGGATAGCAGATCATTTAAGAGCTTAAGATGTTGATTGCTATGATTAAACACAATTGGAAAGACGTTTTATTTCGAAAAGCAATTGCGTGAGCATGCCAATCGTTACCAAAATATAACTATTAAGTACGTGATGATGAAGAAAAATACTCGTAGTTTACAAGGACGTACGGAAATAAACCCACGACAGTGGGTATTTAGTTAAGGGGTTGAATCAGGTGATGAAAGAAAAAAAAAGAAAACAAAATAGGATGCTTTGGAGGGAAAATTTAAACTGAGGAGATTGGAAGAAAAAAGATGATTAAGAGTAAGAAAACGAGAAAAAAATGCTTCACAAGAAAGAAGAAGAAGAAGACAACGAAGAAGAAGAAGAAGAAGAAAAGGAAGAAGAAGGAAAAGAAGAAGAAGAAGAAGAAGGAAAAGATGGAGCTGGAAGGATTTCAGGATATGCAGGCGTGAAGGTGATAAGAAAAGAGACAAGAGGATTTTGGTGAAACAGACAAAAATGACAGATAAAAAGTCAGAGAGAGAAAGACATTGTATACCATGGCAATTGCAGGAAAATGTGATAGAATGAAGTAAAAATAGTTTAAGTTGGATTGCATCAAGGAGTTAAAAAAGTTTTATTGGAGAAAACAAGTGGAAAGATTCGAGCAAATGTACGAAATTAGACAAAACAATAACATAACTGAGGAAAGGAGTAAAAAAGAGAGAAAAGAAAAGAAAGCAGGAAGTAATGGAATTCACCATAAAGTCAATAATTAAACAACATTATGGTCAATTTTTAAATTCTTGTAAAGAATCCATCGGAGAATAAATATAAATTATAAATAAATTCTGTATATGACATATGGGTAAAGAAACACTCCGGAGAATCTAGATGTTATCAATAGACCAATCAGAATAACGTACCGAGAAGGGAAAAAAAGCTCCCCTCTAAAAAAAAAAGGACTCATTTTAGAAGGCATCTTATTGAATATCAGTGTCAAGCCTGTGGACAAAACAGTATGACAAAGAGCGCTGAAACACACGTACAGATACATGTATTCAAACGTTAATGGAATATAAGTATGATTTATTGTTTTATTCAAATTAGTAAGTTATATTTAAATGATGTTTTGCTAGTAATCAATCTATACTTACATTTTAAGTCCTGAATCACGATGATTTCAAATCTCATATCATTGAATCCATATTTCACTTCTAGGATCCCGAACATTTAATTAAAAATGTTGATTAATTAAAAATCACAAATAGATGAATTCATCATGAGGCCGCGTTTTCATCTGATATTCCCTCATTGTGATGAAAACCAACAGAAACCAGCAGTATCGTGTTAATTGCAAATTTGCTTCAACTTTGGAACAATGACTAAAAATCATCGTCTAATGAATGCTTCATTGGCGTGGATTTTTGCTGCAGTACGTGGAGGATCCTTGGCGAAATACATAGGCAGATATACTTTTTCAGTTATCTCTATATAGAGGAGAAAGGTGTATATATATACAAATATATATATTCATATAGAGAGAGATAGAGATGGAGAGAGAGAGAGAGAGAGAGAGAGATGTATCAATGATGATAACTTAGTCAGAGACATGGCCATAGTGAGGCAAAAAGAAATATAAATTTACCATTCTAACAACAGTCTAAGATAATCACCTGTGAACTATCGCACTACGAATATATGCAGTATAAAGATTAGAATATATATATATTTGCAGGTGCAGTGTGTGTATGTGCATGAGCCTAGATAGATACTGTTATATCACACGTCCTAAATGGTACCATTCGCGATTAAAACTCTAGCTCATTATCGACAGCATGCTAATTGTCTATTAGTCGTAGGACACAACCAATTATTTAATCCTGAGGCTGAATTTAAGCTCAGGTCATGGCACAGTGATAATCCCTCCTGGTCAGTTCATTCATTCCTGTTGTCTAATTACATACTGCCTACGTGTAACAACTGGTTAACCCCAAGAAGATCTCACCTTAGCAACTCTCCAAATCACCTTTACAGTGCACTTGAAGCTGTTCATCGGATGTTGTCGGGATTAAGGAAGAAAGGACCAGAGATGCAGGTTCCTTTTCTCGACGCTAAAATTTGACCCTGCCATTAATTAGCGTCAGTTTATGTCTTTGATTTGTAAAATCCTTTCTCTAGCAGATCACCGACTTCTCGAACGTCGTTCCATCGATACGCAAAAGAAGAAAGTATTAATACATTGCCGAAGTGCAAATCAATTTATTAAATCCTTTATAACCACTATTCTTCGATTTCCCTTTTCTCTTTTTTGTCTCAATGCCATTCTTCATTCTTCTATTTCTTGCTCTCCTTTCTCTCTCTATTTTTGAACCCATTGATCTGATCCCTTCTCAAATCTTTCGTTTGAATTACTTTGGTAGAGTCCTGTGATCTTCTAATTTTTTTTTCATTTGTATGAGTTTGGCTCAACTTAAGTTTTCAGAGTCTGGCTGATTCTTTTAGGTGGATTCATTTGATTTTGCTCAATTTTGAATGAATCTTTGTGTTGATTAGCTTGTGAAGAATACTGAGAATAAATAAAAGTAGTATATGATGCATTTGAGCAAATTGATTATAGAATTTTGTAATTCCAACGACTGTAAAACTGAGTATAAACTAAATAGCAACTGTGCAGTATTGTTAGTGAGGTACACAGCGTTGTTTCTTGGCTACCAAATGATGAGTTTGATTTGAGAAAATGCAATAAACTATACACTCCAAAACATATGTGAACAGTAAAAAGGGTAATAGAGAACTCATCAGCTTCAAAGACAGTATTCCAACGGCCAAACAGAGAAAACAAAAGATTAAGTGTTACACGAAATTAAAAAAAAAAGGGATCAGAACGCTGGAGAACTATAGAATGCAACAACCAAAGAAAACGAAAAAATTAAGCTATCAAAGGAGAATTTCATCGACGATCAGAAAATGTTGCAGACGCGAAATCATCAACATAAGTACGCAGAGGACACCCAAAGAGAGAAACGGAATCTCTCACAAATGAAGTCTTGAACTAGTGCATCAGGACAAGCTCTCTCAACTTTAAGATTGATAAAGTCAGAAAAAAACAAAACAAATTCAACAGACAACACGGTAAGACAGTGAACCACATGATCAGTAAATGTTGCAGATGGGTCAAGAAAGAATGTGCAATTACAACAGAGTAAGAAGAGTCACACTATGAGAACTGCCCTAAATAATAGGGTTCTGTCATGTAGACAAATTATGTTAGCTGAAACCTTAGACAGTAAGAATATGAAGTATTTTAGGATGTTGACATTCAGACCAACCTTCTAATCCAAGCGAAAAAACCGATCACAGATTCACAACGTGAAAGAGAAAAATAGCTTAAAACCAAACCTGGGTCACATTGGTACCCGCAGAAAAATTCCTTTGATTAAGTTGTGTGGTTTTTGCAGCAGGCAAGTACATGCAGACGAACGGATGTTTGTTGAATTAAGATTAGATGAAATCAAACAGCCGAAAGGAGTTAAGAACGCAGTAACGATAGAGTATGGACAGATATCTACTGTGAAAAAATTGCTTTTACTATGCAAGCTAATGGTTAGGAAACAAGGTAGAAACTGTTCTATAAAAGGGTAAGAGATACTACCTGATCTTAAACGTAGCCATTCTGCAGAATGTAAATAAAAGAAAACGAAGAAATAGGAAAATGCTAGAACTATTCTTTATAACTTGAGAATCTTCAGTAAATAAGAGTGAAATCATGTCAATAATAAATGACGCATTGAGAATGATACGAGGTCAAAGGAGTTGAAAATTCGAAGGATTGAGACTTTGTTGACGTGTCCAGTGCTGTGTTTGCTGAAAATGCTTCGCAGCGTTCTGAAAAATGTGGGATGATTTTGACAAGTGATAACTAGTCACAAACACAAGATATATGGTATGAAATTCCAAATGCAAAAACAAATGTGAATAGAAAATCTCTATGGACAAATACAATCAGTCCTTTTATCTGCCTGGAAATTCAAATCATAAAATTACGTCCTGCTAAAATTCTGGAGATGCAAGGAAGTGAAAGAATTTTTTTGTGAGATGGGAAAAAATGGGTCGATAAATAGAGAGAGAATGTATCACACAGTTCAAAGTAAATGCAGATCAGAAACCAGTCGATAAAAACATCAGTTAAGTAATAATATTTCACGTGACTTAATTTTCGCATTTAGAATATACTATAAACATCAAATAATCTCATCCATATCGAGATACCAGAATTTATTAATGCGGATAAAGGAGAAAAAAAAAAACTCTGTCTAATTTCAGATAAAACATTTCGAGAAAATGATAAACCGAAACAGGGAAATGATTTGAAATCTGTTCAAAAGAAAATAAGCTCTTGCCTCTAAACGGGAAAAAAATACGATTTCTTTGAGATTTTTTTTTTCTCGAGTGAACGACGGTTTTCCATTGATTTTTTGTTCACATCTGATGCATTTGCCTTTTCCTATTGATTTTCAAATTACCATATGGCTGTCAATAGGACTTGACCAATCCTAAAATTGACCTTAGATATCCCTCTCTGCGCCATCTCTCAGATCGTTACTTTCAAAGTTTTTGGCGAAAGAACAAGTCGGGTGTGTTTTGCAAATGTAATTATATGCAAAATCATTTAGTTTTTCAGACAAATTATCTAAAAAGATATCTAGACATTGTCTCATCATGATTGTTTCTTCTTATGCCAACCCTCCAATGACGTCTCTCGAGATTATTCTTTCCTTACGCCAAACCTCCGGTGGGGTTTAAGTTATTGTTACTTTCTTACGCCAAGCCCCTGTTGGCATCTATTGGGATCATGAATCTCTTATACCGATCTCACAATGGCGTCTATCGAGAGCAATATTTCCTACCCTCCAATGGCGTCCATCGAGATTCTTTTTTTTTTACACCAAACCCTTGACAGCGTCTATCTTGATTGTTATTCCCCTACAACCATAAAAGGTGTTTATTGAGATTGTTATTCCCTTACCCCCCAACGGCGTTTTGTTATTTCCTCATGCCAATCCGACGACGGTATCTATCAAGATAATTATTTCATTACATCCCGTCTCCGATGGCATCTGTTGAAATCGCTATTTCCTCATACTACACACCCTACAGCGTCTATTGGATTTGTTATTTCTTGAAGCCAACCTACCAAATGAGTCTTTTGAACCATCATTTTCCTAGATTTCTTTGTCCAATATGAATAGTCGTTCACGACGGTAAGTTAAAAAGTAAAAACTATTTCTTTTTGTTAAATAAAATTCTTTGATTGAACAACCCGGTGTAATGCTATAACGCAATAGAAATTCAAATCTTTAAAATTTACTTTATTGTGATATTTCATTTCATTGTATATGACTTGGATGATTCAGATAAATTGATACACTAGTTATTTTTAGAAAAATCGGATGATTTTTTTCTGTAGAAAATAAAGTTGTGACTTTTCTTTAATTATGTTTATAGGCTCTCAGGGTAACGTTACATTGCTAAATCAATTGCAGAAGTAGTTTCAAACCTTCAAACTTGCGAAAAAACAGAACCACTATCATGATTAGTAAAAATCAAATTAGGATATTATTTTTAAGTCTTTTCTCTGAGACTTTTAAACTCACGTAAGGCATTTAGTCATATATCCCGCTTTGGGAGCGAAAAAGGATGGGAAATATATCACATAATGATTTGTATACATCGAAATTTGAAGAAAATCTTCTAAATAATACAACAAATTAGAATATAGCTTATTTCATTGAAAAAGTAAACTTTTCCTTGTCTTTTTCGGCTCTTGCACGATTTCTAGGCTGTTCATTTACTCATCTAATTTGTGACTTGGGTTCCGGGACATTTTGGCTGGTGATATAAGTTCCAATCATCGAATGATCAAGTAACTGTTGTCAGCTGTAACAAGTCGAATTCAGGAAGAGATGAAATAAAAACTAAAATCTTATGAATTGAGAAGTTCTTCAGGTTTCTCTGTTGCATTTTTTTTCTTGTATTGGTAACTACCACGTGGTTTGTCAAACATCACCATTTTGTGAATCTTGAGAAAGTAACTCTATTCACTCTCGAAAAGAAAGTTCTTTTCAAGATGAATCGCCATCAAAGACACGTGAAGTTCGGGATAAACAACATACATCAGAAAAAATATCATTGTTTCCAAGTTTTGAAAACCCATCCTCTCTTGTCTTGTTCAGTTCAGAACTCATTATCGATACCAAAAAATAACAAGGGGAGTTGAATCTATCCGATGATATTCCAATAAACGCTGAGCATTTCAGCCATAGAAATAATCTCTTAGAATCCATCAGGTTTACTAAACCTGAGAGATACGATGCAAAATTGATGATTAGAAACACCACTGCAGGTAGAAATACTGAAATATTACTGAAACTTCCGAAATTGGAAGCCATGCGTATAACTTCTCAATAATAGCTCAACAAAAAAGTTCCTGCTCTTTGTATTTTAACTATCCTTGAAATCATATTTGATTGTCTTTGCTATTGCATCAAATCGAAGAGCATAATTTGTGCACAGTTTGTAGGCTTGGCTATTATTCTGAGAACCCAACGGCAGTTATTTCCATTGATATTGCCAATTTAGTAAAAAAAGCGTAGATACAGGACATCAAAGTTTATTGATCAAAAGACCATTACGAGATTTATTTCAATTTAGCGAAGCCGGAATCGAGGGCATTGCAAGGATTGCCATGATATAACCTGCTCTAAACAAGTCAGCTAATGAGTCTGTATTGGCATGTGAGAATACAACTGGTGTTGCAAATGGAGAAAATATTTTTAATTCAATTAACCTTTTCAGTAATATTTCAACGATTTCAATGGCATTTCTTACAAAAAAATCGGCTTGTTCACAGAGCATTATAGTTATAGATTGAACATCCTATAAAAGCTACATGAATAATTATTGATTAACCCTTGAATTTGCACCTTATTATTATTGAAACCTTTCTTTAGACTATATTATCGACATCTTTTTTTCGCAAAACTGAGAAGTTTCGCCAAAATCTCACTAAAAGGTTTGAGCCTGTTTTCCAACTTGACGTTCAAGTTCAGATCAGATACTGAAAAAGTCTGTACAATATTGATCATTTATGATGAAAGTTAAAAATTTCACACTCATATCCCAATGAGTACAGAGATTGTTTTTTGATTCTATTTTATAGAAATATAGCCCAGTGACTGAGATAGATGCACTTTTCTCTCTACGTATATGGCACGTGTATTGCTCTGATCGTTGATAGAAAAAGCGGGTAACTTTATAACCAACCCCTATCAATTGGTTTTGAAAAACATTTTTTTTAAAAATCGGCCTAGTGGCTGAAAAAGTTACCTTTTTATGTCTGTATGGGTCATGTGTACAATCTGAACTGTTCATAGTAGAACCAAAAATTTAGCACTCATACTTCACTCAATGAAATGGGGAAAACAGTATGTTTTATAAATTCGATTGATTGTACAAGGATAATTTCGTATAGACGCGTGTATGTTTTAGGTGCACAGCCCTAACCGTTCAAAGTTGGAATTTCGGAATTTGCAACCATTCAAACATTACGGAATTTGACCTTTTCGGATTTTTTTTTCTAAATTTGGCTCAGTGGCTTGAATAGTTGCGTTTTTTTATCAATGAACATGTGACGTGCATAACCCTGACTGATAATCATGAAAAAAAAAAGTTGCACATGCTCTCTCTGATGGAAAGGAGGAGTCTACCATTGTTTCTGAAAATTCAGCTTTGGGGCTGAAATCGTTGCATTTTCTATCGATGTACATATCACAAGACCATTCCTAACCGTTTATAAAGGAAACTTGAAAATTGGCATACACACTCTTTTCAGTAAGTAAAAAAATGTCTTCGTTTTTTTTTGTAAATTAAGCTAGTTGTTAGTATAATTATGTTTCCTATCTATGTGTATATCGCATGTAATTGCTGTACCAATGAAGTTGGTGAGGAGTATGACCCTTTGCGCAAAGAAAGTCAGAAATGGCAAAAAGGTTGCACCGATACCTCCGTACAATCATTCATATAATCCAGTTTTATAGTAATAATATTGTTATCGAATCATGATATGTAGACGACAGAATATTTTTCTATTGACTGTCAAACCATCGAATCTTTTTTTCTATTATATGCTGTTTCGTATAATGAATCAAATAAATATGATAAAAATTTCAACAATTACCACTCTTTCAATATTTTCGTTGTATCTGTCAAAGTTGAAATGATAGCCCAAAGGCCAAGGAAAATACGTTCCACTCGACTTCCTGTGGACTTTTGGAAAAATGGCCTTTTTTCAAAACAATTCACAGGTTTCCTGAGGCTATGAATAAGACCTTTGACCAATCTAAAGCGACTCTTTCGCGCATCGAAGCGTTTATCGAATTTTTAATTACTGTTTGTCCAATTAAAGGGGGTCATTATGCAAATACGATTGATAAGCAGGCACTAAACTACCGTATTTTCCGTCATATTCACGGAAAACAAAATCAAAACACTACTTTGGAATATACCTGTACATTGTAATAATGGGTACTTGCCTGCTTGTAATACGGGCACTTGCCATTTTCTGCAACCATTCCCTTTTCGAATTTGCTTTTTTATTCTATCTATCACTATTCACTTGTTTTTCACCTGTTAGTGTCATTTATAGACAATCATCATCCAACTTTTTTTTCATAGATTATTGTATAAGCATTATATATATATCTGTTGATCTTTTCCCTTGTTTCATGGTTTTCGACAGCGGGTTATTTTGATACATTTTAAACTCCCCCTCTCTCTCTCTCTCTCTTTCTCTTAAGTGTATTCCAACATAAATACGATTGTGATTGGTATACAAGCATTCATGACCGTCTTCATTACTATTTGAGTAGAATCACTATATGTAACGACAGAAAACCATTTGGGTTAATCAAGTCGGTTGGAACACATATTGTTCCAGTTGGTAGGGTTTGTCAGTAGTGTTGTGAAGATCTCGTCATTCAGGTTAGGTCAATTGGTTTCGTTGGTCAAGTTGCTTGGTCTGATTTTTGGCTTTTTCTACGACAACAGCCGTTTTTTTCAATAATAATTGTAGTGTTCCAAACACTTTCAATGACTCATGTGAGAAACATTGCCAGAATTGAAGATCAGATGACACTCATAAAAAAGAATGCTGACTATTTCACGAAACTATCCGTTACTACCCCGCCCTTGCGATTATCATCCGAATACTGCTGTAAACAAAAAAAAGACTGAACTTAGAAAAGTCTCTGACCTCAAATTCGAATACGCTTGCGACAGGAAAGTTCTATGCTCTACTGATTCGTTGAAATGGCCCCAATGCAGTTTTTATTAGTTTCAATATAAGACAATTAAAATGTTTCATAACCCGACAGCCTTTTGTCTCTTTTATGCAATTCACTCTTTTCGCAAGCAGGTTTGTTCGAATAAAAAAAATCCATATTCAGAGTAACTATTCTTGATAGAGATAACTTGATATTAGAAAAAAAATTAAAAAAAAAAAAATGTTAATTGTTCTTCGGTAACAATGAACTTTTGTACGTGTGATGGAAGAATAAGTATTGATGATGATTTGATTGTGCCACTTGGGGCTATCATACAATCCAGTTCAGAATAAAAGTAGTTGCCCTATTTTGGACCATCGTATTTTGCATTTATTGAGCTTCTTTAGAATATTTAATTAATACAAATTCCTCAGGGAATAATTTTAGACGCTGTTATTGTTATGCACGTGGTTGTATTTCGACGTGTGCGTATATATTTTCGTTAGCAAGAAAATCTTTTTTTCTGAACGAATTTGCTTGTTTCATTCATTTGTTAGATTCTCTTCTATTCATACATGTGTATGCAGGATGGAAGATTTCTATAATCAGCATTATTGTGTATTCTGCATATGCAAATTATCCATGCGTACTTGTGATATGTAAGATGATAGATTTTCTTTTTCTTCTTTACAATTCAATGTATTGTTTCCATCGGGTTTCCGCGTATTTGCTAGTGTGTAACATTTTGAAATATAATTACTCGCTGTCTATATTCATGACAGGACAAGTATTTCATTTATACAGGGGCAACTTTTATGAACTTCTGTCTCTATGAAAACATATTTATGCAATCGATTGTACGCAAATGCGTTCATCTGTATGATAATAGGTGGCCATGTGTTTTGTCGTAACTTTTTTAGTCCTGCATTTGCACTAACTTAGAGAATAAAAACCCACCCTGGATACTTTTCATATATATAAGCATCGAAATAATGCCAGAAAAAATACACACACACACACACACACACACACATATACATATATATATATATATATATATATATATGTATATATATATATATATATATATATATATATATATATATATATATATATATATATATATATATATATATATATATAAAGTGATGGAAGTGACCTCTTGAGGGTGAAAAGAAAGAATGAAGAGAAAGCTGGTGTTACACCTCAAAAATACTTAATCTTTTCCGAGGGAAAACTAACAGCGGAAAGAGAAAATTCTGCTGTTTGAATGTTTGAGTTTGAGGGAAGATATGGGGATATTACTGTGTTTTTTGGTCATTTTTTTAAGTGGGGGGAGAAGCATTTGGATTTGTGTATTTGGATGTCAAATACCAACTTAGATAGGGAGGGATGCAGGAGGGGGTCAGAGGATAATAAATTCCCTCTATATCACTGAAAGTTCTTTCCTTGGAGAAGATTCCATGCATCAAAATATGCCCACGTGATGATAGAACAACATGTTTTTTCTGTCCACATTCCAATCGTTAATTTCATATATATATATATATATATATATATATATATATATATATATATATATATATATATATATATATATATATATATATATCTGTGTGTGTGTGTGCGTGTGTGTGTGTGCGTGCGTGTGTGTGTGTGTTTGTGTGTGTGTTTGTGTGTGTGTGTGTGAGTGTGTTCATGTAATATAGGGATAATAGGATTGGAGAAAAGAAATCCTCTGACTGCAAAAATATGATTGTAGTGAAGAAAACCAGAAAGTGTTAGGAGAAAAATTGGCTTGAGGATGTTAGAATACTAATACTGTTGGGATCTTCCCATGAAGAAGAACGTAAAGAAGCCCAGTGAGTTTTTTCTCACCTTTCTCTGCACACTGCCGCTCACATATAATACATAATGGCTTGTGAAACTGAAAGCTGCAATATTGGACTTCACGTAAGAATGATACATTATTTTGTTCTCTTTTGCTTCGATGGCATTTATCTGACCTGGGGATGGAGTAAGAATGAGTTACATTGGAACAAAGCAACTCATTTATCAGGCCTGATTTACTAACACCCCTCCTAGCAGTGGTCAGGCGTCATTTTTCGACTTCGACCAACGTCCGGAGGAGAAGCACAGGAAATTAAAATCAGCTGCTTGAGTGTACGATGAAGAAGTCAACGGGATTTTTTCATTTATATGTTGATTTATTTATCCGTCGCTACTGTGGTTGTTTGCGATTGGTGTTAATCTCAGTGTCGTTGGTATTATTTCACTCAATGATGTGGATTATTTCAATTATTTATATCAATAAAAATGTAATTCCTTTTAGAGTTGTCCGAATTTCTCAGTTGAAAAATAAATATTATTATTTAATCTATCTTAAACAGTGGGTCAGATATACAGAAGAACTTGCGTCTAATATCTTTTGGAGCCGTCCTGGCAAGAACGACTCTTTTACTATTCGGCTGGACGAAGTTGAATCTTGTCATTGAGATTCATCCGTTTCTGGAGGCAATACTCATTTGTTTCTACTCAGATGTAGTAAGTGTAAAAATCCCCTTTGGTTATGACGGATGCATGTCAATCAGGGTTCCTCCAAGTGGGGAGGAAGTTAATACGGTTCTTTTTTTAAGCTTACTTTTCAATTTCGATCTGCACTTATACACCTGTGTCATTGAAACAACTGAAAATCAAGGTGAATGTAAATAGTTGTCAGAATTATTGTAATCAGTCTTCAAGTCGTCTGAATATTGTACCAGAATCATTTGCATAATTAATTTGAACCAGTTTATCTTTGATTTTCCTGTTACTTACTTAACGGCCTTGGAATGTGAGCGAACTGAGTGTTAAAAAGCTACGATATGCTGAAAGATAATCTTGTCAAAAATGAATAAATAGAACCGATTTTCAGTCATCCTAGCATCCAGGGCTGTTCAGTATTATCCATTATGCCAGATCAGCTGGGATCCCGTCATAATGACTAAATAGCACTAATCTACTAATTAGCTCTGCTGTGAACTCAAATCCTATTGATATAATAAAAAAAAGCTTAAACTTTTTGTCACGAGGTATCGCCTGTCAACTACATTTTATTCCAGGGCAGCAGTTTTAGTCTTTAGATATTTCTTAGTACATAGTTATGGGCTATTTTTCTTCTTTTTTTTTTCATCATGGCTACAGGACACACTATTGGGCTCAGATCCTTGCAAATTCCCATAAATACACCTTGCAGACACCTAATTATATTTTTTTCGAATATTTGAAAAGTGATCATTTCACAAAAAAAAGAAGCGATTGTTAGGTACAAGTATGTTTTTTTTTCAGTGACATAGAAGCTGCAGCAGCAGCAGAATCATGCACACACGCACGCATGCATCTTTTTCCTTTATTGTAGCCGATCATGTCAAAACTTTGGCAGTTTTTCTAATTATTATTTCTTATTCGTTGAAGTATTGTAAAAGAGGCTTTCTCAGTATGAACGTCTGGACATCTATGCAGGGTTCCATGAAAATCATCGGGGCTGCAAGAAGACTTTTTCAAGAAGTTTTTTTTTAATATTTTGAAAAGTGCTTTTTTGTCATAAAGAATGGGGGTCTAATTGAACTTTTGCATGATTGTGTCAGCACTACCAGACATAATAAAGTGATTCAGTCGTCGGTGCAATGTAAATATCTATCTACTAATCTATCCAACGTATTTCTCTGTCTCCCTCTGTCTCTCTCTGTCTCTGTCTCTCTCTGTCTATATATATATATATATATATATATATATATATATATATATATATATATATATATATGTGTGTGTGTGTGTGTGTGTGTGTGTGTATGTGTATGTGTATGTGTGTGTATGTGTATTTGTGTGTGTGTAGAGAGAGAGAGAGAGAGAGAGAGAGAGCGAACGAGCAAGCGTTTGATTCAATTTTTTTATACCTGGTTTAATGCTGCTGTTCACATTGTTAGAAGAAAAGGGGGACTAATCTCAAAAAGGAGTGGCTGATGTCTGATGTTTCAAAAAAGGCAGAAGTTTGAACGGAGATGAAGGGCTTGATGATAAGGAAAAGGTTGTAATGCTGAAAATGGGGAACTGACCTTGAAGAATATGACTAATTAAAAAAGCTATCCGGGGACGATGTCGAATTAGGGAAGGGGTTAATGCTAAAAAGACGAACGCGTTTTCCCTCGATTTTGACCATTTGATTTTGACCAAAAAAATGTTACCCTAATTGATTGGGGGCCATATTGAAAATATAGATGGTGATGTTAAAATTGGGGAAACGTTCCCTGTTGACTTTGACGTAGAAGAGAAAAAACATATCCCTTCAATTTTGACCACATAAAATGAAAAAAACAAATTCACTCTCTATTTTGACCTTAGAAGTGGATTAGGGTTCTGTCTTGATGTCAAACACGGAATAAAAAGATGATTTCCCCACCAGAATCGAAATAAATTTCTTCAGCAATTTTTGCAGTTCATTTTGATCCCCCCCCCCAATAAAGTAGACGTTTCCTTCCTCGATTTTGACTCCTGAAAGTGAAAAAAGCAAAAATCAGAAATTTCGAATGAAAATTAATGTTTCTGATCGTTACAATCGAGATGGGATATTTAAATAAAACCACAAAAGAGGCAAAAAGTGACAGGAAATTCCCTCTGGTTTTGAGCCCTTACAGCAAAAAGAGGTACCCTGTGGTTTTGACTTTTGAAGTAAAAAGAAATCCCTTTGGACCCATCCCCAAAATAGGAAAAAATCTTCGTCTTGATCTAATAGATGCGTGATAGCGAAGATAATCCTACCCTTGGATTTTGACCCCTACTAGTGAAAAAGAAATCTCCCCCTCTATTTTGACGCCTAAAAGTTGAAAAGAATTTCCCCGGTGATTCTGACCCTAAAATTGAGAAAATTCACTTCCCTCACGATTTTGATTACTGAAACTAAACAACAAAAAATACCTCAATTTGACCTGTAAGGGTAAACAAAAAAATTCCGGCTAATTTTAACTCCTAAAGTGGAAAAACACCCCCTCATTTCTAACGCCAAAAAAGTAAAAGAATTATACCCTTCTATTTTGAAAAAATATATCCCTCGATATTGGTGCCTGAAAGAAAAAAAAAATGAAAGTTTCACTCGTTTTTTTTTTTCTTTCTTTTTTTGTGTCCTGATGAGGAAAAAAAGATTGTCTCTCTCCATTTTATCCCTAAGATCATAAAAGAACTTCCTCTGGGATTTGACCCCTGAAGGTGGAAAATCAATAACCCAATAATTTTAACTCCTCATGAATAAAAGATAAATAAAAAAAAATAGATTTTGATCCCAAAAAGAATAAAAAAAAAATAATTCCCTTGGATTCCAACCATAAGAAGTAAGAAAAAAAATTGCCTCTAAAAGTGAAAAATGATTTCCCCCTCTATTTTGAATCTTTAAAAAAAAGTTCTGGTTTCCGAACCATAAACGTAAAAAAGTGAAAGACCCCCCACTTTGAATTTGAACACAAATAATGGAAGAAAATTTCACACTAGATTACAACCAAAAGGAGTAAAAAATATTCATTTGATTCAGACTCCTAAAACTGAGAGAAAATTCTCTTGATTCCGAAAATAAGATCCTCTCCCCTTTTCCCGGGAATAGAAATGATTTTTCCTTCTTAATTTTTATCCCTACAAGTAAAAATGATCCCTTTGACTTCGACCATAAAGGTTGAAAAAAGTCTTTTCCTCAATTTTGACACGCAAAAAAAAACAAAAAATAGCTCTTTAAAAAGACCCTAAAAAGTGAATAAAAAATCTTACGACCCTGATTTTAGCTGTCAAAATTTTTTGGCGATTTTGACACCTAATAGTAAGGAAAGAAAATCATCGATTTAGACCCTCAAATACGAAAATGAAAGTCAACCCTTGATCATGACCACAAGAAGTGAAAAAAATCCCGTTGTATTTCGATCTCTAAACGTAAAAAAAAACATGACCCATTGATATTAACCCCCAAAAGTGAAAGAAAACCACCTTTCGAAAAAAATGAAAAAAATAGAAAGAGAACAAAAATCACCCCCTCCGATGTCGACCCATAGTAAGGAGAAGAGAGATTTCCTTTCCATTTCCTTCCATTGATCGACACAATATCTGATCCCCAAAGTTTGTGTCGGGGAAAAAAAGTACCTTAACGGTTATACATCAAAACATGCATTAAATACAAAATCACTATTCAAGGTATTCAAGTACAAACAATACGAATCGCGATATGAGATATGTTAAAAATGATTTTGCTTCTACGTGGATAGAGAACGCAATCTAAGTCACTTTCCAATTTCAGAGAAATGATTTTAGAAAAAAAAAAAAAGAACATGAAGAATATTATTTTAATACGTTATCAAAACGTAAGGGATTATTTTTTTACCACTGATGAATACCCACGTGAATAGACCTCTCCTGAATTGAACCCCACTAAAATTAATCAAGGAGGGTGCTTTTTAAAAAAACCCTGCAAAACCCTGCCTAGAAGTCACATCGGTACACACAGAAAATCTCATTGAAAAGTGTTCGCAGAAGACTGTAACGTACATACAAACATATGGACGGATTTTCGTACATTTGGTGAATCTAAAAATGTCGTTGTCTTCTCATATCTATCCATCTATACATCTATCAACACATCTATCTATCTATCTATCTAATTATATTTTGCTATTATGAATCGTAATCTCCATAATTACTTCAATGAAGTAAATCATATTCATCTTAAAAGAGAATGATCATAATCTGATATCATGAAGATATTTTCCTATGTAAAAATTCTCAAAGTGCTTGTTGCTTTTTTACGAGTGTGTATTTGGTGTTGATATAATGGTTTATACATGATAGACAACCCGTGTGCATCTCTGTATCCATTTTTTTTCTCTCTCGTGTGTACAATGTATCATGAGAGATTTGAGAGAAAATGTTATACGTGCTCCTCTGTATGTGTTTGGGCTTCTTCACTTGGCGTTGGAAATGTGCCAAAGAGGCTGTGGACATCGAGTTGATCTAAAGTAAACCTAGTAAGTGAGAAAAGGCTTCTATGGCTTTTGCTTACTTGTAACACAGATCACACAGCCGGCAGGTGCTTTGAATCCAATCGGACGTAAATTTGAGAAACTTTTCAGCTAAAGTTTCCTGAGACACAAAGTTATCGCTAAGAGAAATTATAATGAAATTAAACTTTAACGATACTATTGGCACTCAATTTATTCTTCTATTCAAATTATAGAAAGTTTTGTGTTTTTTTATGAACATAAATCTACATAAACTTCACCATTCTAACATTTCTGTTTAGTCTAAATCTTAAGACGATAAAATAAAATAAAATCATATTCATCTTAAAGGGATAAATGAATGTGGAAGAGCTGTGTGTGTGCTTTTTCTCGTTCCCAATAACATTATTTATATACTTATGCTATTTTCCCAAGTTAATTGTCAGCACAAAACTAACATTTAGTAACATTTGAATCGGTTTGGATGTTTAAATTTTCATTCCTCATCTTTTTGACTTATCGTGCAATTGAGTTTTAAGATACACACGTGATTTTTCTCTTTACCACTGAAATTGACCCAGGACATTGAAACATTCACATGGTATCAATAAAAGCTTATTAATATCTATTAGTTTATTTACCACGGATAAATTTTTCAATTTTTTCAATATTACTTTCATCATTGTTTTGTTATCGTCTACTGGAAACGATTTGGTTGGTTATATATTAAGATACAATACTCACAAATATTGAAGAATCTATGAGGAAAGTGATTTTACAATTGCAAATGTGTTTATCAACACTTTCAATATTCAGTCAAAAATATTTTGACGAAAACTCACAAACCGATCAACATTGTGTTCGAACCTCAAAAGCGTTGTGTTGTTCAAGTTTCAATGAACTAACAGTGGGCAGCAAAAAAACTTCATGATGATCAAAGATGTTTACGATTTAGTCTTTTTTTTCTCCTAGCGAAACCCACCATTTCAAAGATGCGTGCTTTCCGCAAAGAAGTTTATTGTCAGAAATTTTCTGTTCGTGTATGTATATCATTCCTATCGTTAAGTACATCTCAGGCAGTTCAAAATATCTTGATAATAATAATAATAATAATAATAATAATAATAATAATAATGATAATAATAATGACAATAATAATAATAAATAATAATAATAATGATGATAATAGTTATAATAATATTAATAGTGATAATGATAATAATGATAATAATAATTATGATAATAATAATAATAATTCATGATGATGATAATAGTAATAATAGTATTATTAATGATAATGATGATAATGATAATAATAATAATTATGAAAATAATAATAATAATTCATGATGATGATGATGATGATGATGAATAAATGAAACAGAAAATTGAAATCAGGGAGAGGAAAGATGAGGAAGCATGCTCCTGAAGAGTTCATTCAATACTGAGTACAGAGATGAATTTTTTTTAAAAGAGAGTAAAAGCCATCTGTATGCTAGCCATCCCTGTTGCCACATATCCTTTTGATTAAGTTAATTGGGTAAGATAAGATAACAAAAAAATCTATGAAATAAGGGAACTGCTAACGTGCAACGATGCCACACCTTAAAGCTGACATTGATCATCCCTATTTGCCTAGAAAAAACCAATGGATGAAGAATGATGCAACTCGAACAGACATGAGAAACAAAAAAAAAAAATACGATTACACCAGTACCGCATAATCACTCAACATTGGATGTTAAAACTACTTAAGGAAATCTGCAAGCATATGGAATACAAATAAATAACAAGTAGTATGGACGTGATGCATACCGACGCAACAATCAAAGCAAATAGACCTAATATAGTAATCAACTACCATCATGAAAAAACCTACCTTTAATTGGTATTAGTGTGCATTCTGATCGAAATATAGCAATAAAGAAACTTGTGAAACGGGGCAAGCACAAGAACCTTGAAATTGAGATACAGAAGATATGGCACTTGAAAACACATACTGCCCCCATTATTGTATGGGCGCTAGGGATAATAAAGAAAAGCACAGAAAAACATTTTGCCGAAATCTATGGCGGCCCTTATTTCTGCAAAATCCAGATGATAGTGATTACTGGCACTGCCCTAATATCTAGTCGAACATTACAATCATTTATACACTAATGCAAAGTTCAACGTGGAAAGGTATTTGTTTTAATAAGATTTCAATCGTGTTATATATGTATGTAATGAGATTGCACACCTGAAGGAAGCTGTAGGATTCAATGTAGATTTTACAGCCTGAAATTTTGGTCATTTTTTCTAAATACAGGGAGGGTAAACATTTGGCAGTTTGATGAGCAGGGGATTGAAAACAAAGTTACGTAGCTTATTGAGTGAGTATAAAGAATTTTACATATGAAATTACCGTAATCTTAGTTTTTAAAAATGCAATACACACAATGAACTGCTACACATACAATAAGATGCTACACATAATAAAGTGCAACCCAAACGAAAAACTGCAACGTACAATATAAGACTGGGTTGTGGAATTGTACGTCGCTTCAATTTTCTTTTGTAATAAGTTGCTGGTATTGACTCAGAAATACATTGTAAAGAACAGATATTAAAAAATAATCATTAGGAAAAAAATAAGAATCGTGTGTATTTATAGGTAAATGAGCTGAAAGGAGTAAGACAAAGTGAAACCAGCTCACCTAAACTCTTCACAGCCTACCTCGAGATGATCTTCAGAAGGCTAGACTGGGAGAATAAAGGAATTAAAAGGACGGCGAGTGTCTGGGCAACCTCAGATTTGCAGACGACATAGCCCTTTTCGCAGAGAACCTCCACGACCTCCAACTAATGATAGATGAACTGAATGAAGAGAGCAAGAACGTCGGCCTACACTGAAACTTCAGCAAGACGAAGATCATGTGCAACAACCACATTGGAGATGAAAACACTAAGATCAAAATCGAGGACACCGAACTCGAGAAAGTAGACCACTACATCTACCTAGGACAACGAATCTCCATGAGACCCTCAAAAGAAGAAATCAAGTGAAGAATCACACTAGGATGACAAGCCTTTGGCAGAGCTAGCTCAACCTTCAAAAATAATAAGATCCCATTATTCCTAAAGAGAAGGGTGTATAACCAATGCATCCTCCCAATAGTCACTTATGGAGTTGAAACATGGAACTTAACTAAGAGACAGACCCGTAAATTGAGAACCATGCAACGTGCACATGAAAGAATAATGCTGGGCCTCACATGGAGAGGCCACAAAACAGCACAGTACATCCGAGAAAAGACAAGAGTTAGAGACATCATAGAATCCATAGAAAATCTCAAATGGCGGTGAGCTGGCCATGTTGCAAGAATAGCAGACAATCGATGGATATCACTACTCATAACATGGATTCCCCGAGACCACATGCGCAACCGAGGCCGGCAATATGTTAGATGGAGAGACGAGCTAGAGAAGTTCAGGAAGTACTGGCTCCATAACACCCATGATAGAGAACTGTGGCAAATCCTGGGGAAGGTCTATGTCCAATGACGGATGCTAAAAGACTGATGATAATGATGATGATGGTGTATTTATAGAAATGATCTTTTCATCAGATTAAAACATAAGTAATAAGATCTGGAAATTAGGATCACAAGTATGTGGTAAATTATGACTGTAACAATACCTGTTGATATTGAACCCATAAGAAAAAAGGGCGTCGACAAATTTCGAAGAAGAATACCGGGAATTCCAAGCATCAATGAGATACAAAAAAATGTACTCTCGAGCACTGCCAATATTTTCGCGAAGCACGGTCCAAGTAAATATTTTGTCTGTTACACGACAATGTATTATCTCTTGTGTAGCTTTCTGTATTGGTCCTGCGTCCCCATCCCACTTTTGTATAAAAGAAATGAGACAAGAAAAAAAAGAAAAGAAAAAAAATGAAATGCAAGTGCCCTTGAGTTATGACATGGTTCTCTTCAAGCTGGAACTCGGTACGCGATGTTTACTACTAAACAACAATATGACTATGTTGATGACAACGACGACGACAACAATGACGACGATGAAGATGATGAAGATGATGAAGATGATGATAATTATTATCATTATTATTATTATTATTATTATTATTATTATTATTATTATTATTATTATTATTATTCCCAATGGAAGACTCGCGGGGGCAGAAAGAATCGAACTCCTAGACAGCAAGAAGATTAGTGCATTGACCCCACAAGATCAATACAAATGCCTGGGAGTTCTCGAATGTGACACGATAAAACAGGAAGAAATGAAGGAGAAAAAAAGAAAAGAGTACCTAGGGAAAATATAAGTGACCAAACTAAACAGCAAGAACCTTATAGATATAGAAATGTATGTGTAAGCAAATTTTGAAGATATCATGAAGTGTGCCCGAAGCAGTGCAACGAACGAAGAAAAAAAGCAGAAAACAATGGAGCAGCACTGCAAACAAAGAGAGAAGAATGGGAACAGAAGAAACTATACGGAGAATGTAAATCACAGAACTTGTGAATGTAGTCAACTAACCAAGTATGACACGATAGACTCACAACAGCGATACATTGGGAACGAGTAAACAATCGGAAAATGGAAACCACAAATTACCTTGGGACTTTGACATCCAAACAGATCACCCCATTCTAGCAAGAAACCTGGACCTAGTAATCATGGACAAAAAGGGGAAAAGCTGCCAAATAATACACATGGCCGTACTTGTAGATCATGGAGTAAAGAGGAAAGAGAGTGAAAACCTGGAAAAAATACCAGGATCTGGCAAGAAAACTGAAGAAGGTGTTGGATATGAAAGTCAGGGTCGTACTAGTAATTATAAGAGCACTCAGAATTGTACCAAAGACAACGAAAGTGAGATTGAGACAACTCTGGATGAAATGAATGACTGAGACCGTGTAGACCATAGCACTGGACGAATACAGTGGGAATTGCAGAAAATATGAAATAATAATAATACATTGAGTACATAAAAGTACATTGAGGAATTGGTCATTAGTTGCTGTCAAGAACTGACCTTCATCGAGAGAATCTAATTGATTTGTCTCCAGCATGGTCATCTCTTTCTCCTTATGGTTCCCCAACCCAGAGCTCAGTTATCATTTCTCCTCTAATACAAACATTACACAATCCTTACACCATTCAGCTTTCATTTTCTTTAGAAGCATTCACGAATCTTTTAGGCTTGTTACCCTTCAAGCGAGGCAAAAATGGCGAGACCCCTAAAATATTACCAAGGCTAAAAGTGCATATAAAGATTAAACAATGTTATCTTCAATAATAATAATAATAATGATAATAATAATAATAATAATAATAATAGTAGTAGTAGTAATAATAATAATAATAATAATAATAATAATAGTAGTAATAATAATGATAATAATAATAATAGTAGTAATAATAATGATAATAATAATAATAATAATAATAATAATAATAATAATAATAATAATAATAATACACTGAGTTATGACACAACCAATATTCGGTGGTTCTCACTTAGAATCGAATCACAGTAAGCGCACAGCAAGTATTCATGCTAATTTCAGCAATGTTGTTGTCCAGATGTACTCCTCTTTTGGTTTTTTAAATCTTTTTTCAAAGATGATTGGAATCATTCTGGGTTCACCAAAAATCATTGATATTATTGTGACCTTCATTGTTTCTCTCAAGATATTCCTTTGTGTAATCAGTCTCTTTCAGTTTCCCTGTATGGCTTGATGGAACTACTAAATCAGTTAACTGAATTATTATCTGACTTTTTATAATGACAAGATGCGTTTTCATGAACGAGATGAATTTCAATTTAACATAGGATGTGATGCTTTCATTCTTTAGGACAGCTATGTGCTTATATGATCTGCCTGTGTAAACGTCGACTAATGGTTGGAAAAGCCCATGATGCCAGGTGGAGGAGTTCGCTTTCATTGTGTATCCCCCCAGGTGAAACCCAGTGACACAACTTCATCGAAAACTGGCGATAAAATTAGTAAATGATTAAGTTTCAAACATCTGAAATGGATAATGGTATCAGATTATGCTTGAAAGAACTCAGTGCCGACTGAATTTGCACCGAATGAAAATAGCAAAAAAAAAGGAGCAACAATGTAATGAAAGACGATCCAAAATTGATAGCGACTGTTACCCTTTGTATTCTAGCTTTCCATGTAATTGGTCATAAATGTTTAAAATTGAGCTGACAGAAATTGACACAAAAACGCATGATCTACCATTAGAATGATATAGATTATTACCATGCTCGTTGCCATCAGCAAAAATGACTAACTTAACATATTATTATTTGGAATACACCATGTTTCCCCGGATCAAGTCTTTCATTGAACAAACATATCTGGTTTGTCACTCAACTGCAACGTGACTAACGACCTTCGGCAGCAGGCTCTGCTTAGGGTGATTGATGTGAAAAGAAATACAAAATGGGTGATCGATGGCTGGGGTACTCATCACTTCTTTGGTTGAGTAGGGTTATCTATAAAAGTCTGAACGTTAAAACAATGAATTCATTTGGACACAGACTGAGGGATCAATGTGTTGAAATTGGAAATTGAACCACCGCATTTTTTGTCAGTGATTCTTAGATAAGGTTATTAGATACAGATATCTCCTTTCAAACCGTTTTACTGAATTCCACACATCTGGATTTGATATTAAGCAGCTATTGGTATTGATAGGATTTGTCAATTTCGAGGGAAGGATCCGTGCAAAGGCTCGAATATGTTTTCCTTGTACAGAAATTTGATTCATTTTCAAGAATCTCGTTTTCCTATAGCATCGATTATGACGTAAAATGTCACATTTTATTGTTATTGGTTACGTATTACATCATCTAATTGTACCATTAATTTAATCGTAAGAATGAAAATAGTCTTAAAATATCCTTTGAACAGTTTTTTTTCACTTTCAATAATAAAAATATTCGAAATAGATTATTTGTAAAGAATTTTTCTCATTTTTTTTCATTTTTCACGACGCAAAATGAATCTAATAAAAACAGTACTGCTATAATTTACTTTCCTTAATTTAAAGATGTCTAATTCGCCACCTTGCTATTGTACTTTTTTTTCTATTTTCACTCAAACTAAATGAATACATAAATGAATAAACTTTTTTTTTACTGTTCTTTTTCCGAGGGTTGTCAAAACTTTGGCTTCGGACGTTATTTTTTTTTTAACCCTAATTACATCACGATGCCTTTAGTTTTATTGAATTAAATACTTTTTTCAAACTACATTGATTTGAATTGAACTAAATTACCATATTTCTTGTTTGGTTGAATTAGATTGATCTTAAACAATGTTACATGATTATACGGTTTCATCGTGAATACACTATCAGTTAAAATATTTTCTTTCATGATCAGAATGTCTGTTATACACCTTTCAATAAAAGTAAATGATATGATATCGCATTGCATTCCTGTTTATTTCAATCAGACTGTTCCTCAATAGTCTATAAGTTTCCCTCAGGATTCTGAAACTGATGTCAGTCGTGACCTCCATGTTTCACACGTTCTTTACTTTTTTACAGCAAAGTAAAAAAAATTGTATTTGCTTTCTTCATTCGTTCAATTTCATTTTTTGGTCTACTATTAATGCCATTCTTTATCAGACACATTTACAATCGCGATTTAGGGTCGATATTATACATATTTCAGTCATAATGTGAGCAACATTTGCTATTTTTGTGAGTTTTTTTTTCCAATTTTGTCTGAGATTTAATTTGTTTTAATCCAGTGATTTTTATCTCCTATTACAGTTCCTGTTAACAATTTGGACTTTTATTTCAAATTATTAAAAATTCTGTATCTGTCTCTTCTCATTGATATCAGCATTGTCTCAATCATTATTACTGCGACCTTTCACATCACTTTCAAGCATAATATTTTTCACTTGTTGTATGATATGACCTCTTCACCTCCCATTTCTCTACAACTGGTGTTTGTATGAAGTTAACATTTGCCAAATATATAATTCAGCACCCAAAACAAGGCAGTGTCGTGTTTGAAGTTGTTTTGGTGAGCGGTTATCAGGAAATCTAACAAACATTTCTTACATTCTATGAATTATTTCCTTTGATCTCTGATGTTTAGAATTATCTGAAATTAGATACGAAATATCAAAATTGGCAGCACTCGAGAGAAGTAACAAAAATACTTCGAAGCCGTGGTTTTGCACGACGGTCGAAAAAATATCTTACATGACAGTTATGGCAGACAACTGCCCACATAATAATGTCCGTTTACTCCCGAACTTGTACCTTGGAAGGAAAACTGTCCCACTCCATAGGATTGATGTTTTTGTAATTTTTGTTTTATTTCTCACCATTTTATATCCCTTTTGGCACTTTTCTTCTTCTTCTTCTTCTTCTTCTTCTTCTTCTTCTTCTTCTTCTTCTTCTTCTTCTTCTTCTTCTTCTCCTCCTTCTCCTTTTCCTTCTCCTTTTCCTTCTCCTTCTCCTCCTTCTCCTTCTCCTTCTCCTTCTTCTTCTTCTTCTTCTTCTTCTTCTTCTTCTTCTTCTTCTTCTTCTTCTCCTTCTCCTTCTTCTCCTTCTTCTCCTTCTTCTCCTTCTTCTCCTTCTTCTTCTTCTCCTTCTCCTTCTCCTTCTCCTTCTCCTTCTCCTTCTCCTTCTCCTTCTCCTTCTTCTTCTCCTTCTTCTTCTTCTCCTTCTCCTTCTCCTTCTTCTTCTTCTCCTTCTCCTTCTCCTTCTCCTTCTCCTTCTCCTTCTTCTTCTTCTTCTTCTCCTTCTCCTTCTCCTTCTTCTTCTTCTTTTTCTTCTTCTTCTTCTTCTTCTTCATCTTCTTCTTCTTCTTCTTCTTCTTCTTCTTCTTCTTCTTCTTCTTCTTCTTCTTCTTCTTCTTCTTCTTCTTCTATCATTACTACTCTGCTCGAAACACCGACTTTTTCTGAATATTTTCGAGACAAATTGAACAAATATTATGGCAAATATTCACGACCAAAAACTTCTTGAATGCCAAAGTCTTTTACTGGAAAAACTGTTATATATAACAAAAACTAATAACAGACATCAGAAATATTAGCGTAAATGTCAACGCTGAGAGTTTAGTGAAAGCCGGTATCAGATCGATAGTCGAAAGAAGCGGTAAACAAAAATATTCTCGTTCCCATGACATTTTACAGAAAGTTATTATCCTGGTATTTTTTTTTTTTTTTTGAATATGTTCTATCGAGATTTCTGTCAATGTGTTTTCCAATTATCGACAGGTGACGATGCGGAAATGATTCCCATCTGTAGTGTTGTTTGTGAGAACGATTGGCTAGCCCGGGCTCATTGTCTCTTAGACGGTTCATTATTTCAGAATAATACATAGGATTTTATCATTTTAGAATTTCCATAATTCTTCACGACGATGTATAAAGATCAAGTAGAAGTTCTTATAATCCAATTAATCTGCAGCAATCGATGCAGGAAGCGTTAGTAAGACCAACAACGGGAGAAAACAAAACAGGTGAACAGGGAAGATATGAGAGCAAAATATTAGGAGAAACAGTTCCAAATTATGACCTTGCTGAATAAAACTTTTGTTAACCTTTTACTTGCTATCTTATATTTTCCGACTTCTTTTAAACAAATATTTTATTTTCGTCACTTATTCCTTCTGTGTCTCTTTTTTCTTCCTTTCAATGAAGTGATATTTTCTGCTCATGAAACTATCCACATGGACTCTCAATTAAGAGTTACCACACTTTAAGACACATTTGTCTGCTCTGTTCTATCTATAATTCATTTTTATTTACACCAACACCTTCTTTCCTTCCAAAAACTCCTCGATTCCAAATCTTTGGAAAGAAAACACCTTCACTCCACTCCTGTCCTCCATTCTGACACTATACTTATGGCCTCCCATGGCCACCGAGGATTGGTCTCAAAGCAAGATCAAACCAAGGCTTATGTGCAAAAACGCAATTTTCTGAAATTCAATTTTCGCGCCGGTTCGTCAAGTGCACGAAAGCTATTACAGACTTCTTCGTTACTTCTACCTGATAACATGATGATAAGCCAGCCGCCTCATTCAATCTCGGGTTTGTTCGGTGTGTGTGTGTGTGTGTGTGTGTGTGTGTGTGTGTGTGAGTGTGTGTGTGTGTGTGTGTGTTGGTGCATTTTGTAGGTTGATTGTTGAGATTTTTTTTCCATTTTTCTTTAGCTTGGTTTTCCCCACACCTCACGACAAGAAACGGAGTGAATATCTTCTTGGGAAGGTTACACTGTGTTCTAAAAGAACTCTGAGCATGATTGTCAAATATGAATTGGATATCATTCTTCCTTTCTCTCTCTCTCTCCCTCTCTCTCACCCACGCACACACACACACACTCTCTTTCTTGTTTTTCTCTTTCTCTCTATTTGAATTTCTGTATATTTCTAAAGCACTCTGGTGGATGAGGAGTTTCTTTGTAAATTGTATATATCGCTTAAATTCTGCCATACTGACCAACCAGTTCCGTAGTCCAGAGGTAGGATATCAGTCTCCGGGTCCGATGTGAAGGTTTCAATTAAAGTCTATAGCCACACTGAAGAGATGCAATACATCGAAACAGCTACCTGTGGATGAAATATATTGTGTTAATTCAGATTTCGTCCACTGGCAGGGAAGGAAATCATGTTAAAAAATAATCATTTCTTGGTAAAATATAGATTTTTATTCATCATCAGACTACGGCATTATTAGATATACTCGTCTATGTACAACAAATTGAATTTGTTGTATCTTTTCAACACACAGATACACGAGAACGTATTATTTCAGTATCAGTTTCTTGACGTTTTACATTGTGTATGTTATAGTCATTAGTTCTTAATTTTGAATGTATCAATGGGTTACACGAAAAACATGATATATGCACTCGTCGTTTACAAAAGAAAATGGCACAAAGTCACAAAATCACTCCAGGTATCAGATCTAGCTTATACGATTTTGAAATCAGAGGAATTTATGTCCATAATTTAGTTAACTTTTTATCATCAAATGAAGAAACATTAGCAAATGAATATTGTTTATCTCCCCTTGGTATTGTATACAAGGAAATATCTTCACAATTTTGTCCCATGAAAATGCACTTCGCTTCAATGCAATAAATGAATGCATATTCATGCATTTCGATAATTGATTAAAAATATCAGAACATTTAAGTACAGCTGGAGGAATTGGGTTGACCATTGATATCTTCAAGATGAGGACATTATGTTTTCTCCTCTGCTTCACAATTTTTCCCTGAAAATGGCCATTTTTCAATATTAGAATTTACCAAAATTGTCACTCATTGAGGATTACGGTGTTGCTTCTGGCTGGAAACTGATTGAGCCAACGTGTAATAAATGTTTTATCCACCCATTCAAGGTACGAATTATATATTTTTAAACAGTTAACTCAATGCTTTGTAATGTTTACATGAAGCTTTAAGAAACTAGGCTTCGTGAATAAGTATGAACCTCGAACAGTTTTGTAGGCAAATAAAGGAAACAGTTATTTGAGAATTGTGAGTAACGTTACTCATGTTGTATGTCAGGGATCGAGCAGAAAGATTGCATTTATTCAAAATTAGCAAAAAATCTTAAGAGAGCAGCCGTACCAAACATAAACTGTATTACATTTATCGAAGAATATCTTGTTCTGTGCAAAAAACTTTCTAATTCAGCATTTTTAAATGGAAGTTCAAAGAAGTTTCAGGTATTGACGTATCCATGAAAAATGTTTATGGAAATATTCAAGATCAAAATTTGATTATCAATATCTTCAAATTCGGAGACAATTTGATGCATACAGTGACATAATGGTTTTGAACTCCGAAATCGGGATTGGCTAAGTAAGCTTGATCTCTGATGGAGGCTAACCATATTGATGAGTCTACTATGTTCATCTTTGTTCATATGCTGTTCTCATGTTTTGGCTATTTTTACCTTTGAGCCAATTTTAAGAGCCTCCTGATTTCTCTCTTTGGTTTTCTCTGCGCAACAAAGCATTCACTGATCTACAATTGTTTAGATTTGTCTTCTGAAATGTTGATGGAGTCTTCCTTCCCATTTTTTAAATTCCTGTTTTTGCATTTCCTGCTCTTGTACATCCGTTATTTATTCATTTATTTTTTTTTTACTTTGTATAGCTGCTGTAATTTACGGTCCCCTACTTAAATATAACCTCTGATTGTAGAGTCAATGCAATTCTCGGAGTTAATGTTCCCTCTTCCTCCCTTATATCTTTTTATATATCATCTCTGGACATTGACTGTTGCCTTGCATTGCCGTCAGTTTTTACTATTCTATTGTCCAGATTTCTAAGTTCCTCTGTTATCCAGTTTCAAAAGTGTGCGGATTGATACAACCCTTGTATTTTTCCTGATAAGATTTCTGCCGTAAAATTTTGGTTCCAAGCATTATAATTATTATTTGCATTTTCAAACTAGTTGCGCAATGGTCAGCAAATCTCTTCAAAACACTAACCCTCCATCCTCTTTGTACTCAGACTGTCCGTATCAGTGCTGTGGATTACCATTTCACACATGTTGCCTGGTGGTTATCGGTGAAGGTTGAGTTACAGTAAATCTCCTAGGATCTGTAGCCCTCCATCCTATCGTCCTCATCTATCACTGCAACACAGTGATTTACCATTTCCATCATGCCGTTTCCTTGGTTTTTATGTCGTTGCTTACAGCTGGAGGTCGTATGGAGATCTCCAGTATGTTCCTCAGTATTTGTGTAGTCCTTAATAGTCCCTAAACTAATAACAAGCATACTAAAAAAAATGGAGACATAACAACAGACAGAGAAAATTGTCGGACGTGCCCAAAAATTCTCTCAAGAAGTCTACCCTTCAAGACATGGGCAATTAGGCAACGACCAGGATACAAAAAACGCTGACAATCAGTCTGAGGACTTGAGGTGAAACAAGCCATCAAACAAACAGAAAAAGGGAAAGGCACCTGGACCAGATAACATCACCATCAATCTACACAAGAAGGCTGGCAAGATCATCTACAAAAAAAGTAATCTGTTCAACTAGTGTCAACAGAGAAGAATCGCTAAAGACTGGAACACGGCCATCATAATACTCCTACATAAAAAAGGGAAACCCAAAATACCTCAACTAATACAGGCTTATAAGCCTACTCAACTACATTTATAAACTGTTCACAAAAATCATCGACAATGGGATCACTAAAACACAAGATGAGAACCAACCACGGGAACCAGCTGGATTTAGAAGAAGCTACTCGACCACGGATCATCTCCATTCAATAAACCAGCAGAAAGAGAAAGCAGCAGAATACAAAATGCCACTTGCTTTAGAGAATACCACTCTGTAGAAATCCCCTTGGTCATGAAGCCTATTATTCTACAAGGTCTAGACCCTGTATACGTCAAAGTACTGCAACATATAAACGATCACAACAACTCACTCATCAGGCTACATAAAGACTCTGAACCCTTCAAAGTCCGATGAAAAGTAAGACAAAGTGGTACCAGGTCACCCAAACTCTTCGCAGCCTGCCTTGAGATGATCTCCCGTAACATGGACTGAGAAAATAGAGGAATCAAATAGACAGTGAATATCTGAGCAACCTCAGATTTGCAGGCGACATTGTCTTTTTAGCAGAGAACCTAAACGACCCACAACTAATGCTAGATGAAGTGAACGAAGAAAGCAAAAAAGTTAGCCTACACATGAAGTTCAGTAAAACAAAAGTCATGAGCAACAATCACATCAAGTAATAAGGACATTACTGTCAAATTCAAAGATGCAAAACTTTTTGTCATGGCATAGTTCGTCTTGATGCATTTGTTTCGTGCTGCTATGTTGAATGATTCAGTTTCATTCTTCAGATTTCCTTTGCATAGCCATGTCCATGACCTTACGTCATCAACATCTTGTATTCGTCTTCAGGATTTCCACTACATCCTCCTCCTCCTCCTCCTCCTTCTTCTTCTTCTTCTTCTTCTTCTTCTTCTTCTTATTATTATTATTATTATTATTATTATTATTATTTGCAATCTCACACCAGTTGCCTGGTGGTAACCGCTGGAGTTTGAGTGACAGTAAGTCTCCCCAAGTCTCCAGCCCTTCTCTCTTAGTTCTCATAGGCCACAGTAATACTGCGGTTTACAGTTTCACACCGGTTGCCCAGTGGTCATTGCTGAAGGCTGAGTGACAATAAGTATTCTCAGGTATAATAATAATAATAATAATAATAATAATAATAATAATAATAATAATAATAATAATAATAATAATAATAATAATTATTATTATTATTATTATTATTGTCATTATTATTATTATTGATGTCATCGTTTTTTATCATATATAAGTTAGTTGATGAATTATCTAAATATAAATATATCTATTAATTGATAACAACTTGAATCATCGGACCTAAAAAAATGCAGTGACGTCATCTACTGGACAGCGGTACCGAAGAAAAATGTCTCTTTCTTTTTATTCATTTTGAACGAAAATAAAGGCATAAATGATATTGGTAACCTACCTTTTGGCTATACTTGTCGTTCCATCAGTCGGGTTTGCTTTTGTCTAACGTGACTGGATACGAACAGCTTGTACTAATTCCTGTCTAGTTCCCCATTGTTATATATTTATATATATATATATATATATATATATATATATATGTGTGTGTGTGTGTGTGTGTGATTATCTATTTACTTTATTAAATCATTTTTCTTCCGAACACAGAATAAAAGCTTCATTCTGATGTATGAGAGATAAAATCGTCTGGTGCCTCTAGGTTCAGCCTTTTTCTTTTTTTTGGCGATATTTCGTTTAGTATTCTTAATTATATGTATTGTGTGATGATATCATTTAACCCAGCTTGTCGCCATGGGCTCCATTTCCGTATAGTCGATGTTTTCATTTAATTTTGTTTTTTATAATGAGGTGTCTGTTGTGGCTCACCTAATCTCGAACTAAGTAGGGGAAACTGGAGTTAGTTTGGTACAGGGGCAGATTTAATTACGTGCTTTAATTTTTGTTTCCACCACGCGATGTTATGCTGATTTTGAGCATTTCGGCAATTTCTCTACTAAGTTTGAATCATCATATAAGCACAAAATTTTAGCATATTTTTTCCCTGGTGAACAGCTTTTTCACATAGACAAATGGGTGTCTAGTTAATGATGTATTGTGTTGTTAATGATAGCGTAGTCCGTGTTGAAGTGATGATAAACTGTATACATACAACATTTCAATCAGCTTTTATGAGAACCTTTTTTGGAATAGAACGTAAAGAAAACCAGATGGTTGGAGCTGATTTGTACGTTGTAATTTTGGTTGCTTGGTATGCTCTAAAATGATACAATCGAAACGGAAAAAATTCTTTTATTGTTCCTTTTCTCATTTTCCACCTGATTACAATTCATCATTGAAGTCCAATCATAGATGATTCAACTTATTCTAATTGCTACTCATTATAGTCCTAAAAACTTAATTTTCACTCAAATATGATCTTCAGTTTTGTCGGAAATTTTATATTCCTCAATTATGATAGTAGAAAAGTTGGTCAATAAATAAGTAACTGTTCTTGCCATTTGTATTGCCAGTAGTTGAGTATTTTTTTTGTTTTTTTGAGATGCTTATCAGGATTTTTCGCTACTCTATGGTGTTACTCCTGACAGATCATCTTATTTTGCTCTTTTTGCCCATGCTGTTTTGAATTATATCATTTTGAACATAACGGGAGAGATTCAGCTTCCTTGTTGTGGGATTTACATTGTGTTGCAAGAGATGTGCATGTGCTCATAATGTTTCTCCTGACTTTTGTGAAGGAGTGAAAACAGATTTTCCTAAATACTGAACGCATCTGGATATTTTCTAATAATGTTGATAATGGCATAATAAGCTGAAATTTATCCACATTTTTCCAAATATATGCCAAGTAGAATCATCAATATATACTTATTAAATTGAATAGAATGCTGCAAACTCCCGTGTGCATGTGGGCATACGCCGGAAAATGTGATCAAAATTTTTCCTTCGACCGAATTTGGAAGCTGAATATCAATAAATAGGGTGATATGCAACCCCTGTTTTAAAACGGTCCTTATATGGCCTGAATCAATGAATAGAAGAATCTTTCAAGGAAAATATCAAGCTTTGGTCGACAGAAAGTTTTGGATATTTTACTGCATCCTCGTAACTCAATATGCTAAGCAGCTTGGGGTTCAATCAATTTGTTGGTTGATATACTATGGGGTTACATATCTAAATTTTGAAAGAAAATATCAGTTCAGTATCATCCGAATTATTTTTGGCTGGAATCCCAGATACGTCAATCAGAGAATGAAATATCAATAATTAATTAATCTATCTAGTGTTATCATGATGATATTGATAATGTCGATTATTCTGATGATGAATGTAATGTTTCTTTCAAACGAATTGATGTTAATCTTACTAATATGCATCATTGCTATCTGAACAAAAATATACTGATATAAGTAAGTCCATCGATAGAAGCCAACTAACAGAAAGTAAAAATAAACTTCTATGTTACCCAACAGATATCTATAATTAAGATATACTCTTTTACTCTATCAGCGCACTAAACCAAACGATTCTCCAATAATAATACAGACTAAACATTTGAGATCAAAGCTCAGCTTTAAACTATGCCAGGATACAGACATTGATATACCTTAGTGTATATAAAGGAAACTGCATCTGCGTGCATCGAGTAAAAACTGACTAAACAAAAAGTAGAGGAGGCGCCCATACCACTATCATCTGTGGAAGACATCAAATAGCTGAAGTGTGACAATGCCACGGATAGAAACGACATTGCCCTTGAGATCTGGAATATCAAAAGCTTGCCAGCTGCTGGGAACAGAGCAAACTACACCAGGAATTTAAATATTCAGTTTTTAAAATTTTCTTCAGAAACTAAGACATACAAGCTAGACTCAAACTACCAGGATATCCATGTTTTCGATCACAGGAAAAATACTAGCAAAGTTAACAAAATGGTGGTAGAATTCAGTGAGGAAACCTTGCCACAGAACCAATGTGAATTCAGAGCAAACCAAGGCACGACCGACATCTTGTAGATGCTCCGCTGCCCTCCAAATTTTCTCACCATGAGTATACAACTCCCAGACGCACATTTAAGACAATTCAAATCGAAAAGGGTGTTAAATAAGTATGTGTTCTGGTCTCCAACTTGCTTTTAGTGATTTTAGGGTCGTTGCTGAATCACATTTCGGAAGTGCTGAATGACTGTGACAAGGTGCATATCTGAAAACGGCGATGAATTCAGCCTGAAGCGACTCTGACTACATACGGAAACAGCGGGTCAAAGATGAGCAGTCTTCTGGCAAACAATGGGACTCTTTGAGGTTGCAGTTATTGAAAAAAAAAAACAACCAACGGCTATTCTATACCAACCCGCATTAAAACAAAGGCACGTCCTGATTTCCAACTCAATTAGCTCAACTACACTTATAAGTGTCGAAGCCTGCCCTTATCTAGATGGCACCATAACCTCCGACACCAGGTTGGTCAAAATTACAGAAAACAGACTGGCAAAGTCAATAAAAGTCTTCGGTAGACTGTGTAAGCATATCTGGGATAGAGGAAACACGTAAAAACTACACCAAACTAAAAGACAATAAACCATTAGTATTACCTGC
>OY735200.1:36209116-36229116 GCA_963457665.1 Thysanoteuthis rhombus | reverse complement strand
CACACAGACACAGACACACAGACACATATATATATATATACACACACATATACATGTAAAGAATTATATATAATCATATAATACAAGAGGCGAATTTTTTTTAAAATTTAAAATTGCATTGTAAAAAAAACTCAACTGCAATATACTTTCAAAGATATTTTTTCTAAAAAATTCCTGTTCGAAAAAAACATAAACAAAGAAAACACATCCAATGTGTTGATATGCTGCAGTTTTTGGGCTTCCAAGTACTTTTTATTGCATGGCATACACACAAACACGTCATACTTATGAAACAAGCATACAACCAACTTACACACATATGCATGCACGCACATACACACACACATCTATAAGAATAAAAGTATTCTACCGATATATGCGTCCAGGAGGGATCATGTCGATGTCGACGATTGATTGCTGCACTCTGCCCTAACGTTTCCATTATGCATCAGATTATGCTATAGCGAAATTCTGATATGGAATCAAATCTTCAGTCTCTGCACCAGAATCGTATCAAGTTGCTTCTTCAAACATCTTGACTGGCTATGTCCGGCACTTCTGTCCTCGTCAGTAAACATCTACTGAAACTAATGACGTACAAACTTCACAGGCATTATCCATTCTGTATACTCAATAGCTCCCAACACAACTAAAAATCATATTCCTTTTTTGTTTGTTTAGTCCATGCAAATAGTATTTCTATGGACTCTCTTCTCTTATGAGAACTGTGATGTTTGATTTCCAAATGATCTGCAGATCCTTGCTGTTTGTCATACATTTTCGTGTATATATTTATATATATATATATACATATAAGCCTTCACCAGTTCTAGATATTGACTAAGTTAAGTCAAGTCTGACACGTGACCAATATCAGTATTGGCTGAGACCACTTGAGATATATACTTCATCCCGCGGTTTCTTGTTACGTCTTAGTACATATTTATTTTCATTCCTTGTTTCCGCCACAAGAACGCAGGAGAAAATCATTGAACAGAGACCCAGAGCAATGTAAAAAAGAACCTTTTTGCGTTTTACTGAAATAATGAAAAAGAAAAAGAGACAGAAAAGGGTACTTGACAATTAGTAAATACCATCTGCTACTTTATACAAGTAGGGATGGGCGAAGAACCCTTCGATGGAAATGTTACCAAAAACGATAATGAAGCTAGTCCGACAAAGGAAATCGTCGTTAGTCAATTCTCAATTAGGTAGATAAGTTTATAGATCTATAAATAGTCTCTGTTATATTTTGTTTCAGTTTCCTGGATAATACACATTGCACAAACAATCTTATATCAATCAAACATATTTTATTGCTTTCACCAGACATTATAGTTATTCCATAATCCAACCCCAAAACATATTTATGACAAATGCAAGACAAAGACCTTCCGCTCTTAAATACCACAAACATACTTAATCGTATGAATGTTAGGAAAATATTTGACACATTGAAATCTGAACCAAGTTTTGCAAATGCAAGGTTGCTGAAAAATTTCGTACATTTAGACGATTCAAAAAACAGAAATACGAAGATATGAATTAGCGTGAAAAATGTGATAGAAAAGTTCGATACTGACCAAAAGGTCAATTTCTTGAAAACAGTTTCTCGTAAATTAATATTTAGATATTTCGATTTCCAATGGATTGAATTACAGTTTCAGCTTTGTCTTGAATTTTGTGCATCCCTTGGTGTTGGTTATGAATCTTCCTATAGACACATTGACTTCACGGGCAATTACGGTGCGACCAATAGACTAGCAACCAATCGAGCTAATGCCTCATCTCTTAATTTCAGACGACATTTATTCTCAAACTCTTTTCCCTTGGTAACCAATTTCTGGTTGGTATCAGAGGATATCACTGGCATGGTCACATTTTAATAAGAGCTTTGCATTAATTCATCAAGAAAGTAATTGTTGTTATCAGCCAGGTCTATTTTGAATATAGGCTGTTTATTTCTTATTGAAAGGATTTGGGATGTCCTGATATTGTGATATAATTAAATCAATCCAATATTTCATAAGATTTTGTTACTGAGAAAAGTGTTACAGTAATTTCAAGGCGTGAATGCCGCTGATACTAACAAACGGATATTAACATCAACACTTTCACGTTAAAGATTTGATATAATCTGTGTTGATTCACGCACTCTGGGCCTGCACTATCGTGGTGAAAAATAAGACAGTTTCTGGTTACTCCTTCAAGTTACTGACATTAAGCAAATGCAGTGATTGATCGAACTGACTGTTAGAACGAAAGCTTTTATATTCCATAGAATTTCCACCAATACTTCTCGGGAATAGATATTCGTTATCATAGATATTCCGTAAACGATAGTCGATTTGTACCGCGTGGACTAGAATAGTCGAGTTCTTGGAGGACTTTTCGTAAATGTTATTGGTATATTAAAGATTACAATATTGATAAATAAATTTTGATTTTAGTCCTATTGAACAGGTATGTATTCCATCTCTGAAACGGTTCAATCATTTTCCAAGTCATTGCATAAATCAAATATATACTTGTAAACATACGAACGAGTTGTTATTAATTTAAGCATTATATCAATTAAAATTCAAGGGCTTACTAATCTTTAGCATAGTTCAAGATACCTCCATTCAGATAAAAACTGTTGATAATATATTTCCAGTCCAGCTTGAGTGACTCATAAGCCTCATTTAGATAAAGGCCTATCGTGGCAAAAAGGACGACATCTTATAGTTTCTTTTATAAGTGCAAACTCGGACTTGACTGACTGGTTTAATCTATTTGAGAAAAGCTTTAATAAAAGATCAACCTGGGTCAAATCCATGTATATATATTCCTCGACCAAACACAGACATATCGACAGGTATAACAGTCCCATGTCCGATATGAGGTCAACATTCAGCCGATGCCTATTTATTATTATACTGATTGGGACAGCTGCATACGTGTAATTTCCATGTCAGTTATACTGACAGGTTTGCGTGACAGAGAAATCGAAAATCTAGTTAGGCGTGATTTTAAGCTCAAAGCGGCCAATGATTCACGCACAGTATCGAACGAAAATATATGCATATGTATATTTCCGATATTTTTATCTGCTTGCACTGAAGTCTACTAACGTACCAAGGAGAATATATACATTGACAGATAGATAGATTCATGATAGCAATATATATCTAAATATATTGATACGAATGATATTTGCAATCTCACTATCTATCTCCTTTTTTCTCCCTCACAAGCGCACACGCACATACAAAAGACGTCTTGGAAGAATGTATGTACATTTACTTTTGTTAATGACTGCTCTGATACTCATTTGAAAACTGAATAAACATTTGGATAAGAAAAAGTATATATTTTCTCCCATTTATTCTTTCTGGTTTGTTGACTTTTAGGTAAGAACCAGTGCAGCCATTTAGAGACAAAAACTAGACACATCTTCTTGTCACACAGAGCATACATATACATATATATGCATGCATACGCATGCGAGCTCACACACACACACACACACACACACACATATATATATATATATATATATATATATATATATATATATATATATATATATATATATATATATATGCATATTATAAGTTAAAAGAGGACAAATCCACTTCACTAGATAGATATTTTATCATTTCATAATACGAATGTAAATAAACTGGATAATTTTACAACAAAAAATTTGAATATCATATTTGATTCAAAACATAGTATAGTAATTAATTTGAAGAGTTGAAAAATTGTATATCGGTCTGAAAGTAATTTCCCAATCAAACTTATGGTTCAAAGCTATTCAGATTGTTCATGTTGGCTTAAAATTTGGAAAACTTGCCAATATTTCCAGTTTTTACAAATAAATGGAAATTGCATAGCGCTGAGTGTAGGGAAAAATGAACTTGCTATGATATATATGATGGCACCTGTTTTTTTTATTCCAACCGCAGATATTACATTACATGGAATAGAAAACAGATGCAAATATCAAAATGTTAACTATGATGGATTAAAAAAGCAAGGGACAACAATTGTAGAACGAAAAGATTTTACAATCTTTTATTGAAAAGGGAATGTCAAAAGCATGTCGGTAAACTTTGTTTTTTTATTGTAAAAACTTTGTGCCTACAACTTTGAGTTGTGTAAACAATGCAAGTTCATGCATTGCATCGACTGTTGTCTTATTTTTAAATACTCATACACATATATATCGTTTAATTTCAACCATGAATGTAAGGATACTTCATTTGATGATGCGTTGAAAGGATTATTCAATGGAAGTCTGACAGAAGAATTAACTTTAAAGTTAACGGAATATGACTGTCAATTTTTTCAGCTGAAGATTTTGGTTGCAAATCGACACTACCAAGGTTTTATGTGTAACTAGTATTCTTAAAAATGATATTTTGAGTCTGGTTGCATACAGCAAGAAACCGATACAAGGGATTTAATACTCACATGGGTGAACATACAATAGAAATAGTACGGACAGCAAGTCACGTCTTTTGCCATACTCACTGATCGTTCATCATTAAAAAAAACGTTTTAAGGTAACCTATGTAAGTAAGGCCTGTTTTAAAAAAAATTATATGTAGCTTATAATAATATCAATATACGATACATGTAAAACTTCATATTACATGACAAACTATATGTATGACAGAAACTATATAATAGAATGGGAGGTAGTGTTTGAACAACACTGCTGAGGTGCCATGCTGATATAACTTTTTTGTTTGACATATATTGGCAAATAGATGACATAAAAATCTTTTTGGAAAAGTATTTCAATATTTCAATGTTCAGCGTTTAAAGCTGTAAAGTGTCCCAGAATATATATATATATATATATATATATATATATGCGTATATATATGTGTGTGTGTGTGTGTGTGTGTGTGTGTGTGTGTGTGTGTGTGTGTGTGTGCACGTGTGTTAATGTTTTTGTATTCAGATAGATAGATGAATTATCTATGTCTTGATGGAAATTGTAGGTACGAATTTTTCATTGGTGTTCGTAGCAGGTGAAACCAGAAATTTGGCAGCTGATATTCGAGAAAGGCAACCACCATCCACTTAGACTAGTGGCGTAATAGAGTTTTCAAATTACCCTGGTGTAATTATCTCGTGAAACCCCAGAGAAGAAGGTGTACGCTAATGATCGATGAGTTTTTCGTAGACAGCAGACGGCAGCCGGACACGTGGCAGTAAATGTGTTGATTGCATAATCTCAAGACTGTGTGGGTTGCTGCATAGATAAGACAAAAAAGATTATCCACAAAATGTTGATCAATGGAAGTAAGAAAATTCTTACCTACTGCTTTTTTTTATGTTCTGAACTAAAACATTTTGACAGATATGATGGTTTCTAGAGTGTGGGACTCTCTTTATCTCTCTCCGTGTTTTAGTTCCTCTCTCTCTCTCTCTCTCTTTTTCTCTCTCTCTCTCTCTCTGGCTTACACACATATATATCCACAAGAGGTCTGTCATAAAGAGTTGATGGAACTATCCACACAGTGCTGACAAGAAAGCAAAGTGCCCCACTTTTCCACCTAAGAATAGTGATCCTACTACACTAAAAGGAAATGCGAAAGAAATTGGCAGTTACTACCCTACTACTTTACTATTTAGCATTTACAATGTGTTATCAAAGTAACTAATTGATAGACAAACAAACTAGATAACAACTGCAAGAACAGAGAGGCATTGAAAATGGCTATTCGACAATAGAAATGATACTTATATTGGACTAGCTAAAACAGTTTGTTTGGTTTACACAGGACAAAGAATAGTATTTGATTCCAGGGAACACACGGCATTCATCAATTCTATGCAAGAATAAGTTATGAATGATAATTATATAAATGTAATTGAGAGTATATACGAAAATAGCACTGCAATAATTAGACAGCATATATAGACTAACAAGATGAACATTGGGAAAGGAATTAGACAAGGGGATTCAATATCACAAATACTATTTGCAGCAAGCTTTGAAAGAAAACAGATTGGGGGAAATGGGAATAAACACAAACAGGAAATATTTGAACAATTTGAAGATTTTTTTGAAAAAGTTTTTCCATCAATATCAGAGAACGTGTAGTAACTATGAAATATGTTGAGTAATCTAAGTTGAAAATACCAAAAGTAGGGTTGAGAATAAACAGAACAAAGGCAAGAGTTCAGTTCCCGACAAAGACCGTAAGAATACAGGGTGAATCCATAGAAATTAAGAATAAAAAATGCTTGAGCCGTGCGATAGAAAATCAGAGCAAGACCGTGGGAATGGAATAAGACGGTCAACAACAATTGGCTGGAAAGCATTTGGGATAAATTGAGAGGGTTATGGACACAGCAATGTTTTGAATAATATGGGTTCAAGAGAAGACAAGGTTTGTACTAACCCTGATGTAACAAAAATGGAGATTCCTGTTTATTCGTTCGTTTATTGATTTATTTCTCTGTGTATCACATACGCTGAATCTATAAAACCCATTAATCTTATATTTGGCAGTAACGCTCACTAGAAGTCAAGTTGTGACACAGGTTATGTGAGATTTATTGAGGCCGTTTCTGGTAATTTATAGCCAATTTTCCAAGTTGCTGGAGACAATTTTGCACCAAAGATGCTGAAATTAGACATCAGTATATCTTCTTAGCACAAATTTCAACATTTATATGAGGTTGACCACAGAGACCATTCTATGCTGCTGGAAGTCATCTCTCGTCATAACTACCCAATTATCCAATTTCTTATGCACCAATGAAACTGAAATTTAGAATATGGATAAACCTTTCCACAGCAGTTGTTAATTTGACCTCAGTGGTCATTTGAAGTCATTATAAGTCATCCCTTGTAATTTCTTGTCGTGATCCCAAGTTGTAAGTCAGAATTTTACATCAAGAATACTGCAATTTATCACATGAATACATCCTCTCATATCAAAGGCTACAGGCTACGCTGCAGGTCCCAAAGGCCAATCAAAGTTACCAGCTGTCTTTCTTGTGGTCATTTCTTAAATTATTCTCGCAACAATTCTGAATTAATTGAGCAGAAATTTGTCATATATTTTTATTGATTTATAGAAATGGTTATAGTCAATGAGGGGTTGACATCAGCAGTCATTCAAGGTCATCATAGGTTATTTCTAGTATTTTCTATGAAATGAAACTTAAATTCGGCGTACGGGGTAAATCATTTCCAGCGAGATTATTAGGCATTTTCAACTCAGGTATGAATCGAGGTCACCAAATGTCATCCCTACTCATTTCCAGCTAATGTTTTATGCTATTGACCACAATTTTTCACTTTGAATGGTGAACTGTGACATAATGGTTCATGCTCACAGGTCACAGAAAATGTGAGGATTATCTTTGAGGTCATCCGAGGTCATCAGAAGCAATTTATAGCTTAAAATTGACTCTGCTATGATGCACATGAATTTTTCTACCAAGTGCAATAGAAAAGATAAGGTCAAAATCTATTTGACAGGATGTGAAGACCCCCCAAGTATATTGAAGGGCACCAAATGTCAATTTTGAATTATGTAACTCTTTCATGCATTATCCAGCCAAATGAATATCTTATAGGAGATAAAATTAATACATGGGGTTAGGCTGGGCAAAAAAAATGAGACCAGACACTCTCATGAAGGTTGATGGCTAGGCAATGTTAATTCTGGATTGAAATAGCTTCTATAGCTATATTACAGTCAAACATTCCTTACAACAAATTTATCATCTTTACTTGGATGTTATGATCGATGGTGCTGACCTTCAAGGGTATTTGAAGGCTAGCACAGGCGATTTTGTTTCTTCAAAAAAGCTTTTTTTTTTTCAGACAAACGAACGGACTTTAAGGGCTGAGAGAATTGACTCTGTTTTGTCTGAAAAAAGGTCTACCACCCCAAAAAAAACGTGTCATACCGAAAAATGTTGAATTGTAACAAAGTATAAAGCTGAATCACGCTTTCCCAAGTTTTTCATGTTTTTTTTTCAAGTCCAGTTCTCTGTTGTTTTTTCTATAATTGAATCCCCCCACCAAATTTTTATGCTGGCCCTTGTTGGGAGAAGTATATGTTGTATATCCAGAAGCCTGTCTAACTATAAAAACATTATCATTCGTTATATTTTATGCATCAAAATATTTTCTGTAAAACCTTTTCACGTGTAAAAATGTGAATATTCGTTTTTTTTCTATTTGTCGTGTTGGGTAAGAATATATATATATATATATATATATATATATATATATATATATATATATATATATATATATATATACACAGTATATATGGTAGAAATCAGGCTAGTAGTATAACATGATATGATAATATATCAATAATATAAAGCCACTTCTGAAATGTATTGGATTTATTTCGTAGAGTGCTCGATACATACAACATTTTACTCATGGAGTTGAGTTATTTTTAGAGTATATATATATATATATATATATATATATATATATATATATAAATAGTAAATTGTGGATTCACTACTCAGACTAGTTCATGTTTCTGCCTTCTTTGGGCCTCATCAAGCGAATGATTGTCTATGTTTTGGGGGGTTTATCTATTGGGAATTTGGTGAGAATGTTGTGAGTGTGGTAGTGGGTAGTATGGGGATATTCATTTTGTCGAAGGGATTGAACTCTACATAGGGGTCATTCCTGCTACGATGCTTTGTAGTGGTCTGGGAGTAATTTCTATCTTGACCTAGATATCTTGGCATTGGGTTTTATTGCCCCTGTTGGTATCTTCTGTAGCTCTAGTGGATAGTAATAATCTTGATGTTTAATTTATAATGTGTTTGGGTATGTTTGAAGGTAAAGGATGGCGATGGGAAGTTTTGGGGATGATGGACATGGTGACGAATTATCTACTTTACTTTTTGATTTATTGGTGTTGTTTCATGTTGATTATAAGAAATTTAGAGCGGTGCCTGCACTGTAGTATGGTCTCGTTCTTTCTATTTAGTAGGTTTTCCTTGGGTTTTTTTGTGATTCCAGTAAAATTTAGAATTTCAAATTTTTCATTAAGGCAAGAGATTGCATGAATTTCCTAAATTTTGGCATGTATTGGATTGTCCAAGAATTTTCCACTGAACTGTTGGCTTGTAGTTCATTCGGTGTAGTTTCCAGTAGTGAGCTGATAAGGACGTGTTTTTTTGTATCTTTCGTTTGTGAACGATGATATGTAGTTGGCTAATCCATTAATCTGCCTCACCAGCTGTGTTCATCAAAAAACCAGCCTCCTGTAAGCTTTAATTTTTATATATCGCTTTATTCTATCATTTTTAAGGGCTGAATCATGATGTATGTTGCTTGTTTTTCTTTATAGGCACTATCATAATGTACTGTATGTGGATGCTATCTCATACAACACATCATCAAATTTTTCATTAAGGCAAGATATTGCATGAATTTCCTAAATTTTGGCATGTATTGGATTGTCCAAGAATTTTCCACTGAACTGTTGGCTTGTAGTTCATTCGGTGTAGTTTCCAGTAGTGAGCTGATAAGGACGTGTTTTTTTTGTATCTTTCGTTTGTGAACGATGATATGTAGTTGGCTAATCCATTAATCTGCCTCACCAGCTGTGTTCATCAAAAAACCAGCCTCCTGTAAGCTTTAATTTTTATATATCGCTTTATTCTATCATTTTTAAGGGCTGAATCATGATGTATGTTGCTTGTTTTTCTTTATAGGCACTATCATAATGTACTGTATGTGGATGCTATCTCATACAACACATCATTTAATTTTTTGAAATAAAGTGTACACTCATGAAGATAATCTAGTAACGTATTTGACGATGAGAGATCAATTATGTTTACAACAGACTGGATCATCTGTTCGTATAATCTGTATTGAGTGTTCACCCGTGTGAATATTAAATCCGTCGTGTCGGTTTTAAACACGGATTGCATGCAAGCCAATGCAATGTTATGATATCATCTCTGCAAATACGAGTGATTTGGAAATAATCTTCTTTGGGTCGATCTTCTATGATCATCTTGACAAAACGATTTAAGATCATCATTCTCAGATTCAATTATTCACGTCTTACACCTTGCCTCTATCACTATTACAATTTCCTGTAACTAAAATAGCGTCGGATATATTGTTGAGACGAAACCAAGTAACAATTTAGCAGTTAGTCTAAACTATATGAACAATAACATCGATTAACTTCAGACATTCTTTCATTGGTAGTACGTGTTCAATCCCCAACCGCGCCCAAATACCTTTCGAACAGACAAATGGACTAAAGCCAAAACCACTCCCTGGTTTCAGATAATCGAATGATCTTTCACTTGATATGAGTTCATTCAGACACTGAAGACAGGTTTTGCTATTTTTTTTTTTTAGATATTTTAGATATATTCATTTTTTAGTATGACAGAACACATGACTAGTTTAAATGAATGCAAGTACCGAAAGATAATTTTAAAAAAAAGATAATACCGTCTATGTATCCGAAAGTGCTATATCTGAAACACTTAGGCAATACTTAGACTCATTAACCCGGACAAGAAAAAAATTCCATTGAAAATATCGTACTTTGTGTATGCTCTTCTATCAAACTTGTATTAATAAGAGACTTCTCCCTGAATGCACAATACATCTATCTATCTAAATACAGCATAAGAGACATTATGCGTAAGCCAGAAACTCTCGTGCCCAGAGTTGAGTAAATTTTCAGTATTTGGAAATCTATTTCATTCTGTTTATTAAGCTTATTTTACTTCTGTATTTATTTCTGATTACGTTTTATGTATAAATTAAAATAAGTGTCCCTTCTTCTCAGTGCAAGTAGTTTTAAAAAATTATTCTTTCGTATGTGCATACCTACACGTATGTTTGAATACCAATTCAATGGTAAAATAACTCAGTGTCCCAGGGAAATTTTTTTCTTAAATATCTGCTCGTCGTTTATTTCCCTTTGTTTTGCCCTCTTCCAGGAAAAAATTTCATTGAAATCGCGCTAATATATTATAATTGAAAAAAAAGAATGCTGAGAATCGGGTGGTTATGTACGTATGTATATATGTTTGTATCCTTATATTTGGATATGTACAAATGTGCTCTCCTATGTTATTAGAGTGTAAAAATGAGTCTTCACGGGCATGAATGTCGATCGTTGTAAATTCACGTGTATAAACAGTTGAACTCGTTGTAATATGCATACATCGCTTCCCTAATATTAGGTTAACGTATTCAACTCATTTAAAAAGCATACATAAATATACAGGTCTATGTGTTGTATATGTTACTGTGAATTTATGTTCACCTGCAAGCATATATATATATATATATATATATATATATATATATATATATATATATATGTGTGTGTGTGTGTGTGTGCGTGTGTATATATATATGTGTGTGTATATATATATATATATATATAGAGAGAGAGAGAGAGAGAGAGAGAGAGGGAGAGAGAGAGAGAGAGAGAGAGAGAGAGAGACTGACAGACAGACACACAGAGAAAGTAAGTATGAAATTTTTGTCATGATATGAATGCATCTATGTATGTGTGTTTAGTGTTTTTTTGCTTATGTGATTTTTCTCACATAATGCGAATATGAAAAATAACGGGATCCTTAACACACTACGAATCCGAACAATATTAGAATGACGCCGGTACAAATTTGTTCTGCTGAAGTCGTAGAAATTTACCAACCTAAAATTATTGAGTTATTCTTCGCTTATTGAGTTACCCAGGAGAAGCGTTAGCCGGGTCCTTAATTTTGGGCGGGAGAGTGGCTCGAAAGTGTTCAGAACCCTCATTGTATATTTACATTATTTCTTTGTTTTTCTCTCTCTCTCTCTTTCTTTCTTTCTTTCTCTCTTTCTCTCTTTCTTTGTCCCCCTCTCTCTCTCTCTCCCTCTCTCCCTCTCTCTCTTTCAGCTCATCCCTCTTTCTCCCTTTTCCCAACTTTACAATGTTTATATACATTGGATATATTTGTTGCTTTACATAGTACAAACATATGAAGAAAGCGTGGTGAAAAATGGAAGACAATATTGATTTTTGCTTGAATCAATCAATTTATTTCACTTTTTGTACGTTGAAAGTAGCCCAAAGTTTATTTTGAAAGTTAACTTACTTTCATCATCATAATCAACAGAAGCCTATTTGCACTCGTCCTTCGACAAAAACCTCTCAAAATTTGCTAAAACTCTCTATCATGAACGTCAAAGAGCCTATACTTTCTGGACTTGTCCAGTTTGTCATGTCATCTTTTCGTGTATAATCTCTCAGGATGAAGGTTGTGGGCCGAGAAGTCCAACAGTTTTCTGACATTCTTGCAACATGACCAGCCCATTACCATTCTAGTTTTCTAATGGTTTCTACAATGTCTCTCCTCCCCTGTCATTTCTCTCATATACTCTGCTGTCTTACGATTTCTCCAAATGAGGTTGAGCATGACTCTCTCCCGTGCCTGTTGCATGGTTCTCAGCATAGAGGGCGATCTTTTGGTAAAGTTTCATGTTTCAATTGGTGACTATCGGGAGGATGCACTTGGATGCATAGCCTTCCATTTGGTATGTACAAAATTTTCTTATTCTTGAAGGTTGAGAATGCTCTACGGAGAGCTTGCAAACCTATAGTGATTCAACGCTTGCATTACACTTCTATAAAATATTTAATAGAGATTCGTCGCCCTAGGTATTTACAGTCTTCTACTTTTTGCTGTCCCTCATTATCTTTTTTAATCGTCGTGTATTTGTCCCCAATGTGTTCTCTGTAGAAGATATTCTCCAGTTCCTGGTATTTCCTGCTTTCAAAAGGTTTTGCTTTATGTCTCTTTTCGTTTTTACACAAAAAGTGAAATAAATAGCCTCGGTTTTTATTTGCATGGGATCCATATAGATGCAGCACACACATTTGTTCTCTTTTACTGAAGCCCTGGTTTCATGTTTTGCCTTCTTACCCAATCTCTGACAATTCAGGGTATCGTACCAGCATCACCATTCTCTTGGTCCACGAATGCCTAAGGATATTCCCTCATATAAAGTAATGGTAATTGCCTCTTTGTTCCGGAAAGGCTTCATATGAGCGCTTTACCTCGATGATTAGTTCATTTTTTTATAATCAGAAGTGATTGTTCCTATGCTAATTAGTGGATTTGTGTGTGAAAAAGTTTTCCAGTCTAAGATAAACTTGTTTGCATTGGATCAAAAATGATTAAATTTCAAGAACTTAAGAGTTTAAAATCTTAACTATGTAAACACTCTGAACGCACCAGCAGTTTCATAATGTATTTGACAAAATACACTGTAGACAATACCAATGTACTCTGTTTCGTGTACACCAATTATTACACACACATACACACACACACAGACACACACACATATACATATACATACATATACATACATATATATACATATATATATATATATATATATATATATATATATATATATATATATATATATATAATTCCCAAGAAGGAGGCATGCCAAGGAGTAGAGTAGTACATATGGTCCCCTTAAAGTTAAAAAATTAAATGAAGCTGAAGGGAATACGTTTTAATTGTTGGGAGAGATTTCAGGCAGTCTCGCTAGGAACCTGGACAAAAAGGATGTATTTCGACTGCAACCCAATGGCACGGTTGTAGGAGAGAAGCTGGGAGATTATAGCGCTCAAGCAAGGAAGAACAGAGTGTAAGTTTGTTAAATGGCAGCTATGTGAAGGAAAAACGTTGTAAAGATTCTAAATATTCAACTACAACCTTTTACAACTACGCTCCATCATCTCAAACGTATTAATAAAACTAGGGTCAAATTAAGGAAAGACCCATGAACGAGGTAACAAACAAACAATTTACAGGTGCAGGGGGCACAAAGATGCAGGTTCGTGCACTAAAGTATGCGTCTCTTTCAGACTTCTACCACCTCTTCAGTTTTCATGACCATTGTCTGACCGTTCAGGAATAATCTGTTGCTCACAGAGAAAGCACGATACATGCCAGGAAGACTTAGCAAATCACAACTAAATTCAAATGCACGTGGTAATGCTACTCAAATTATACATACTTGAACGAAATGAATCCGGTTTCACCTGTTGGATGTGAAAAGTACGTGTTTTTCACCCTTTCTGAAAAGTGATGATCCAGTATAGATATCTGTTAATGTATTTATTGACTTATATCTATGAAATAGGTAATCTGAATTGGACAATTATTATATTCTTCAACCTACACTTGATAAGGAGATTATAAAATGTGTCTGTAGAGTCCAAAACGATTAAAAGGGAGGGATGCAATCTACGCTCAACCTACATTCCAATGACATTATTTATTCATACTTAAAATGTGTTAGAAGGCGTCTAAAGAATTTATCATTAACATAAATGACTAATACTTACTCCATTAAGTGAGGTTTCTAGGATAAACTCTTGAGCAGAGGCGAGGTTAAAAGATTTGATCCTATTGCATCTTACAGCTAATGTTAATGTCAAAGATAATGACAACATATTCAGTTTACATACAGACGCAGACCATGTAAATGCCGATAGATTTCAAATTGGATTTTTCAAATCGGGACCATCAATAATAGTGTTAATCTGAACGTTCAATTTCAGAATTCCCAGCTAATAGAGACAAATGTCAATGCATGGATACTCTGTAATGCAGTTATAATAATAAGCAAGATTATCAAACTTACAAAAAATTTAAATGCCAGCAACCTTTTTATTACTCCTTTTCATGAAATAAAGTATACTAAATTTAGTGAAATGAGAGCTGCAAAGCCTCACGCAGTGCAGTCTTGAACAGCAGTCCACAGAATTTTCAGTAACAGGCCACATCGTCAACTATCCGTAGAAAAAGAAAAAGAAACACTTTTATGATTAATGGATCCAATTTAAACGAATTAATGAGTTCCATCTGGATCGAAACTTGAGCAACTTCCTACGGTTAATCCTATGTATGTGTGAGTTTTATATCGAAAATTATTTACATGTCGTTTATTAGAGGTCCAAAAAGAATTAACTCCTCAAATGTTCCCGAGAACTGTCTGTGAGGCTTCTCGATGTTCAATGGGATGAGGTTATATTTTTCAAACGTGAAGGAATGTTGATCTGTGAATTGTTGGATTTTCAGTCCGATGAAAGAGTAGGAACAATATCCATTAGTATTGCTGATATTGGGGAGTTTACAAAAAATGTTGAGAATAATAAAATCTTTAGAATAATAGAGATTGCAAATCGTGAATAGATGAATGCAGGTTTTTCTTCATTATTATTATTATTATTATTATTATTATTATTGAGAAAAACAAGAAAAATGATTATATAAATATAAATATAGTCTAGGAAACTTTACAGCTTTAAACACTGAACACTAGAAACCGTTATCAACATCCATTTCTCAATATCTGTCAATGCAATTTATGTAGTTTACCTCAAAGTTTTTTTTCCTGTTTTCCCTCTATCTGAATGGTTTGGTACATTGTATAAGTTGTCTCTTGTTGGGATCATCAGTTTTTGACAATGTAACAATTTTGAGGATTTTGAAACAACATTATTATATCAATATGGCATCCAGCTGTGTTGATCAAACATAACCTCCCTTTATCATGAATTTTATGCAATTCATATAGTTTTTCATTTTATACAAGGTTTTATGTATATTTAATATGATATCGTTTTACTCAATTTTTCTTGACAAGGCTTACTAATGTAGGTTACCCTGAAAACAATTTAACGATGAGGGACCAGTAAGTATATCAACTGACATGACTCGTTTTTTATGTCGTTTCTATTTGATCTTCAACCATATGAATATTAAATCCGTTGTGTCAGTTTTAATTTCAGAATGTATGCAAACCAATTTATGGTACCATCTTTGAGAATATTAATTAAACAGGAAAAAAAAAACTACTTCAAGTCGATTCTCTACCTACATATTCCACCAAAGAATTTGTTTATTATTTTCTATTAACTTTAGAGATAATTTCTCCACGTTGTATAACATCAAACTTCTATCAAATGTTTTACCAACATTTTTCATAATTAGATAAAGAATTCTTATATAGATGGTTGAAACGAAACAAATGTTAGTAGGTAGTAACATTTCAATCAGTGATTCCAGTAATATATTCTAAGAATTTGTTACATGGCATCCCATGTTTGATCTCTTACCCCACCCAACTACGTATCAGTCGGACAAACTGGACCGGAGCTAATGTTTTCCCTTTTCCCTGGTTTCAGTCCATATAATGATCTTTCACGCTAAACATAGACTGGATCCATCTCTTCTGATTGTGTAATCCTCCTTACATTGATAAAGGTGTCTAATCGTGGCTCTGTTAAATTGTATAGAATATTACTAATTTCACCGCCTTGATTGATAATTCTCACAACTGAAGAAATGATTTTTTGAATGAAATCAATGAATCTCAAAGTTGCTCAAGTAAATCCTAAAAAATTCCGTAAAATATATACGCTGGAATACAACTTGTTCAAAAGGAATGAAGAACTATTCAGTTTATCGGAAAATTGGTAGATAAACATTACATCTTTGATTTTAATATCCAAATCTAGGTATGGACTTCTTTTATGTCTCATTATGATTCTAGATCTTCAGGATGTACATATATATATATTATCATGCATACAAAGTCTCCGCCATCATTGAGAGAATATAAGTTATCAATGAAACGAGTACAACTTTAAAACAAACGACCTCTTTTTATTAGTTCTAATTAGAGATAACATAATATATATTCGTGTCTATGTAAATACAAATTAGCCCAGGAGAGAGCAGGATCAATTCCAATAGGGATACCTATGATCTAATGGAGTGTTCTATTCCTTTTTTCAAAATATAGATTACAGATCGTTAAAGATAACTTTTGTCTATTTAATCATTTTCTGTCAATTTTTATGGACATCATCGGATTGTTTATAAATCGTTCCAAAGTTGGTTGCCTCAGATCTTTCAATCATCGTCAACCAAGGAAATATAGAAAAAGAAAATGTCCAATTACTAATAAATTATTTTACCTCAATCAGAGCCTCCATTATTTGAAGTCTTTTGTTGGAGTATAATACAAAATTCTTGTGTTGGCCACGGGGAGCTAACAAATATTGGCTGTGGTTGTTGAAGTGACATAAATCTGCAAGAGGGTCGTGGTTGTAAATGATATTTTTAAAGAAATAAGGGTGATGCTCAATACTCTCTCTCTCTCTCTCTCTCTCCGTCACTCTCTCTCTCTCTCAATATATATATATATATATATATATATATATATATATATATATATATATATACTTACTGTACTTACTTAAAAGGCATTTAGTACGATAGCTCTAAAGTATCATTTTATTTATTGTTTATATGTACCCATCCGAATTTATTTTGATGCTTTCTTATTCTGGGAGAACCATATTATCATTTTGAAGGTGATAATATATTCTATTCGCTAAAATTGATGAGAGTTGTTTATTAGTGACTAGAAAGCAGGTAATGCGTCAGTAATTATTTCGGTGTTTTGTCACACAACTTTAGGTTATAGGGTAAGTGGTATCATTGCTTATTAATTTTTGTTTTGTTTTTGTTTTTTAATACTCTATGACCCACATTTTATTACGAGGAGATTCCTATTGTTCTTCGTCTTATTTTAAGAAATGGTTCTCCTTCAGGGAGGTTTATATTTTTCTATTTCATTTCAATCTATAGTTATGCTATATTTTGCTGAGTTTATCTGATCTATATTTCTGTTTAAAAATCCATCATCTTCTTTATTGTTCGTTGTTTCAGTGGTGACTCTCATCCAGATCTTTTGCTATCACCTTTTTTGTTTTCTTCCGCCAACTGTTAAGTGTCAGAGAATTTATACTTACTGTTTCACTTATATGTCCCGGCTGATTCAATGTCACTTATGGTGTGTTGTTTTCATTGATTTCTGGCTGTAAAAGTATATATATATACATTGTATTCTGGCATGCAAAAGTATATTGTACTCCTAGAATGACCATTTCATGCGTTTTGTCCTCGTTGCACTTTCTGAGTTTTGAATCCAATGAGCCAGTTTTGGAGTCATTCCAGATCTTGGACACTCTCTGAGCATTAAGATAAGACTTTTCGATCCTAGGATGATTCCCCCCTTTGGGTTGTAACCCTTGTTTTATCCTCGTAGAATCATATGGGAAATGTAGCATATTATCCTTATTGCCAAGATGTGTCCTTATCGTCAGACAATCACTAAGTAAGTTGCCTTGAAAAAAAGTGAGTGAAGCCTAACTTTCAATGTTAATATTGGTGTATCCTTGGATAAATAAGTCTAAATAAACAGAATTGCCCCTGACTTTTTGCCTTTTTTAAAAATATTCATCTAATTCAAGTCCTCATGAAGACTTTTTCCCTTGTCCTAGCGGCTAGGAATCAAACCAAAACCATTCTAAGGGTAAATGGTTAATGGGGATAGTTATTCTTGTTGGATAGTTTACCTTTATGATTTAAAGTAGGAAATTAAAGGGAAAATAAAGATTCTAACAAACTATTAAGTAGCTGAGAGATATAATTCTACTGTAGTTTTAAAAGAAAAATAGCAAGAAAAACAAAAGTACATTCTTCTCCTTCTTCTTCTTCTTCTTCTTCTTCTTCTTCTTCTTCTTCTTCTTCTTCTTCTTCTACTACTACTTCTTCTTCTTCTTCTTCTTCTTCTTCTTCTTCTTCTTATTATTATTATTATTATTATTATTATTATTATTATTATTATTATTATTGGAGATAACATTATTTAATCTTTATATGCACTTTTAGCCTTGGTAATATTTTAGGGGTCTCGCCATTTTTGCTTCGCTTGAAGGGTAACAAGCCTAAAAGATTCGTGAATGCTTCAAAAGAAAATGAAAGCTGAATGGTGTGAAGATTGTGTAATGTTTGTATTAGAGGAGAAATGATAACTGAGCTCTGGGTTGGGGAACCATAAGGAGAAAGAGATGACCATGCTGGAGACAAATCAATTAGATTCTCTCGATGAAGGTCAGTTCTTGACAGCAACCAATGACCAATTCCTCAATGTACTGCGACACACAACGCTGTTCTGAATTCCCCGAAGCAGTACCAGAGGTGGGGACAAAACGCGAAACCAAAAGAAAGTAACTGGCGGCCTGTTCCTCATTTGACTGAGCCAATCAAGAACTTGGGTCAGAATCAATTGCCGGGTTCAAGCGGCCAGGAGAGAAATCCCACGGCTTCCACAGTCACGCATATCTGTGGAAACTATGGTTTATCCCAGTGTCACGACACTGGAAATAGCAAATGTTGAGGTGTCAGGGATAGGAATCTTGTTGAGTATAGCTGGCTGGAGGTGGTGGTAGAATCCTGTAGTTGGGAAAGTACGGAAGCTTAAAGAGGGAACAAGGGGTTCATTGGAGATTACGTCGTACCTTTTTTGTGTCCTACGTGAAATATTGTACTAATCAGTCAATTTATTCTGGTATTTACACTGGAATGACGAATAATTGATTCCAGAAATAAGCTGGCAAGTCAAAACAGGCTTCCATTATAGAATTCATTTGTGATATATTAGCACTACTTTCGACAAAATGTGTTATAATCTGAGTAAAGCTATGCGTTCATGTGCATGTATATCTTTCATTTACGTGGTAGATGTGTAGACAGCGTGAAATTGATGTTCAAACAAGAGATGATATGATGACGAGTAATGAAAAGTAGATTAGAAAAAGATACCACCATGAGATATAAATGAAAACTTGTGGAGAGCAAATATTACTGTCAGCGTAGATTCAGCAGTTGATTAGCTATGTATCATGCCATTCAAAAACACAGAGGGAGAGAAAAAGTGAGAGGGAGAGAAACAAAGAAAGAAAGGAGGAAGTTAAGGAACCAAAGAAGAAATAAGGAAATGGGATGTTGAAACGGTTATCAACACAAAAAAGGTAACTGCCAACTATGTTCAAAGTCAGGCTAAAACCTTTGATTCCGCCATAATGCCCTTGGAAAAA
>OY735200.1:36116616-36204116 GCA_963457665.1 Thysanoteuthis rhombus | reverse complement strand
AAAACCAAACCATGATTTGGAAAGGAAAGGGACAAATAATAGAACGGATCAAATATAACAAAAAGACTGACAGGATCAACAGAAGTGGTAACACGGTCTGAAGAACATCAACAAAGTCAGGCAACGACGCAATGGTAAGAGAAATGTTGCAATGTTTCCACGACGACAACAAAATCCGATTCAAAATCAGCATATCCCGGTATGAAAAGGTGTCAAATATCGAAATGCATCCCAGAAATATGGTATAAAAGAAACTATATTTTCCAACATTGTCATTGAGCCGTATGCTCTTGGAGGAGACTTTTTTCTTCTATCTCTATATTTATGTATGTGTGAGTTTATATATGTATTTATATGTATGTATATGGTTTAAAGCAGTTCCCCCATTGAATTTCCGGTGTCTGTTTAGCTCAATGGTAAGAGCATCACTACGTTGAAGCAGCTATCCTATCGGTGGTGAGTTTGATTCGTGTAAGAGCCCCATTTTTATTTAATTGTGTATTATATTTAAGTTGCCTAAATTGAGTGATGTATAAAAAGTACAACAGGAGATCATTTCAAATGAATTTCTATTTGATATAACAAAATTCATAATTCATATGTGCATAGATACGTTTATATATATATATATATATATATATATATATATATATATATATATATATATATATATACATATGTGTGTGTGTGTGTGTGTGTGTGTGTGTGTGTGTGTGTGTGTGTGTGTGTGAACGTGCGTGTGTGTGCATTATTCACGGATGTTTCGTAAAAAGTGCCACCCACATCATCAGCGAGATAGAAAAAATGATGTGGGAGTCGCTCTCTAACAAATATTTGTGAATAAATACCCATCCCTCCAGTAAATTTCCCACTATCAAATTTGATATAACCTATTTATCCAATAATCATATATATATATGTATGTTTACATATACGTGTAAAGAAATGAACATTTGTGTATATATATATATATATATATATATATATATATAGAGAGAGAGAGAGAGAGAGAGAGAGAGAGAGAGATAGAGGGGGAAAGAGAGAGAAAACATGAATGTGTGTCTCTGTCTCTTGCTCTTTCTCTCTTTCTAATACAATGGTCTCATCGACTGAGCATAGTAGTTAAATCTAAGAGATCTAATTGCAATTACAGAGAACAACGGCATTCATCCCAATTTCCATGGGTTTGTAGGCCCGTTCATGCAGATCTGGAAATGATCCAGCATTGGCTTGACAATGCGCATATGTATTTTGCAACAGGTGTTCAGTTTCTCTTTTCTCTTCTTTCTCCATCTTCGATTTCCACTGATGAGTCAACACTTGAGCTACTAAGAAGAACCTACAAGTAGTCCCAACGTAGTACTTAGACAATCCATCCGTTAGATTGTAAGCTTTGAGACAGCGTTGAGACGGATACGCAATATTACGTATATATTTATGTATGTATGCTCACAATGATAACTTTGCTGACATCTATGAAGTAATACACTATTGTACCTGATGCAGCATATACCTATATCAATCAATCACTGATTACTGATTAAAGCAAATATGAAATGAATCAGTTCGAATACACATATGCACGTACATACATACTTTTGGAGGTTATATTTAATTGGATTTCACTATGTTATTCCCGACCATTTGTGTTGTAAATTAAAACTTATTTCATTTTTACAAAGCATCGAATTTATTTCACTATGCCTTTGAACGCAGCAACCCCAAGCCGCGAAATATCCAAATAACAATGAGATGAATTTGAGGAAAGTGTATTCCAGAACATTGTCACCACTGTTGATTCTACAGAGTTTTGCACAAAAGGAATCAGATTTGGGGATTCAAAGAAAGCAGTCTGTTAATTACTTCCCAAGGGAGAAATATGTAGATAATTTTAGGTTCCTATTGAAAGAAATATGTTGCTTAATTCTCGATTCATTTTCAGTTGTTTAGAAATGAACCAAAGGACTTTTAGTAAAAAGGAAATAAATCCTCTTATTATGACTCCTATATGTGAGGAGGAAAATATACACATAACTATATGAAGAATAAAAATAAGTTCCAAAGACATGTTTTTATCTAAATCAACATGTTGTAAGAAAGAACCTGTCTTTATTATTTTGTTCATATTTTCATTTGTATGTTCCATCAACATCAGCAGCAGCACCTGCAGCGGCAGCTTTTTTTTTAGCCTATTGTTGGAAATAGGCCTTCTGAAAGATTTGTTAGACCTATAACGCGTCACGCCATCTTATTTTCTGTCGGCCTCAGTTTTGCAGATGATATATAGGTGCTCACCTTGCAAGTTGTGATGTCTATCGGTTGTTTTGCATTCTTGTTGCATAACTAGCCAATTTCCATCGGAGTTGTCTTTTTCATTCTATTATATTTCTGACTTCTGTTTGTTGTCTGATGTACTCAACTGTTTGGTGAATATCACCTGTGTGTGTTGCATCTTAAACAATCAGTTGAACAAATATTTTGTTAGGTTCCGTGTTTCAGCCCAGTAGGGGACAATCGAAATAATGCATTTGTTGTATACGCTTCATTTTAGGACCAACACGATAATCTTGCTCTTGAAATTTGAGTTTGCTTAATCGAATACAACCCAACCTATCGTGATTATCCGAGTGAATGCTTCCTCATAGGGGGTATTTCATAGAAATTTGCTGTCCTAAGCAGTTGCTGTCTTCTGATTTCAGCTCGGCATTTTCGATTCAAATCGTTGTCTCTTTTTCCCTCAACTTGCTTCTTGAACATGACATATGTAAGAATGTGTTCATTTATACGATTACATCTATCCAGAAAATGATGATATAAGAGGAATAAGAAGGAATCGGGGCTTGAGGGATGTTGATAAGATTAATGGAAAGTTGGAAGAATTATATATATAAATGTGTATGTGTGTGTGCTTGTGTGTGTGCATATATGTACATGTTCACATATATATATATATATATATATATATATATATATATATATATATATATATATATATATATATATATATATAAACAAAGGGGAGCAATTCAGAAAAAATCGCCATTGTAAAAGACACGAAAAAGGAATATGAACACAATTTGTTATTGCTTGTAAAATCTAAGATAACAATTTTTAAATTGAAAAAAGTGGAAAACTTTATAGGAATATTTCATCCAACCATCTCCTTTGACAAGATATTTTGTCTGGAAAAAAATATTTCATTTTTGCTAACATCACACAAGACCAATCATATTTGGGTTTCATTTTAGATATTTGAAGAAACGATATTTCAAAATTTTGCCGATTTTTTCCTCCATCTTCTCGCAACTTTTTCTCTGTTTGTTTGATTTAATTCTTCTGCGTGTGGTATTCAAGAGATTTTTTTCCATTGCTTATATGCTGTGTTTCCCTGAGTTTCCTTCTTCAATCGAGAGGAGTGCAGCATTTAAAATGGAAAAATTATTGTTATCGATGCGAAGAAATTTATTTTTCCTTCCGTTTTCTCACCAATTAGTGATTCAACTCTGACCTTTTTAGCCCATTTTTTTTTGAGTCAGCGATAACGATATAAAAGTTCAACATCTGGAAGAGTGAGCGAATTTTTCCAGGGCACACCTTACAAAGTATGCGGCGTTGCTTACATCAATGTATCCACAGAGATTTGATATGAACATATGAATACGTATTTAAATTTAAAAAAGAAATGTATTTGTATTCAAACGTTGTGCAGACACTTGAAGAGTCATAAGTGCATATACGCAAATTAAGATATGGAGGTTTGTGTGAATGGGGGTCTTTTTTCGTGTTGAATGACGTAGGAAGAAAATGGAAAATATTATATGTTGAATGACTACCAGGGAACCTGGAGTTACCCAGGAAAGTTTATCTTAGATATAAAAACACATGAAATCAAATTATATTCTACAGAGATTTCCAAACAATACAATATAGTTAGGATGCTTGACCCGTCGAACTCTAAAGCCAGAAGAAGAATCCTCGCATGAAATTGTTGATGCTATTAGGCAACAAGACATCTGCAATCCATGTTGAAGCGTCACTTTCGCAAAAGAATGTAAGTTTGACGAAGTGGATTCTATTTACGATGTAACAATAAATTGGAACTACCATCGTTTGAAAGTGCATTATTGAAGTGCCTTGCTCACTTGTGTTCTCCAACTGAAATATTTTTACTTGGGTAAAGGTGGGTTTTTTTTAGAAAAAAAAGTTCGGACAGAGTTTAGTGTTTTAGAAAACTTATTTCTTATTAAGGAAGGAAAGTTAGCTTTCGACTCAACATTTCAGCCAAATAGTTAATGGATCACCAATTGAACCCCTAAATGTAAACATATCTCTTTCAAAAAGAACATAATTCCAAAGGTAACAGGTTTAATCACGAGCTGCATTCATTAAATATAATTCAATAAGCTGGGAATAGAGGATTTTTCAAAAATGAATGATAATAGTTCACTTTATTTCATTAAAAGACGAATGATGTTTGCACTCCAATTCCGTGATGAGTATCCTTGTATTTGGAGTATTCAAATCTATTTCATAAATGAAAATATTTATACATTTAACATAGTGTATATATCTATTAGAAAAAGATATTGATACATGTTTTGACCCTCATTTTTCAAACAAATTTTAATTAAAAAAAAAAACAAAAAAAATCTTTTAGTTGAAGATGAATAGTCATCAAAAGTGAATGGAAATAGTTTGCAAAATTTCATATTGAAAGGAAACAAAGTAGGTCCTCCAATTGTGTCTTATGAATACCAGTATTCGAACGTATAAGGATGTCTTTCACTAATAGAAATACGTGGGAATTTGGAGTAATGTAACTTAGTAACGTATCGTAAACATAAGGCCCCATGGTTTACTTCACTTGCATTAATTAGTAGTTTGTTGTTTTTAACATCATTTCACAAAAATTAAAGATAATTGGCTGGTATATTTGAAGAGGAAAAAAGGAGTCCATAGAATTAGACAACGGCTGTTTTACAACTGAACAGAGTTGAAAAATTTCAATGGATATGAAGAAAAACATCGGACACCCTACACGACAGATATCTTCTGCGTCATGTTTATTATTAAATTGGTGTTCATTTCTACCCAATTTTATTAGATAGAGTATTGTAAGAAAGATGTTATTAATTTGTTTGGCTCAAATTTTATTTTAACTCAACATACAGACATAAAGAGCGAATTTAGATAAGAATGTTGAGAGTTGGATTCCCACCGGTAACTTGTTCTTTATTCCGATCCCTGCACTTAATTTATTTAATCACTGTTATCAGTACCAAGCCTGTTTGTATTTGCTAAAAAAAATGCACAAAATGAGATTAAAGTAATTTGTAGAAAAAAATATCAATGATAAAAATAAAAATATTGTTAAAATTGATACTTTTACAAATTGATGTTATTTATTTGTCCCCAGTTTTTAATATGGATTGAGTGAGGGTGTGAAACGTCACAGTCGGAAGGGTCTATTATTTCTAAAACTATAAACAAAAAAAGGAAAGAAAAAAACCTTCTGGCGATAGGACACATAAAAATTAATTTATGTATATTGTAAGATTTAAAGTAATTTTATACAAAAATGTCACACATAACGTATACAAATGTGAGCATCAAGCGATCGTACAGGTCATTATCAAAATCGAAAGTTTAAATTTATATACACACAAGTTGTTTCGTACTAGTGTATCCGTTTTATATTTAAAAATAAGATTTAAAGAGATATTCTCAATTGTTCTCGTTTATAATTTTTTTTCCTGTTTATAATTTTTTGTCTGCTTTCAATGTAAATGCATCCTTTCTCAACGGAAGCACCCTATGCAAAACAGAAGTCATAACTGAAAGCGAAAGAAAGATAAAGTATTGCTACTCTTATACTATAGTGGTAGAGAGAGTAAGAGCAGGGGTTCTTAGAGGGGGGAGTAAGAGAAAAAATGTTGCCTGAGTAGCAATTTTGAGAGAGAAAGAGAGAATGAATTTCTCTAATCTCTCTCAGTATCTCTGTCTCTGTCTCTGTCTGTCCGTCTGTCCGTCTCTGTCTCTGTCTCTGTCTCTGTCTCTCTCTCAGTTTCTTCAAGTGGTCAATACACCAAACTTTCTTTGGCTTGAAAAGCCATCTGTCAGTTGAATGCTTTTTTTTTTATCTAAGGCCTGCCAATATTGCCTGAGTTAATATAGATTTTCGAACATGATTCGACCAATGCCCATTACATTTGGGGGATAATTTTAAAGAACAAATTTGATGATAAACCTGTCTAAGGCTCACATGCATTGTCACAGAAAATGTCAGTGGGTTATATTTAGCTGTTCTACTGTTGGCCGTTACGTACGGGCAAAAGGATGGATATTTGGTGAAATGTAATAAGATGAGATAGTATCAAAGCCACAATCCTGAAACATTGGCTACGTTTGAGTTGTTATTCAGAAAGAATAAGTAATGATAGAATCCCGAAGCACTTTTTGTATGGTGGGGTTGTTAAGGGAAAACGTTCTCCGCATAAACCAAATATGAGGTACAAGGACTTAGAGTCGTAAATATACCAGTTGATGCCGGGGAGTTTCATGCAAGTGTCTCTGATTCTTGGCTGGAAATAACTCATCAAAGAAAAGTTACGTTCGAGGAATCTCACATCAAAAATCAAAATATGAAGACACCTCCCAGGTCACAAATATATATATATATATATATATATATATATACATATATATGTGTGTGTGTGTGTGTGTGTGTGTGTGTGTGCACATGCACGTGCGTTTGTGTGCATTTTTGTCATATGAATTCATGTCATATTCAGGCTTGTATGGAAAAATTTAATAAAATGCACCTTCATATCGTTCTCTGGTATAAACACTTTCATGCATATATATATACATATATATATATATATATATATATATATATATATATATATATATATATATATATATATATATATATATATATATATATATATATATATATTTATATGTTTGTGTGTGCGTGTGTGTGTGTGTGAGAGAGAGTATGTGTATGTGTGTGTGTGTGTGCGTGTGCATGGTTAAAAGATGGATATATGATCCGACTGAATGATTTTGAGTTAGTATATATATCATAATTCTGTACTGATCATATAAGAGTTCTCACATGATGGATATATCACTTGGCCAAGACAATGCAAATAAAATAAATGATTGAAGAAAATGAGGCAGCTGCAGAAATCGAACCAACAACATATATATATATATATATATATATATATATATATATATATATATATATATATATATATATGACAGTTTTCTCCTTTCTTGTGCATTTTATAGAACAGTATCGATATTTAATGTCGATTCAATGTTCTTGAAAGTTCCTCCAATTTCGGATCATTTTTTATTCCCGGCCCAAAGGAACCTTTAGATTTCCCTTGAATTCATGTTGTATTTATCTTTAGAGAAAAGTTTCTCCTGTACATCTTACCATCACTGGTTATTCTGAAGCTTAGTTTTGAAGTTGCAAGGCTGGCTCTGTCCCAGTTTTCAATATTTGACTTACAGCTGTGTAACTTTCGTTCGTAGTCAATCGTGGTTCTATTCAGATAGATTTATCCCTAGGATACGCCACATTTCTCTGTGATGGGCGTCACGTAGCCTGTACTTTCTTAATTTGCTTACTCATCTCTGCACCATCTAATATTTCGCTGGCCTTGGTTGCGCATGGGATCTCTTGGGATCTGTGTCGTGAGCTGCAATGTCCAACGGTTGCCTATCATTCTTGAGACCGGGCCAGTCCATTGTCATTTGAGTTTTTTATGGATTCTATGATGTCACGGAATCCTGTCTTCTCCAAAATGCATTGTTCTCTCCTGTGGTCTATCTATATGAGGTTTAGCTTAATTATTCCATCTGAACGTTGCATGGTTTTCAACTTGCAGGATGGTGTTTTGGTTAGGTTCCATGTTCAGCTCCACGAGAGAGAATGCATCGGTTGTAAACCATTTTTTAGGACCAATTGGATCTTCTTGTTTTCGATGGTTGAATTCGCTCTGCCAAAGGCTTGCCTTTATAGGGTGATTCTTCAGTTGTTTTTTTCTCCTTTTTTAGGGTCTCATGGAAATTCGTTGTCCTTGGTAGATGTTGTAGTCTACTTAAGCTACTCTAATGAAAAAAGATGAAGTTTTGATTTGTTTAAATTTTGATGTTTCAGTTGGATGGAAAAATTGAACATGATTGTAACAATCTTAACACAAAAATATATGATTTATATCAGTGCTGTCTTCCTTTTCCTAAAGTAAAACCTTGAACTAAATCAATCATTTCGGGATAAAATTAATTTTTTGTGTAAATTAAAATTGTAATTTCAAATTTGGTTGATGATTTTTAAACTTACCTCAGAATTGTTCGAATGATAAAGGAAGTTTTTACCATCTAAAATTGTATTTATTTATTTATTCATTTTGTTTCCAGCTTTATGTCAAGTATTTCGGAAAAGGCCAACAGAAGATGCTAAAAGGCTATCGATGAAGATTGCACTAACCTTTACCGTTAAACTATTCTATCGCATCCCTCCCTCGTGTGTTCGGTCTATTCCTACTGTGGTCACTGTCCAGTAAGTACTAATCTGTTATTCTATTATTACATCAATGGTCGTTTTCCTTGGTACGTGTCCAATCCATCTGTATTTTATTTTGCATGATTATTTGTATATCATCCTTCATTGTAGGCCCTCAGCTACGTATTACACTTTTCTTGTCTCTCAGAGTTATCATCAGTATTGCTCCTCCCGTGGTTCTCATTGCGAATCTAAGCTGGTTCTCAATTTGTTCTGCAAATTTCCATGTTTAACATCCGTATGTCAAGCTTCCGTATGTCAAGCTTGTATTATATAATCACTGGTAATGTGTACCTATTCTTACCAAATGATTTCCATTTCCAGTCGATCATTAAGCCTCTTTCTCTTTACTAATTGTCCTAGCTAAATCATTCCATCAACCACTCGTAGAGCCTCACCCACTATTCTTATTGGAACATAATCGTTGAACACTAATTTTATCCTCCGTTCTGTACAACTTCAAGCCTAGTTTTTTACTTTCCTGATGTAGACCAGTTAATTTTTGTACATTTGTATGATTTTATCTATGCTTCTGACGCCATAGAAACGTCATCGACGAATCTAAAGAGGTTTTATTTTCTGTCTCTCTTTATTCCCTTTCCATCAAAGTCAATTTACTGAAAGATGCTCGGACTTACTCTCCATTCCAATCCGTGTTGATAATTTATCCACTCACAGCCAGAGGGTTAACGCCCTGAGATCAGATGCAATTGAAAAGAACAGATATTTGGACAGACGTTTATACTATCAGAGAATTATTAATGTTAATTGACAAAACCTTATCTGAATTTACCATCATATAGCCCTCTTGCATAATAATTTGGTACGCATTGTATACAACTATGTATAACTATAAAGACGACAGATCTGTCTATGTTTCAAAGAAGTAGTTTTGCAAAATTTTGAACTGTCATATTGTAATGCAAGCAAATTTCGGTACAAAGATGACTCGACCACAGGATGAACAAATGATTGGTGATGCCGACTTCCAGAGTTCTGACTGGTCAATTTAGTGTCACAGCTTCTTATCTGTCCTCATCTTAAATTTTTAAATTCAATCATTTCGGAAGATGATCATTCGTAGCGATAATATTTTCTCTCCTTAGAATGTAAACTGATATGGAAAAGTCAATTTAGTGTCAGGTTAGTTTGGAAATTTCCTATGCTATTTTTTCTATTTCATCTTTTTTTTCCTATTGAATTTTCCACCTTTCAAAACTGAAAACCGTAGATATTTTTTGTGCATGTATGTGTACAATTGTATCTATCAATCAATATATCTATCTATCGATCTATCGGTATGAATTTGTTTTTTCAATGAAATATTTCTTAATGTTTTTTCTACAGGGCAAGCATATCTATTTTCTTCCACTCTTTTCATAAAGAGGTAACTTTCTTTTCTTAGAAAGTTTTTTTTTATAATTCGATGAATGTATCGGGAGAAATTATGCAATGTCTCCCTCTTCCCTTATCGAAATTTTCCAAATACTTTAAACCAAATAAAGGAAGTATGTTCTCTTCTCCTTAAACTAACATATTCATATATGCTGATATCTATCAGGCCAATCCATTGATTGTTACACTTTCTTAAACTGTCCCTATACTTTTGTGATAGATATACCTTTCCCAAGAAAAAATAAAACAAAGCAAAACAAACTAATAAAAAAAGAAATCTCTTTGTACGTGTACTGCTATTACACGACAATGGGCTATTGTACAGATTTTTTAGTCGTGAGATATATTAGTAAAAAATTAATGAATGCAGGCAAGAGTTCAACCTCAAGAAGCTTTTTTAAAAAAATTATCTGGATTAATCATAGAGATATCTGTAAATTATCTCTTTCAATTTTGATAAAATACAAAAAGAAAAAAATCCCCAATAGCTTTTATCACCATAAAGGGGAGGTCAAATACCACTTTTGACCCGGTACGTTGGTAAATATTTCCTTACTCTTTTGACCACTAAAACCAGGAAATTACCTTCAATATTGACTCCCTAGAAGAGAAAAATGTGTTCAGTCCCTTTTGACCTTTTACAGACGGGAAAATAAAAGTCTCCCTTCATTTCTGATCCCTCAGAGTATGGGTTCCTCTTCACTTTACATCCTTCAGAATATTATACATAAACACGAAATGTTATATATGAATATGAGCAGAAAGTAAGTTGCACGTATAGTTAGTATAGTTAAATTTTGATTAGAGTACCCCCCAAAAACCTTTTTGAAATATGTCTCTCAAAAACTGTTGTTTTAAAACCTCTTCCAGGTCCTAATTTGGTTTAGTTGTACTCATGGTTAGTTACCTCTTGATTATGTGATTAAAATATGTGCATAACTCTCTGTAATTATCAGCGTATGACTTAAATTCCGAATATATATATATATATATATATATATATATATATATATATATATATATATAAACACACACACACACACACACACACACACACACACATATATATATATATATATATATATATATATATATATATATATATATATATATATAATCACATTTATGTTTTCGGTGTGAGGCCTAAGTATATAGCTATATATTTACATTTTTACGTCCGATTATGTGCACTTAGAATGCTCCAGTGTGCCCGTATTAACGATAATATCATATTGATCCGTCTCAAAACTCCAAGATCTGAATTGAACTCTTCCATGAACTCCGTAAACTTTGCACTGTTTATAAATGTAGGGTTATAAGCACCTACGATTGATTATATATATATATATATATATATATATATATATATATGTGTGTGTGTGTGTGTGTGTGTGTGTGTGTGTGTGTGTGTGTGTGATGCTTTACTCCTTTTTATCAAGCGATTTTCACCTCTTGGCTGCCTTGAATTTTCTCCAGCTGCTCCCTCAGTGTTGAGCTGAATCTAAAGACAGTAAAAGAAATTCTACGCTTGATCCGTACCATTTGATGAACGAAAGTTGGCAGGGAGCCAACTCTCGCAAAAGGCAAAGAAAAAATGGCAGACAACTAAGCAAAGAAGACCAAGTGAAGACCAATGAAACAGGCCCTGAAGTGTTGTGTTCTGTTTCAAGTTTTAGCGGAAGTGCTTTTTTCAAAGACCCCCAATTGTTGCTTCAAGATGGCCAGCTTATATGTTGAACTTGTGTAGCACTTGTGACTGAAGTTTATACTATCAAATGATTGAAGACAGTTGCAGTCCTCATTGCATTTTCAAGTCAAGATATTTTTTACACTTCGTGAAATACAGACTTCGCCAGATGTTCGTAGTTCATGAAAATTTCGTCTGTAAGTCAAGCTAAATTCTGCGATTTGTTTTACAGAGTAATCCTTCTCAACGCGTGTGGATGGTGTCCTTGTCTCTGAATGCTGAGTGCAATTTTCTTATTTTTACCTGTATTAACTGTTCTAGTCATAGCTCCCCCACTGCCATTTGAGATTTTTAATGGATTCTATGATGTCCCTGACTCTTGTATTTTCTCAGCTGGCGGTGGTCTGGACGTTGCAAGAATGGCAGACAACCCATGGACATCATGACTCACGACATGGATCCCCTGAGATTACATATGCAAACGAGGCTGGCAGAATATTAGATGGAGGGACGAGCTAGACAAGTTCAGAAAATACTGCCTCCACGACGCCCATGATAGAGAAGTGTGGCGAATCCTGGGGAAGGTCTATGTCCAACGACGATTATTGATGATGATGATGATGATGATGATGATGATGATGATGATGATGATGAACTGTTCTGGTCACTAAAATTTGTTACAAGTACAAGCATTTTTTAAGAATGATTGTGTCCTCTCGACCCGTCACGACCATGATAACTATGTGTATCTCCCGTAACAAGCTTAATTCATACTTTTTTAAAATTTGGCCATCATCTTCCCCGAAATAGTCACCTAGAGCGGTGATAAGCTACTCCTAACTCTTCTAAGCATGGAACGCTCCCTTACAGTCCTGCTCTATGAGCGCTTCAAACATGATTCGCACTCGATCTCCTTCTCGGTGTCAAATTGGAAACCCTTCAGCTGGATTTTTATTTAGGAAAAGACCACAGGGAGCAAATTTGGCGAGAGGAGGATGTGTGCAGTGACAATCTTGCCGTTTCAGCACAAAAACTCATGCATCTTCAACGCACTTTGAGCGATTCTAATTTAGCTATATTTCAGTTAGTTTATGCCGATTTTCCCTTCTAAAACACTTCACAAGGATACATTGAACTTGACATTGGTAGTCTGAACCGTTTGGGACAATTTCACGGTATATAATACTGGTTTAAGCTCATCCTCATCTTCCTCTAGCGATATTTTACCATTCTTGAAGTGTGAGTCTGGTTAGAAAAACCCGCTCAGCTCATTGCTCTATTGCTGGAGGCCTGCTTGAACATTTCAAGGGTCTCTATTATCGATTTCCCGAGTTTGATACGAACTTTTATGCATACTCTCTGCTCGATTTTTGAGTCTATGCTGAAATCGCTAATGAGTGCATGAGCATGTTTGTAACATAGGTCTGAATGTTCAAGGTATGACGTCACGTGAGATGCTGCCTCATGACAATTTCTGCTCACATTTCGCCAGGTGCATATGATAGTCCCTCCCTCAGTTTGCTTGCAACAGGTTTTGGGACTTTTCGAATGCTCTTTGTACATATATATATATATATATATATATATATATATGTTTACTTGGTAGCTACATTATATCCTTGAATTTTTGATAAATGGTATTAGTTGCTGCTCTACTGGAGATAAAAGTCGTGGGGAATCAAATCTGAATCAGTCATGAGTGGGGATTCGACAGACTTTGATGATGCGAAAAAACAAAACAAGACGTGAAAAAACGCAATCTCTGTCAGGATGAATGCAACGCACAATATACAAAATCAGTCAATGATATTCCACTGCTGATTGAGTAACTGAACTATTCATTCATACAAATGCAGTAAGTTTCCATCTAGTTAGTTGCTAAGTGGTATCAAGAATTGCAACTAGTTCCTGAGATATTCCAGATAGTTGAATACTCCCCAGACGGACCTCGTGCAGACATTTTATGTATGGGCCCTGTAAAAATAAATATCACTTTCCTTGTCGAAATTTTCTCATGAATGAACATTTTTCTGCTCTTTCAATAATAAGAATACAATAAACTTTTGCCTCGTAAAAATTTGCTGCGATCCAATGAGGCCAAAATTAGATATTGGCATTAGATACAATATTGTGTTTCTGGGTGCCTTGAGAGGAAAATGGTTGAAAGTGGACTCGCCGAAAGGATTTATGCGTATTCTACTACATCTCAGCTTATACTTACTTGTGTCCAAATAAGTGTGAAACTAGGTGTAGGTGTTCATAAGAAAAAAGAGGAAAAAAGTCAATGATTTTTTTTTTCCACATAGATTTTCGAGGTTAACGCTTGGCTTCTCCTTTGGCTGCATTTTTTGGTTGGCCTTTTTTCATTTTACCCTTCTACTTCCGGCTAGAACAAGTGCTGTGACTTGACCGATTTCCGCTTCCTATCTGCGCAGATATCACAAAGATACCTCACTTAAATTGGTTTCCGTCTCCACAGCTTGTCTTTGTTCGTCGACTTCGAGCTTAGATAGCTCGTGTAAACATCTTAGCCTTTAACCTTGGGAGAAGAAACACATTTTTGTAACGAGTCACAGGTTTTTGAAATGGATAACTTTTACAAGGCTGAAAAATGAAATTGAACATCATCATTTTGAAGTATTTGATATATGCAAATACTGTACAGGCCCTATTGAATAGGATGTCTCTTAATATAAGGCCATAGTTATCAAACTAATCTTTCAAAGCATTGATCATGTCCTGAATTTGCCTCAATGTTTTCACCTGTGTTGACCAAGTTAAACTTAGTAGAAACCATCTCTAAAATCATACAGTTCAATTCAAATGCTTTGACATTTTGTTTCCTATTGATATTGCTAACAACTTTTCTACAGCCCATTCTAGTTGCCCCGGAGAAAGAATTGAGGGCATCATTAGATTAAAATGACCTTCATTCCTTAATAGAGGGACAAAACTTCATATCTCAGCGGGAGCTTATCCTTTGTTCTGATCTGTCCGGTTTATTCATTCAATCTAGCGAAAAGAAACAGCAAAAAGCAGCACAAATGTGATAGGTGAATAGTACCACAATAATCAATGATCAATCAATCATGTGTTAGTTATTTTGTAATATTTTGGGAACTTCAAATCATCTCTCCGTCCGTATGTCACTGTCTGTCTCTGAGTCTCTTTGTCTGTATGTTTGTCTGTTTCTCTCTCTCTCTCTCTCTATATATATATATATATATATATATATACACATATATATATCTGTTTATATATATATATATATATATATATATATATATATATATATATGCATGTGTGTGTGTCTGTGTGTCTGTGTGTCCGTGTGTATGTGTGTTTGCATGATGCAAGAAACCCTGCCATTACCCAGGAAAAACAGCATCAAATCTGATTACCAGAACATGAAATTATTGTAAACTGAACGCAAGGGTATGCGTAGACCCTCTCAGGGTGTGCAAAAATGTATTTTATCCCTTGGAAACGTTGGGAACTCCTCCTTGATTAACACTTTTATGTAAATGAATATAAAATTTACAGATTTGACCAAATGTAGAAATTTTGCATTTTCCTGAGCCGGGGTGTTTATATCTAGTATCCTCGCCTGCCTAGCGTCTGAATAAAGCATTATCTAATGCCTGGGTTTAAAAATTTAGCATCTTCCCAGCATCGGCATACGTGCCCAGATGTTGGAATTAAGCATCTTCAATTGGTCGTCAGGAATTAGTATCTTCTAGTGCCCTGGTGTTAGTTTAGTATCCTCCAGCACTACAGCGTTTGACAGTTAGCTTCAATATGATGATATATATATATATATATATATATATATACAAACACACACACACACACACACACACACATATATATATATATATATATATATATATATATATATATATATATATATAATTGAAATGAATTACGTTTGCTAAAATGTGCTTAACCCAAATTACTGAATTTATATAAAGTGAATTTTTAAACTGCACATTTTTGTTCACATGTGAACATTGATTTATAATAAATGCCCCCAAAACTATCGGTGGTTAGTATTCTTATTGGAAATGATCGATGGTGTACTTAAGATAGATTTACCGTCATTAATGTTCCAGTTAAAACAAACCTTTGCTCACAATATGCAAAATGTGTGAATCAGTCTCTCTGTCTCTCCCTCTCTCTCTCTTGACTGGTCTGCAAAGTAAATGAGGTTTGTGTTATTTTTCTTCCATCAATCTTACTTTAGCATAACACTGGTCGTATGTCGTGTAGAAATACAGCCTGTGCGATGATCATTCCAATTTGCTCGATATTTCAACATGAAAAAGAAGCGACTAATGGTTGAAAATTCATTTAACGTATCTAAATCCCAAGCAGAGTGAATTTGCTTTGAAAACGAACTTTCGAAATCCCGGGATTATCTGAGTTCGGACATTGGCTGGTGGCAAAGTTGTGATATTGGAAACAAGTAATGCGTTTCTGAAATATTATTTCACACTATTCAGTAGAGGTATCTTTTACGTCTCGATGAAAATTAGATCAAATTGGAAACGATGAGTTTCATGTTTGAATTTGTTACACATGAAATATCATTTGTTATAAAAACGTACAGCATAGAGAATAATGTTAATAGAGTTAGATCTTCAATTGAACTAACAGATTTTTTCAGAATCAATGTGAAAAGACTTGTACCTCAGTATTTTTTTAGGTTTGAATGCCTCAAAAAGCACTGGTATCAAACCAAAAAGTTGCACTAATATTCAGTTAGAGAATTCATATTAAGAAACCATGCCGCTGAAGCCTTTCACAGCGTCACCAAAACATTTTGAGTAAATACTACTACACTGGAAACTTTCAGCTTTGGTTCTATAAGTTTATGTCTCCAAATAGGGATACCAATGAATAATATCTGAGAAGGCCTAGGTCGTTCTTAATGATAAAAGAATTATCAGCTGCAGCGGCTCGGGAGCCTTGGACAACTCTTGAAACAATTTTTGAATAATTTTGAATTGCGACGACGACCATATCACATTATCCGGCAATAGGGTAGGTAAGAAGTTCGAAAGATAGGCTCCATCATCATCATCATCATCATCATCATCATCATCAGTCTTTTATCGTCACTGGTTGGACATATTCTTTCGCCAGGACTTGCCTCACCTCTCTATCGTCGGCGTTAAGGAGCCAATATTTTCTGTCCAGTTTGTCTTGCTATCTCATATTCTACTGGCATCGGTTTTGCTTTTGATATTTGGGGATCCACGTCGTGAGTCGCGATATCGAACGGTTGTCTGCCATTCTTGCAACATGATCAGTCCATTGCCATTCAAGCTTTCCAATGGCGTCTCTGATGCCTCAGGCTCCTGTTCCTTCTCTTATATACTATTCTCTTTAATGGTCTCTCCATGAGAATCTCTAGTGTGCTCTTTGCATGGTTCTCGGATTTTCTATGTTATTAGTACAACTGGAGTGAACAGTCTGCTAAAATCTATTCTTAAAAAAGAATAACGTACATAATAATCCACGAAGATGGCAACATAGATGCCATAAAAAGATTTTAGTTAGGTTCCATGTTTCAGCTCCATAGGCATCTATTCGGAGGATTTATTAGTTGTATACCTTCTTTTTAAGAATAATGGGATTTTTTTTTCTTGAAGGTTGAACTTTCTCTACCAAAGGCTTGCCATCCTACTGAGATCTTTCGCTTGATTTCTCTTTTTAAGGATGCGTTGTCTTCGGTCGATATGAGCTGGATCAAATACTCCATGACAGTGTAACACCACATCATCTCTCAGCGTGCTGTGTCTTCGCTAGTAGAATCAGAATATGAAGTTTTGCAGTAGCATCGATATCCATTCGATACTTATCGTACGGTCATCTTTTCAGGAATTTTGCATTTAATGTCGGTAAGGAAAAAGGTCCAATAATAGGGAAGCCATGATTCGTCTTTTTACTGAAATTGTGACTACAGAATCTGAGCTATGTATTATTGATGGCATATCATCATTTGTGGATCATTGGAGAATAAAAACTTCAAATGGGTTATTTTTCAATTAAATATTAATTTTTTTTGTTATTCATATCCTCTTCAATATTATGATTAAAAAAATTAGTTAAGATGTAACAACGCATTAAAACGTTTAAATAACGAATCGATGTGTGTATATCCAGTAAATAGCCATTTTTATAAACATTGAATTTTGTGATGATCTTTGGCTATGATATTACTGGATCATTTGCACTTATCTAATATTAAAATACTGAGGTATTTACCAGCTTTATCTATAGTTCATTTTAGATGACAGTGATAAAAAATCTAATTCATCTAACCATTTTATAACGGTAGGGGAAAATGATTTGAGATACTGAGCGCTTCTCTCAAAAAAAAAGGCATAGCAATGAATCACTGCAGATAAAAACTTAAGTTATCAGGCATATGTGCTTGGAAGCAAAAAGAAACGTGGGATGGAATCTTTATTTTAGTGGCTTCTGATAAACTGCTGATGGTAAAAATATTATAGGCGCATGCGCAAACAGTCAGTTTACGCTTATTGTTTAAGATTGACGTTTAGATAGTGGTTGGGAATGCAAATCTTTTTATGGCATCTATATTGCCATCTTCGTGGATTATTATGTACGTTATTCTTTTTTAAGAATAGATCTTAGCAGACAGTTCACTCCACTTGTGCTAATAACATAGGAAATTATTGCCATTATTATTTTCTAAAAAGCTATTACAGTAGTTGTTATCGTTGTTTGCAAAGATTTTAAGCATGGCATGATTTATAATCTGAAATAGAAAACACGAGATGATTTTGTTACAAACAGAATGTGTGCATAAAAACAATTCGTATATTTATTATTATGCCAAAAAACACACACAAATATTAAGGTGTTTGGAAAGCAATGTAGCACTATCGGCGACGAGATAAAAACTCGTGCAAATATAACAAAAGATCAACTTATATATCCACTTCGAACTCAACTGTCATCATTGGCAATGGTAAAAGTGCACTGTCGAATTGTATTTTTTGTTGGTTTTCAAGAACGGACCCCTCAACAGTTGATTGCAAGCCAGGAACATTAAGTATCGATTTGGGAGATTTGTTCTTAACATTCAAACAAACAGTAACACGACTAATTCTGTGAAAACTTTGAAAAATCGACGTTCAAAATTCACATCTCTTTCATTTCTTTTATGTCGTTTCATACGTTAACACATGAACATTCATTAGATTAGCTTATAAATATACATTAATCGAGTCGTATTTCAGAATGTGAATTAAGTATGGTTACAAAGTATTTCTGTTTGTCAAAAGGCAATTATTGTACTGCACGAGTCGACTCAAGATGAATATGAATTTACATTAGATCATAAAGTTTAAATCAACAAAATTTTTCCACCAGACTTGTAACAATGATAATTTTGCAAATGATTGAGCAGAGTCCAGGGGAATTTCAGGGTTGCAGTAAAATCTTTTGTTTCATTTCATTAGTAGCTTCCAAATTATCATGAATTCAGAATTTGTCATGTATGTATTCTATTTGCCTGACTCAACAAACATGTATGTAAGACATCAAAAAAGCTCGACGAAATCTGATTATATATATATATATATATATATATATATATATATATATATATATATATATATATATATATATATATATATAAACTAATATACCAGGCATTGCTCGGGAAAAGTTTTAAAATTGACAACACTTGGAAGCAGATGATATTTTACAGATGTTTTGAAAGAATTCCTGATAGGCTTTGTAGACTCCGACTTAAGAACTCGAAGATTCTTTTTTCAGATAAATGAAAATCCTTTTGATGAGTTCTAGCGTTAGTAATTTGTATGTCAAAGCGGAATATAAGATTTGAATTTTGCTCATGTTTTATTGTTCAGTCAGGTTTAGAATAGGGTAAATATACGGATTTGCTCTGTAAAAACGTTCTATCGTCAGTTTAGAGTTAGATTCTTTAATATTCTAACAAACTGTTATGAGCACTGAGAGAGAAAGGGAAGTTCATGTCGATTCTCCCCTATGACGATTCGAAAGTAAGGATGCAGTTCTGCGTTAAAGCTACATTGTAAAAAGAATTCCCTCAATTCAAAGTTATAGATATATCCCTCCTCAAAAAAGTCTGGAAGATTCAAATGTTCAATGAATAGTAAGCGCATCAAATTGAAAGAAAAAAAGTAAAATATTCTTCGTACGGTTTTCAAATAGGTCTGCTGATCGATCATATCTACTACGTTTCTGAACACTGATGAACTGGTGATCTTACTGTGTATTCAGAACACATACACTGTGACTGTATAATTTTTGCACAGTCTCTGGCACAAGCAAGAAGAAAGGAAATTCACATCCATGGTCACCCATGACGAATGGAAATTAAGGTTGCAATTTAGTATTATAGCTACCTTGTGAATAGAATACCATCTTATAAACCTTTGAAACATTTTTCTTCTTATATTTACAATTTTACAAAACATTTAATAGTTTGACACATTGAAAGCGAATAAAATTAGGAGAAAAAATTGACATGCATATAGAATTGAAGGAAAAAATAAATTTATTGCTTTAAACAATATAGACATAGCAATAATTGGGTCAGCACTGGGAGAAAAAGGGATCACATCGGAACTTTTTTCGATGACGAAGGGGAATTCGGGGTCAACTTTAGAATTATAACTGCATTTCAAATTGACCCCCAACCAAGAAAAAAAAGAAGAAAAGTGAAAAAAAAAATTCGATCAAAACTAAGAAAATTCTGAGAGATTTGAAGGTCAAAGAATAAAAATTGAAAAGGACGAAAAAAAAAACTTCGAATCTGGCCGCCCAATTCTATTTTTTTAGCTGCCACGACTTTGGCACGACGGATTACAGCCCCCAGAGAAATTGTATAAATGTATTGACCCCTTAACACGTGAGTACGTTCAAATAAGCGATGAAAATCTTTCCACAAATTATTCCATCAAAATATATTCATAGTTATATTTTTTTCATAGGTGTAAATCTAATCGACTTTTCAGAAGAGGAAAGAGATGTTAACATATTTTTCTTGATAGTGCAAACGGAGACCCCATGGAAATTGACAAATTTGTTTCACAAAATACCGCCTGAAGTTTTGTGTTGTAGGTAATTTGAGACCTGTCGATTTAGGACATCACTCTGTAACTGTTTTTTAATGTATGTTTTTTGATATTTTAGAGGGCAGACAAATTTTAGTACTTTGTAATATAAATGCTGATATACATACATATATATATATATATATATATATATATATATATATATATATATATATATATATATATATATATACCATTGTTATTTTTGTGTGCTGATGCTATCTGAAAACAATGTATGAAATAAAGAATGTAATCGTAAATCGATTCCATGACGACCACGATTGTGCTAGCCTCTGCAATTTATTACCAGCAAACCACTTTATCTTATTCCTCTGTCTTGTGTCTGGTTTCCATCTACTGCATTTACTGTCCCCTGGGCACCAATTGGTTATTTGCATAATTGTGTACCCTCCAGTTTTCTCTCTGATTCTTGATGATGTATTTCTATTTCTTGGAGTTATCGTATTGTTTTCCCCATGTCTCTTTATGCAATTCTCAGTTGGTTCTCAGTTCTTCTGTTATTGTTCATGCTTTGCAACCGTAAGTCATTTTCAATATTATGCATTCATTGTATACTTTACGCTTTAAGCATATTGGCAAGTCGTTTTTCAATATGTCTTCATTCATACCAAATCATTTTCAACCGATCGTTATGCGTCATTTCTTTTTGGTTTCAGGGCCTTTCTATAAATTTCTTATCTGTCTTATGTAAATGTATTTGTAAACCTCTTGTAGATCCTTGCCATCTATTTTTATGAGTTCTGGGGGAACTTTAAATTCAACATTACATTTTTCTTTGTTCTTTTGGTATTTAGGCTTACTGTTTTACTTTCCTCATTCAGATGAGTCAACATCTTCTGTAATGCTTCTGACATCATCGAAACGCCAGCGGCTAATCTCAAGTGAGTTAATTATTCTATGTAATTCTTGTTGACACATTGTTCGCAAATTGAAGACTACCGTAAGTTCTACTTAATCAAATGCGTTTTCATATTCTGCTAATTCCAAAAAGTGTTTTGTTGCGTTCAACTCACTTTTTGCTGGTTGGTTTATCGTATGCAAGTTGTAAATTGCTGAAAAACTACTTGTGAAACTTGTCTTTTCGCGTGGTTGACTTTGATCTAGAGTGCCTGTTAGTCTATTCATCTATGTTAGGTAACTGTGTAGGAGAACAGTGATTGCCGATGCCACAATCATCTCCAAATAGGACAACTATACCGGAACAGAAGTTTTTTCTGGTATTTCTCTTCTACATTTGCAATGTGTGAATATTTGTGCTAGTCCTTTGTAGATGATTTATCCTGAATCTTCAATGAAGTCCGTTGTTACGTCATTCTCGCTTTGAGTTTTTAGGGATTTCATATTTTGTAGTGAAAACATTACTCCTCAGATATCATTAGTATCCGCAGACTTATTAACGTGTGATAATTTCTATTTTCAAAATGTACACATTTTCATGGTATACTTTAGTTATTCTTAGTAGCCCATCTCTTGATGATTTTGCCTTTTTTATCATTTTGTTGTTAACCAGTATAATCTGCAACTCGGGTATGTTCTAAACTCCTTACTTTTGTGATAGCCTTTGCTATCTTTTTATATCTTTCTTTATACTTCTTTTATTTTTTCTTTAGCACATATACGTTTACATACTTAGGTGCACATCATCACAGCAAACGTAATTAGTCACCTAGTGTTAGCCTCAGAGGTCATTCAAGGTCATCAGTGGTCATTTTGATTTTTTAATAAGATAAATTTAAGTCGAACAACAAATATTCATAGGACTCTTTCGAAACACTTTTGATAAAAGATTTCAATGATTTTTAACATTTTCATTCGGTATTTTTGTCATAACATTCACTTTTTTTAAGTATCATTTAAAATTTTTCCAGTGATCTACCCATGTGTTCTTTCATTTATGTTTTAAGACATGTTGACTTCATTAAACATCTAGCTGGGATTCCCACTGTTGCTTCAAATTTGGTTACTCTGCAAAACATTTCTTCCTACATAACACAAAATACTGAGTTGAAAACTTGTTTGGGTATACATGTGTGTATTTTCGGTGATATTTCAGTACTTTTATACATATCCATTATGGTAGACAGGCCCGCTTGCACTTCTAGGCGGGCGAATGCACAAACATTCACTTTGGTTGAATATTTGGAAAGAAAAAAGAAAGAAATTATATAAGTTTTGCTAGTCATTTTTCATGCTTTCAATCCATAGGACTTTTGCTCCCTCTAATAAATTGTCACTTTTGTAAACAATTGATTTTCAATCTTTTACAATGTATCTACAATGGTAAACTTGACCTGGCAGAGTGCTGGATATATTATATTTTGCTTCCCTGTGTTCTTAAAGATGAAGCTATTTTCCAGGGCTGGGTATCTACTGCAACTATATTTACGTGCATGCACATACGATCTTTTTGAAAATTATCCAGCTCTGTTGTATATCCAAAGGACACGTTGCACAATCTTGATGTAATACTTCCTGGGCAGACTACGTACACATACAACATTTTTGAAAATTTCTCCCCTCATATTCGCTTTAATAGAATAAGTATATTCCATCCGTAGCATTAGTGTGTGCACTTGGTGAGGCAGGCATTTGCCCTTCTGAAATTTCCGTATGTATTTACAACAGTAATAATTCAAACTGTTGAGATAAGTTTTTAAGTCAAGTTGTTTTCTTATGGTCAAATTTCCCGACGTTTTGGGTGCCACATCCTAATGGAATATTTCGTCTTTACCAAGAGAGCATTTACTAAACAAATATTCAATTTCAGAAATAATTACAGCAGTCAAGATATAATGAAATTTTCTTTTTTGTAATTTGAAATGTGCCTTGAAAAAGAAGACAGGAAGTTTGATTTTTACATTCCTGATTTAATTTAAAAACTGATGAAATAGTAATTTCAAAATGTATTTTTGTTTCTTCTTCAAACAAAAAAAAAATGAATTCTTTTTAAATCGGAAACGGAAGAAAAGCTGAAGAGAAATTGAATTAAGTTGAAATTTGTTTTTGTTTTCCAATGCATTAACTTTTTGATGATAAGCAACTTTTTAGTGACGTAAAGTTGAAATCAACATGAATTCGTTCTTATTTTTCAATGTATAAATTTTTAATGCAAAATCAACTTATTCATGATGAAAATGGTGAGATTTCGTTTTGTCTTTGAAATGAATGGAAGAAAATGCTGAATAGAAAAAATTAAATCCGGACACTTCTTCGCTACGTTGAAATTGAAACACAATTAAAGCATAAATATACTGTTCAGCTGCTGTACAGAAAATACATTAGCGCTAGAAGACAGAGAATCCGTTCTTGACACGTGACGTTGAAACTGAAATCAAAGATTCGAAATGAATGAAATATCTCCTTGCAAATAGCCAGGCTTGTAATATAAATTTAATTACAAATAATAACTACGAACCCGCGATATCGACGCCACCTTATCGTGGTAGTATCAAAGCTTGCGTAATCAGTAAGGTAGCCATAACCTTCATGGAGAATCAGCTTTTATTCACCACACGACTGATTTGTCTGATCCTTCACGAGGTTGTCTTAACGTAGGGATACCACACACACACGAACGCGTGAGTAGGCAATAAGCAAGTAGGAAAATGCGGGATTATGCAGAAACTTGATGCCATTTGTTCCCCAATGAAATCTTCAAAATAATACGAGTGTGAAAAATCTACCTCTGTCTGCCTCTGGGTCTAAAGTGAAGGTTTCGATCCTACCTCGTGATATTTGATGTTGCATGATAAATAGCCAAATTGAAGAGTTATAATAAAATGAAACCGCTGTCTGTGGATGACACAATAATTATATATATATATATATATATATATATATATATATATATATATATATATATATATATATATATATATATATATAAGGAATTACACATTGATGAAACGAAGAAAATATCTTTGAATCTTTATATATGCTTTCTACTCATATACCCACGTATTTTGGGCTGTTTTAAATCTGATAAATACTACTATTTCTATTGCTTTTTCACGTTTTATTTCACCAAATCTTCAATCAACTTGGCAACATTATATGCTGGACATTACTTTAGTGGAAATATAAATGACTGACCCTTTGCAGTTAGTATCACATGAATAGATTGTATCAGGCATTCCAGTCAATGGTTCAATATTCTGTTTTTTAAATGCTGTAAATAAAATTCTTAAAATTTATTGTTATCTTGAAATTTTTCTAAATTAGTTACAAAATACTGTAACGTCAATGTTCTGAGGAAGGTTCAATTTGAGATACATCCACTAGAGTAATCATTTTACTATCCTCTAAGTTTTGTCAATTGAATATCTCACCCACTAAGAGCGGTATGTGGATCAACTATTGTAATTTTTGGAACATTTATGAAACTCGAGGAGACATGGGAATTCATCTATCTTGATAACAGATTCAGAGATTAAATTGTATCATTATTCCAATGTATTTGATTCACTAGAAGTATTTTTAGTTATAATCCTTAATTTTTGCAACTATTCAACTTCGTGTCAATTTTAATTGCTATTCCTCTCAAATAAACTAAGGCCAGTGTCCTCTCGGCAGTGATTGTATGAAATTATATCGTGGATTGCAATAGAAATTATTTCCAGTTTGAATCAAACACAAGATCCTGATTATCCGATTGTGGTTTAATGAATGCTTGTCTGCTAATGCCACTAACTTTGGAATAACAGTAGCACATGGGGGTCTTAATCGATCAATTAAAATTCATCCCCTATCCCAATCACTCCTGCTCAATTTTTTTCTTATTAACTGGTTGTTAAGTATTCTGATAATGCGTTGCAAATCATTAACAATATGTTCTTACTGTATATCTTCACCTCAATACATGTAACTCTTTATCATAACTAGTTTCGGCCAGTTCCCCTTTGGCAGTCAGTGAATAAATTCCCATCGTAGATCTGCATGTAGAATAAGTACCAGGTGAGAATCAGAAAAACGACATAATACTGGAATCCACCTCGGTTAATGCCTGGCCAATCTTGCCACAGGGCTATAGGAATCTGTTGCACGCACAAGTCCAAATCTAACACTGGAACTTGTTCCTTATCCTACCACCTATGTGCTGTGTTTCTCATTAGCAGGTAAAATTTATGTATTCAATTAATTTTATCAAATGAAATATTTTCAATTTGTATTAATATTTTTTTTTCGAATTTTTAACTTCATCTCAATTTTTGTTGCTATTCATCACACTTCCGGTTGTGATTGAATGAAATCACTGCGTGGATTACAACATATGATAATTTCTGTGTGAGAATCAAATTCATGTATGCTGGGAAATGGCTCGATCAGGGCTCGCTCTTGCCGCTAACCAACTGAAATCTGTGACAAGCGCATGTTCAAATCAAGCACTCAAACTCCTCCCCTATCGACATCTCTTCTGGTAGTTCAGTAAGCCGCAGGCCGGTTACTCTCCGGCAGAAACTGAATAAATTATCATCGTTGATCAGAATAATGAATAAGTCTCACGTGAGAATATACAGAACTATGCTGGAAGGTGGCTCAGGTGAAGCCCGACCGATCTCGCCACTCAACTACAGGAATCAGTTGAAAGAACGTGTCGGAATCAACCTCTTACCTTCTTCCCCTATCCAGATTTTTCCTGGGCCATGTTCCTTACTAATCGATAGTTCAACATTGGTAATCCAATTTGATTTATTTGATAGATCATTTTAGATCACTATTAATATTTTTTGCTGCTATTTACCTTTATCTCTTTCTTGTTGCTTCTTATCAGAGCTAAACTTTGGCCCTTTCCCACTCAGGGCGGGGGGAGGACCACTAAACTTAAAATGAAGATTGCAATAAAGAATGATTCCGAACTCTTCACCTTCTATGCTGATGGATGGTTAGGTTAATGCCCCTGCGCTCTTGCCACTGGACAACCAGTATTAGTAGTTAGCACGAGTCCAAATTAAAAAAGAATAATTGGAGAGCCCAAGGACGAATCCAAAGGCTCACAATGCGCGTAGCAATGCACAGCCTCAACATAGCTTCATTGGTTGATGCATTACATCGGCGCACTCGGTCTTTGATGCTCACCAACACATAATCTCCAGCCTATTTGGTAGGCAAGTGTCAGTACCATCGCCTCAGTTTATACCGTGGAATAGATACTAAACTTTAATCCATGCCGGAAACGTCAAAAAAAGTTGGGGCCGTACATTATTCTTTCAAGCACATGATACATATTTTTCAGTTTTCGGGTTAGTCTTTTGGTCAGGTTCAATGTTTCAACAACCTAGATGTCTATCAGGAGGATGGATCAGTTGAATACCCTTCTTTTAAGGATTATTGAGATCTTGTTTTTGAAGGTTATGCCTTCCTAGAGAGATTTTTTGTTTGATTTCTTCTTCTTTTGAGGATCTCATGGAGTGAGCTTCTTTCTCCATTTTTTAAATTTTGATGACTTTTGTTTTGATGAAAGTTATTCAGGCTTACTTTGTGTTACTTTTTTGGGGAGCTGAAGGGGCTCTCAGTCTTTTTGTAGCCTGATATGAGAGCTGTAGTGACTGTATACATGTTGTTGTAATCTGACGTATACAAGATATACACCTTGAAGCGTGATGACCTTCACAATCATGAGAATTCTACAAGTTGCATTTTGTATTCTCCTGCTTTTCTTTTTTCTGACACAAACATATGTGACACATATTAGTATGTTTTTTCTGTCTTAAACTAAAACTTGAAAATAAATTGCTCCCGTGTTTGGTTTTCATCTAGTGCATTTGTGTTCCGGTTGTTGATGGTATTTGTAAAAAAGTTATTTGATGCAGTTGAGGAGGCTTGAAAGGCTATAGTTGCCGAGTTCTTTCGGGTGTTTTTAATATAAAATCGTTATGATTGCTGTGTTCCAGTCTTCCAGAACTTTACTTTGTTTTAGACAAAAGTTGAAAAGAATAGCTAGTTTTCACGTGATAATCTTACCAGATTTTTGGGATATAAGATGTTGATGTTATCTAGCTCAGGGGCCTTCCTTTTCTTTGTTTCTTTGATGGCTTGCTTTACCTGTTATGTTGTAACATCTGGAAATTACAATCAGGAAGTTAATACTATGTTTTGTTTATATCGGAAGAACAGACAGTACTTTGATCTTGAACTAAAGGCTGCAAAAGACGCCTTCTGATCGGGATCAAATGGATCGAATCACCTTTATCATTATCAGTTTATTTACGTCTTTCCTCATACATTCCCCTCTAGGTTTGTACCTCTACAGTTTTGAAAAGTAGGTTCTATGAAGATGCACACGTTATTTATCATTTGAATCATGGTTAAGTAAGATTTGAAAATCATAGAGAGTATTCGAAAGAAAAATTTCAATTATTGCGAGAAACTTATACAGAGAAAGTGATTGATTTATTTTCAAGTTTTAGTTTAAGACAGAAAAAACATACTAATATGTGTCACATATGTTTGTGTCAGAATTGTATTAATCATGTGTTACTTTCTCTATCAAACTGAAAAGAATAGAATTTAACCTATTCGAAGGAAAATGTTTGACTTTTCTTTCTCATCATTTTCCATTCATCTCTATTTGCTTATCTTCATTTTCATGAATAAATCACACTTCAGTTTTAATTTGGATTTACGAACTTACATTCACCAAAATCTTTGCCTAGATGATATTTCATTGAAATTATTTTTCTGAACGAATGATGAAATGACGGGAAAAAATCAGAACGCTTGGGCAATCATTTTTTTCTTTCTTTCTATTATCTTCTCTTTAACTCTGATATTCCTTTCTTTCATCTCCCTTCTTCCGTCCTTTCCGTAGGCCTGTATATCTTAGTTCTCATTTTGTGTCTACAACATCCTTCAATTTCCCTTGCTTATCTTCCTGTTTTCCTCTATTGGTGTTGTATCGATATCCATATTCTGTCTTTTTCTATCTCTCTGTGTTTACGTCACTTTTGATAGATTAAGAGTTCTGTGATGGCTACATGTATTAAAAAATAGAGATTATTATTATTATTATTATTTTTGATTTTTACTATTATCATAATTATCATCATCATCATCATCATTATTATAATCATTATTATACATCGAGGATTATATATATATATATATATATATATATATATATATATATATATAAACACACACACACAAACACAAATGGGGGTCAATAGAAGAAGCTACACAAGAAACAGTGATTAGTTGCATAGGAGACAAAATATTTACATGGACAGTGCTTTTGGAAAGGATATGAGCGGTGCCTGTGAGAACATTTTTTGCATCCCATGGATGTTCAGGATTCCCGATATTCTGTCTAGATATTTTTCGACGCCGATGAGCTCCTATAAAATCAGATTATTATCATTATAATAATAAATAATGTTTTTTTCGCATTTAGCATTTTCACACCAGTCGACTGGTGGTCACAGCTCGAGACTGAGTGATAGCAATTCTCCTCAAGTCTCCATTACTCCTCTTTATATCCTCATAGTCCATATTAGTGCTGTGGTTTACGGTTTAAAACTAGTTACTCAGGGGGTATCAGTGGAGGTTGAGTGTCAGTTAGTTTCCCCGGTCTCCAATCCCCACTCTCGGATCACTCTCACCTTTCACAGCATCACTGTAGTTCGTATCCCACCACCATTCCATTTTCAAAGAAGGTTTTTTTCCTTCCTTCCTTCTCTTTACCCTGTTTGGATATTGCTAAGCGCTAGAGTTAATAGATCTCATATTTGTAGCACTCTTCAAGGTATTTTTGCTGTCCCCAGCAGTGCTGTGGTCTGTATAGTCTTAGTCCTTCCTTTTATCCTTAGTTTTCGATTATCACTTTCTTTTAATTTCTGAGTTTACCTACTATTAAAGGAACCACCCTGTGTTCCATGCCTTCTTCAACTCCCTGGTATTATCCTATGAGTTGTACAGAGATCCACTACCTTGTTTGATCCAATGCATATAAGGTTGTTGAGCTCCGTTACGTCATTGGTTTCATTATGCTGTAGGAGGCAGTTTCATCCCGTTCTTGTCCCTAAGAGTTGACAGAATCTTTTTTCTCTTCTTGTATCATTTCTTTTGCAGCTAGTATCTGGACTTTCTCCTCTTCTGTTGGGATGTCATCGTCTCTTTTTGCAGTATGTCTATGTTAAGGAATTTTTTTTCGCTTGGATTTGTCCTCATTTCATTGTTTATTACGTAAGTTGTATTGAGACGTCCCTGCTTGGAATGGCCACTTTTTCCTCTTCCTCTTTAATTGCAGATCTTTTGTAATTCTATTTATGAGAGCCATTTGTTTTTTAGGATATGCTTTACCAGCTCAGCCTGGCACTGATTTGATACTACCATGGTGGATTTTATCTTCCTTATTTTGAGCATACGTTCTCTCTAGAACCGCACAGATAGTTTGCTTTTGAAGTTGCAATACATTACTAACCTGTTGTCCTCACTTGTTCATTTTCTACTTTCGTACGAGCTGACTGCCGCTCGGTGACAGTTGGGTCCGTCTTCGTTGCCATTAGAGTAGCATGAGTTTGGGATTTGGCCAACAGTAACTTGGTAATGACTGTGACCCTCCTGAAGGCCATTAAGGGTACACAAGCTGGGTTTTTAGTCAGCAGTCTTAGGATGACGATCTGGTTCTTCCTGGTGGATAACAAGGAAGCAGCTGCCGGTTATGACACGCAAATATTGAATTTGTGTCCAATTTTTGGTGGTAAATTGATTTGGTTGTACTGGCATGTTTGGTTCCTGGTGCTTTGAGGTAGCATTCAACCTTGGTGGATTGGTTATAATTGATATCATTCAGGAATAATCTCAGAGGTTAACCAGCACTTGGTGCATTTTCACCAGGAGAAACATATGGGTATGCACAGCATCTAACAATGTGGCAGATTGTTAGTTCTTCATCACCCACTTGAAACCCAAGTCACTAAGCTTTAGTTCAAAAGAACTTCAGTGCCACTGTTACGTTCATATCACTCTCTTGGACATTAATTTTCCATTACAGAATTTATGTTTTCATAAAAAAAATTTACAATTACTTCTGATATGTTCTCTGGCCATTCTGCGAGGATAAAGTAAAGAGAAAATGTTGGTCTGATAGCGATCAATTCAGTATAGTAGGAATAGTAAAAAAAAAAAAAAATAAGAAGGATCTTTGCACAATTCGAAATGCATGCACTTTCCTCCCAGTGTACTTCGGCCAAGCAGCCTCTCTCCCTCGCCGAATTATTATTCACACCAATTGCGTGGTGGTTACTGCTGGGAACTGAGTGACAGCAAGTCTCCTTAAGTCTCCTCAAGTCTCAATCCCTTCTCCTATACTCCTATAGTCCATAGCAGTTCTGTGATTAACAGTTTCACACCAGTTGCCAGGTGGTTATCGCTGAAAGCTGAGTGACAGTAAACTTCCTCGGGTCTCTAACCCTCGTCTAAACTCATATCTCCCTCACCTATCACAGCAGTATTGTAGCTTGTACCTCCACCACAATTTTCCCTCCTCATCTGTTAGGCCACTGCTAATAGTTGGGGTCGTAGATCTCCTATTTCAAGCCTTTTCTTCCGTATTCGTGCAGTCCATAGCAGTGCTGCGGTCTGTACGTTCTCAATCCTTCTTTTTATTTCTAAATCCTCAAATCTTGCCTTCAGTATCTGTTCCAAGTGTAATTATTATTACTGATACAATCCTCACTTTCAAGTTCCACTCCTTATTCAGATGTTTTGCCAGATCCTGATATTTTTTCAGTTATTTACTCTCTTTCCTATTTATTCTATGGTCTGCAGGCAAGGCCATTGGAAGGTCAACTCTTCATGTCCACAGTTGGTAGGTGGGGTATTCTCGCTTGGATGAGGTGGTCAGTTTGGATGTAAAAGTCCCAAAGTAATTTGTGGTTTCCGTTTTCCAGCGCTGTGGCCGGTTTGTGCTGGTACCACTTTTCTTCATGGTTCAATCCCATTTGTTTACTCAGTTCCCAGTGAATCAGTATTGCTACTCTATCGTATCTGTGTTTATACTTCTTTCGAGTTAGTTGACTACGTTCACTAGTTATGTGGTTTACGGACTCATCCTTTTCCTCACGTAGGCGACACTTGCTCATTCTCCAAGACTGCCTCTGGCTTGTGCTGATACCACTTTTCCTCATGGTTGAATCTCATTTGTTTACTTAGTTCCCAGTGTATCATCGTTGCTACTCTATCGTGTCTATGCTTATACTCCTTCTGGGCGAGTTGACTACATTCACTAGTTATGTGGTTTACCGTCTCATCTCTTTCACCGCACATGCGGCATTTGCTGTTTGTCTGTGTTCTGTCGATTTTTTGTTTAGGTATAGTTTGTTCTGATGCATTTGTTTCTGGCTACCATGATGAGTGATTCTGTTTCTCTCTTCAGGTTTCCTTTTTGTAACCATGTCCATGATCTTCCGCTTGCAACATCCTGTATGTATCTTTCAAATTCTCCGCATAGTTTTTACTGATGCAATTGAATTCTCCGTATAATTTCTCCTATTCCCATCAAATTATCCGTATAGTTCTTCTTCATCTTGTTCTTCTTGTTCTCCTTGTTCTTGTTTTTGTTTTTGTTGTTGTTGTTCTTGTTGTTCTTGTTGTTCTTGTTCTTGTTCTTCTTTTTCTTCTTCTTGTTCTTGTTCTTGTTCTTGTTCTTCTTCTTCTTATTATTATTATTATTATCATTATTATTATTATTATTATTATTATTATTATTATTATTATTATTATTATTATTATTATTATTATCTTACTCTTTTAACGTTAGCGCTATCGAAGTAATATCAACAAAAACTTAAAAATTATTAATGGCAAATATACTTCCGTCTCTTAATGAGAACGCTGTGTTACAATGTTTTTAATTTCAGTGCATTATGATAAACTAGCATATTTTTCATTTTATTTTCAATCTAGTTTTATTGCTATTCCCATTTTGCAAGTTAATATTTCATGATATGATGCTCAAAAATGATAAATAATGGAATAAAATAGAATGAAAACCTTCTTACCTGGGGTGTGTATAATGCTCCCAGGTCATCCCTAAATATGTTGGATTTATTGCCTAAAGTTATCTTCATACAATTAAACTTATAAATAGTTTGCATCTTCTTTCAAATCTTTGATATACATCACGTTTTAGCCTAGAAACAGGTGAATCATCTCCAAAGAAAATATCAAATGATAAGTGTCACAATACCCAAATACATCATATTTGCAGGTTTCAATGTTTATAAACTGACGACTCACTTTTACATCTGTACGACTATTTTCCAGGCTTTTTCTTTTGATGAAATTACAGTTGAGTGAAGGGACAGCTTTCAAAAATTTGAAAAGTAATTATTAGATTATGCATTAATCCCCACAATAAAATTAAGAATATAACACCAGGATCAAAATTTAAATAACCGTTATAAATCAAATTTGAAAAAAAAAAATGGAACCCTCCCACACAGAACATTACCAAGGGTCGGAAGATAACAGACTTGCATATTACTATTATAATTTTTATTATTATTTGGAATCTCACACCAGTTGCCTGGTGGTAACCGCTGGAGTTTGAGTGACAGCAAGTCTCTTCAAGGCTCCAGCCCTCCTCTCCTAGTAATTCTGCGATTTACAGTTTCACACCGGTTGCCAAGTGGTTATCACTGAAGTCTGAGTGACAATAAGTCTCCTCAGGTCTTCAGCTAACGTCTCCGCTTTCTTTCACCTATCATGTCAGGGCTACAATTTGTTGCAGTCCTTATATCTCTGGCACTTTCCTCAGTATCAGTGCTGTTCCCAGTAGTGCTGTGGTCTGTACGGTCTCAATCCTTCCCCTAATCCCGATCTCCTCCAGTCTCACCCTCATTATTATTATTATTATGATTATTGTTGTTGTTGTTGCTGTAGTAGTTGTTGTCATTGTTGTTGTTGTTGTAATTGAAACTGGATAGAATTATTTTCCAGGTAAAATCTGCAAGTTTATGAATATATATACACACACAATATATATATATATATATATATATATATATATATATATATATATATATATATATATATATATATAGATATATATAAAATGGGAGAGACAGACGGACGGACAGACAAAAAGAGATTGAGATAGATGCATAGTACGGATCAGGTTTGCAATATAATATCATATTATATAATATGAAGCAATATCTTATATGTGATGAATTTATTCGATACATTCTCGATACATCCAATATATGTATATATATTTATATATGAATAAATAAATATGCCAGCCTCTGGGTCTGATGCAAAGGTTTGACCCTACCTCGTGGTCGTGGATGGTCTATTTATTTACCGTCCCACCACAGCAAAATGTGACACGAGGTCGAGGCTTAACGTGGGGAAAATTGGAGCCTTCAATCCAAAAATGGCTCCAGCCAATGCAGCTTTGATTTGCTAAGCAACCAATGCAACTTCCGCCACAAAAGCGTCAGGACAATTCCCAACCTGTTCCGTTAAGTGCAATGGAACAGTGCCGCCCCGGGGTGTCATTCCCCGCAGCTGGGTCAAGTAATAAAAGGGAACTGGAAGGTTTCCAATGTGCAGAGCAGCGCGCAGCGTCAGTATAACCTCACTGGCTGACGCATTGCACCGGCGAACTCGGTCTTAATACCAACCACAATCAAATCTCCAGCCCATTTGACGGGCATGTGTCAGTACCGGCGCCTCGGTCTCTGCCAGGGAAAAGATACTACACTTTGATCCTTGCTAAAAAGGCCAGAAAAGGGGTGTTATATTTATCTACTGTCCCACCACAGCGGAATTTGACACAGAATCGCGCTTAACGTGGGAAGAAATAGGTGCAACCGTTCCAAAAATGGCTCCAGCCGACGCAGCTACCGTTGAAAAGCGCATCGTAATGGCTAGACAACGTCCGCCACGAAAGTGTCCACCAGGGGTCCTTTAGCTGCAATGGAGCACTGCTGCTCTGGGGAAACAGAGACCCTGCAGCTGGGCCGAGTAATAATGGGAGAGCCGATGGACGAATCCAAGGGTTCCCCGATGCACTTAGCAAACGCAGCCTCAGTCAAACCTCATTGGCTAACGCTTGCACCGGTGCAAACGGTCTTTGATGTCAACCCACACACAATCTCCAGCCCATTCGACGGGCAAGTGTCAGTAACTGCGCCTCGGTCTATGCCGTGGAACAGATACTACTCTTTAATCCTGCCGAAAAGGCCAGAAAAAGGGTAACAACTGGTTATTATATTCGCAGTCCGACCAGGGCAAAATGTGACACAAGGTCGAGGCTTAACGTGAGGAAAATAGGGGCCCACTCTCCAAAAATGGCTCCGGCCGACGCTGCCAAAGCAACCTCCGCCACGAGAGCATCAAAACGACCCCGACTTGTTCTGTTAAGTGCAACAGAAAAGTACTTGCCCGGGGTGCCATACCCCACACTTTTTTCCTGCCGAAAAGGCTAGAAAAAACGTAGCTATTGGACAGTCTCTAGCCACATTGAAGAGTTGTAATACAACGGAAAAGCTGTCTGTGGATGACACAATTATAACACACACACACATATATATATATATATATATATATGTATAAATATGTATATATATTATTTTGTCATCCATAGGCAGCTGTTTCGATGTATTACATCTCTTCAATGTGGCTAGAGATTATCCAATAGCTACGTTTTTTCAGTACCGCGAGGTAGAATTGAGACCTTCACTTCAGACCCGTAGGCCGATATCCTACATCTATGCTGCGGAACTGGACAGACAATAAAGTTGAATTTAAGCAATATTTTTTTAAAATTAGACAGAAACCCCTTATCCACCAGAGTGCTTAATTCCCATAAAAGACACACACACACACACATATATATATATATATATATATATATATATATATATATATATATATATATATATATATATATATATATATATATATACATACATATATATATACATACATATATATATATACATACATATATATATATATACATACATATATATATATATACATATATATATATATACATATACATATATATATATATATATATATATATATATATATATATATATATATATATATATATATATATATATATATATATATAATGCACTGAATAAGAATCAATAGATCAAATTCAAAGATTTGGGGGCATACTTCCTTTGAAAATTAGAATTGCTGACGTTTCCTTCAACTTGGTATCGACTGCCGATTATTGAGGCTGAAAAAAAAATAAACCAAAAAAGAAATAAAATAGCGTTGAAATACCGACCAAAATTTCTATTAAAACACAGTTTAACACCCCAGATACATGTATACTGAAAATCAAATTCTGTAGCTATTTCCGCCCCCTACTTTGTTTTCACCAATCCGACCAAGAACAACCCATTCACTTTTTCATAATCATTTTAGGTATGTGTACAAACTGACCAAACATGGAATAATCAAACTAAGGTCATGTAAAAGTGAACCCAAATATAAACTGGGAAACGGTAAGAATAAAATACTCGAAATATATAGACGAAACATATCACAAACAGCTGATATTATGACAACAAACTGATGAGAAAAATGCCTAGAGTATCTCCTGCTAATTGACAATTTATAACTACCACAAAGCGGAGTATCTCCACTATGCAAAACGGGGAAAAATATAACAAGCAATGACTAACCACTAATTAGAAGAAAGAAAAAAAAGAGAAATGATACATGAATAAAATAAGAGGAAGATCCAACACCCTAAAGAAATAGACAATAAATCGAATAATTCGTATGAATAAACCTAGCCAAAACAGGGACGTGTCCGTGTAGTAGATCCTTTACCTCATTATCATCATTATCATCATCATATATATATATATATATATATATATATATATATATATATATATATATATATATATACATATATATATATATATACATATATATATATATATATATACATATATATATATATATATATATATATATATATATATATGTATATATATATAAATATATATATATATATATATATATATATATATATATATATATATATATATATATATATATATATATATATATTGGGGGAATGAAAATAGAGTGGAATACATTTTATTCAATCAAAATAGATAATAACAAATTATTCATCAAATTATTCATAAATATTTGCTGATGATTGCATTAATCGAACAGGATAGAAATCAGGCTCAGTGCCTCACAAGTACCCACGTTTATATATGCAGTGTAATTTTATTAGTAATTCTACCATTTTAAAAATACACTATTAATCAAAAAGATGGACATTTTGAAAAATGCACGAGTAACAAAATAAAAAAAGAAAAACCTGCAGAATACCAATTATAAACTGTTTTTTAATTTGATTGTTGTTTTTACAATTTGATATTTCACTTAAAATATTCATTTTAAGAATATTGTTGGATGATTCTCGAAAAGCAACTGCTAAGTTTGTATGAGATTTTAAATAAATTATATAAGTATCTGGAAGTGAAAGATAAGCAGAAATAAACTAAAGATAGAGAGAACAAAATATAGATTAATTTGGGGTAAATTTCATGCTTTCTCATTTTAAAGATAGGGAAATAATTGTGAAGGATTGTCTTCAGGTATCATGGTTAGAATCTCCACTCAAGCATAATAGTAAGAATTCATAGTTTTCAGAAACAGTTAAATATGATAATGGAAAAAATACGTAATTCGAATGAGAATAGGCTTTTTGCTTTCATCATTACTTGAACAAATCTCACTGTCGACAAGATTGTGAATCGATTGCAGGACACTTGTGTTGGTAATATATCGTTATACAAAAGATTCTATCGTTTGTCGGCACGAGCTACCAGCTTAAAGAAGCGAAGAACTCTAGTCCTTTTAGTTGGATAATTTGGAAAGTTGTTTCCATTTCCATCTGAAATTAACATTGAGCACTCGGCTTCATGCCGTCCAGTCAATTAATCCAAATCTCACACAATTACTTGGCGTTTCATTTCTGTGTCCATTAACATTGGGTAGTTGTTAAACAAAAATATATGATGAGACTACATTTTCATATTGCATTCCTATCCTGTTTGTCGTATAGCAACTGATCCGATAGTCTCTAGGACTGTCTAAAGAGAGAGAGTGATACAAAGAATTTATTTTATGACATGTTTTTCTTGGTCAAAAGCCCTCAAATCCTTTTCAGAATATGCCTGTTACATTACTTTTATGAAGAGTTGATCACTGATTATCGAGTCTAGAGAATCGCCTCGCTGTACAAAGTTCACCCGTTTTGCCCCGTGTATATGAGAAACGTTCAGTAAAAATGATGATTGCATTAGAAAAGGCATGAAAAGATAGCTTTGAAAGTAAGGTACAAATACTTAAGATAATACTCTTGCATTAAAGCAAATGGATCAATCAATAAGAACAGGCTGAGGGGAAGAAAGACAGAGAGATATACAGTCATAGAAGCAAACTAAGAAATTCCAATGAATAATCAAATGACTTTGGAGAGACTGAGAATAGACAGACATATTTGGAAAACCTTAATGTTTGTGGAGAAAGATTAGGAGTTTATTTTCGTAAAGTCAACGTCAGCCAATTCACCCAAATAGATACAGTCATGATTATTGACACCCTTGAATCATTCTATAACCTGTACAATATCTCCAGAAATGAATAGAAATCTACCAAATCTAAATCATCATAGAGATTTTATAGGCTGTCCAGAGCAATTTAACCAAAATATTTTTTCGACTAACATTCATAAGAATTAGCAATTATGACCTGGACAGTGATATCTTGACCTTTCCACTATATTTTGCAATGATGACTGCCTCCAAACGTTTCTCATCGCCATTTATATTCTTCTGCACATTATTCAAGCCCTTGAATATTCGAATGATTCCGACATTTTATGATAAGCGTAGAAACCATTCCAACCACCAAATTATGAGAAGAAAAAAAACTCTGGACGGAGATGGCGTAATGATTGACTGTTTAGATCTTGCAAAAGAGGTGTATCACAGCTAGATTAACAATGTTTACGAGGAGAGAAAGTGCCCCGAACATTCTGCCTAGTAATTCCGATTCTACTATTCAAGAGAGATTTCAATAAAACCTTGACGGTGCTGTCTTATTATTCTAATACAGAACATTTTAAAAATGTTCATGAAAATACTCACAAAAATACCGACGAACGGTTTGGATTAAAATCACCCAGGCGACAAATTAGGCTCTGGAAGAAGCTATTCGACAATAGACCAACTATAAGCATTATAACAGCTGATTGAAAAGACTTTAGAATATGATAAACCACTTTGCTTGCCTAACGTAGAAATGGATAAGCGTTTCACTCATTAGAACACATGGTAGACTTCGACTCAATGCGAAAGCATTGTATAAATAAAATTCATACAACAGTAATAAGGATTATTTGCAGGAGTGATTCTGCGATAATTAAAAGACATTAGCAAGATAAAGATCTGGAATGAGTGAAACAGGGGAATATATCGCCAAAGCTTTTTACAGTGAGCTTCGAATGGACCTTTTGGAGAACTGACAGGAAAAAAATGAGAATAAACAGAGACGGAGAAAAGTTTCAACAAGTTTAGATACTATTATGATAATGCATTTATAGCAGGAGCTGTGGAAGATCTTCGTAACAAGTCAAGTGATCTGGAAAGAGGAACCCAAAATGAAGTTAACAATGGGGAAAAAAGAAACAGAATCAAAAGTAACGCTCAATGATAAAAGTCTCAGATCATAACCTGAAGATAGACGGTAAAAGTCTTGGAAGAAGTTTAGGAATACGTTTATCTAGCAACAAAGCTAGAGAAAGACCACAAACGTGATTAAGAGAGCATTTTTGTATAGAACAATTGCAGAAGAGCGAATTGCCAATATGCTTAAAACGTGAAGTATTCAATTAACGTATAAAACAATTAGGACGCAGGGGTGCGAAAACTGTGGATGGGGGAGGGCACATAGCGAAAATAAGGGACAACAGATGGAGCGAAAGGATAACCGATTGGTAGCTTTGGAACTGAAAACGCTGTCGGGAGATACAATATGGATAGACGTAGTAATGTTTGCTGGTAAAGCATGACAGAGATTTGTACGATTACGCTCGTCATTGACGGAGTCGGGGAAGACCATTGTTTAGCTAACTGATGGTGGAAAAATAAGATACCTGGCAACAAGTGAATAATCATGCCATATATTTTTCACCGTTTGCTTCAGACTACACATTTGTTTGTTTTTCAACACTGGCTCACAAAGTGTGTTGAAGCAGCAGTGTATCAGTAAAATTGCGTGTTACATTCAATTTAGGGGTTATTCTGATTCACCACACCTTTGTATAGCATTACGTATATATATACGTACGCGAATACATGCAGCAAAATGAACTTATTGCCTAAGCCAGCCAGCGACCCTAAATCTACTCAAACTTTTGTAAAACTGGTGATTTATTTTTTATTCATCTACAGCTACTAACCCTAATATTATACTGATATAATAATATCTTTCGTACGAAATCACTTGAGATTATTGTCGAGCAGTAAAAGGAAATGTCGACACCAATCGATTGGGTGTAGCTGTGACTTTACAATGATACTAATATAATTTGCCTCCCCTTTTCTTGTTCTCTTTTCTTTAAAGCTGAAAATTAATCCCGATTAAAGCACTTGAAATCCATTACTCACTAATTACCACACAAGTTATTTTTTTATGATTCGGGTTTCCGATCTTGAGATTTATTTCAGTCCTTTGTTGCATGCGAGTGAAATAATCACACACACACACACACACACACACACACACACACACACACACACACACACACACACACATATACACGCACCCACACACATACACACACACACACACACACACACGGATAAAAGTTTCTTAAGTGTTTCATGTTTCTCTCGGTATGTTACATCTTTTATAAATGCATTTTCCTTTAATTGTACCTTTAATAATACATATTGATCTGTGTTATTTAATTATCTTAGGACCGCCGCTGAACATGCAAACACAATATGTTGTACGTAGGTCATCTTGTGCCGGAAGAGGTGTCAATGCAGCCTAATATCTGAACAAAAAAATGATGATTCATAATTACAATAGGCACCAAAAAACAATTATAAGCAAGGTGATACAAGATCTACATAATTTCCCCAAGCAATAAAATGAACATTGAGCCCCACGCCTTTCTCATCACATACTCAGAACCCTCTGAGATACTCATCCTGTGTGTAATGAAGTTCGGAGATATACATAGCGCATGTGGTAAAAAGTTTAATGAGAAATGTCCCGAAAAGACAGCCGGAGTTGGGAGGTAATTAGGAAACATAAAGAAAATACGGTGAGATGATTCATTTGTGGGTATGTTGACGTAAATTTTCAAAACAATAGGAAAGTAGCTTTCAAATTTGATTAAAGTTGAGAAACACAAGCATAGAACGCCTCGTAAAAACCTTTTTTGAAGATTCACTTCTGTTAAAATTGACATCAACACCTTTTTGGGGAATTGAAAACCTTTGGGGGAGGGCTTGTATACTTTTTTGTTTACTTTTTTGTTTGATTTGACAGATCTTCATGGTTACATCATAAATGCCAGACATATAGTCACAGACCAAAAGTCAGAATTTTATTAAGATTGAATCTTAATTTGAATTACTTTAATTTGATAATTTGAGTTGTATTTTTTTGGATTATTTGTTTTTTAATGACTTTTCATTTAGCTTAAAACCATAATGTGTAAACCACATACCTAGTATTCAGTATATTTACCGACCGCCCGACGGGAGAGGGTGATAATTGCGATCGCAATATTGGTGAAAAGTCAACTATATCATTCGTAAGTGTCTAGTACACTTAATTGTGTCTTTAAAAAGATTTTAAACTAACCAATTTAATTTCAAGATCCAAGTTAATCAATTCGTAGTTATCCTATTGTCAAATATTTCCTTTTGGTCCAGTAGCACAAGCCTTGCAGTCCGGTACCAATCCACAACCCGTTGATTAGGGGTCACTAGACTAAACTACTAAGTAAACTACTATATCTGGTTTTGTCAACCATTTTGTGTGAAACAATATTTGGAATTGTTGAATAAACTATTAAAAGCGGTTATTGAGATATTATTGAATGAAAACAAAGCAGAAAAAGTGACACTTTAATTGCTTTATTTATGAATATGGTCGAACTCGACACCCATGATGGAAAAATAGCATACAATATCATTCTATTGTCAAAATCTTGTCATTATTTACAGAAGAAATTTGAAAAAATATGACATATCTCTTCTATGGGGGAAAAAACTTTCTATATTGGAGATATTTCCGAAAATTACCAGCGTAAAATGTTGTCCATTCGTGAATATTCAAATCCCCCCTCTCTCTTTCTCTCTCTCTCTCTCTCTCTCTCTCTCTCTCTATATATATATATATATATATATATATATATATATATATATATATATATTAGAATTTATATTCCTGTGTATCTAAAAATGATCATTTCATTAATTTTGTGATATCTAATATTAGTACACAAAATTGTTGACAGGATTAGATAAAGTACTCATTATGATAGTTTAATCCAGTGTGCGAACAGTTGCACAGGACTGAGTCGTGTTAAAACTTTACTGATTCGTTTCAAGATATCATCATCATCATCATCATCATCATCATCATCATCATCATCATCATCATCCCCAGAAGCAACAGCCTTTCAACGTCAATCATTTGGCATAGGCTTTCTCCAGCATTCCATAGACCTCTCTAGCAATGGCATCATCGTGCCAATATTTCCTGAACCTAAGTCATCATGTAATCATTTTTTTGTCGGTCACTATTTCGTACATTATCTCTGGTCATCCACATTGAGTTGTCTGACACAATTACAACACGGCTTGCCCATCGCCAATTAAGTTTTCTAATGGATTTTATAACTCCTGTTTCCCTTCGATATAATACTGCCTTTTGATCTCTCCACGCGATGTTAAGCATAACCCCCTTTCAATTCCATTGGTCGAAGATCCTATCTATTCAAATATTGTTTGCTCAATTATTAACTTATTCTCCGTTATTTTCAGTAGGAATCATAAAAATACAAAAATGGTAATTAGTATTGATTGAGCTGAGATGGTGCAGGAACTCATGAATCTGCTACGACTAATTCCAAGGACAACTACCTTTGAGATGCCGACATTCCTGCATGAAAACTAACTTCAAGACCACCACCCCAACCCTCTGGATTGCTCAAACTCTTTTATTTGCCGCAACCGAGCGGAGCTTTTATAAAGCAAAATTCGTCAAAACATACCTGTTTTCTCCGAAAGCACAAGGGACGTTTGAGTGGTCTTGCTATTATCAGCATCAAAGCAAAACTAGTCCATATGCTAACCTAATTACGAATTTCACCGCGAAAAAAAGGAGACTCGTACCCAGTGTATGAGAGCTTTTCGATTTTCTGTTTGTTAAAACCCAGTGCATGGTGATGTTTCTTAAGAAATTCCCCTGGTTCACTGGGTCCTGAAAGTAGATACTGTGTTTTATTTTTTTGTGAGTAACTCAGAAGGAGAACTGGTAAGTCAGTATAACTAACAAACCAGCTCTCTCAAAAGACGGAAAGAACGATAACTCAACACCAAAGATGTTGAGAAAACTCTCAAGACAAAATAAAACGCAAAAAAGCCAACTCAACTTTCACAGACTACCGTTCAACCTTCCAGTTAAGCTGAAAATCTACTTTTCCATTCTTAGTATTTCCAAATCTGTTTGATTGAGGTCTATTCAGTGAGTGATGCTAAAGGCTAGGGCTGTTGACAGATTTGACTGCACGTTTTTCTCTGTACTATAATCGTATGCTGATATATTTACTTCTTTGTGTGTTCTTTATATTGTATGGCACATTTTTGAGAAATGCTCTATGCAATTTTTTCAGTATTTATTATTAATGCTACCCCTATGAAAGCTAGAATTCAATCTGCATTCCCTCTGCTGAATAGTGATCGATAAGAGGCTTGATAATGAGACTGGTTGAGAAGTTCTTTTGAGCCTCCTACTATGGCTGAAAATGTTTGTGAACTTTTGTTACTTTTCTTTTGCTTTTTGTTTCTTTGTGTGACTTATCGAATAGTTCTGTTTTATCATTTGCATCTATCCAATTTATTCTGTATTTATTCCAAATAATGTAAACCCTGCTTGATTTTATTGAATAATTTTATTGTATTTGTGAATAGTATTTGCAGTTTCTTTTTGTCACCATAAAGCAATCATGATCAGGGCACCCAAATGCCAAGTAGCGGCCTGATGTCACCTGCTGCATGATAATAAGTTCGAACCTGAGTGACGTGCTGGTTTTGTTAAAGACACTAACCTACCGTAAAAAAATAACCCCTTGTTAGTTTATCCATCATTTCTTCAGTGACATACGGTAAGATTATGAGTCAAATGCACTGAACTACATTTTTACCACCATCATTGGATTCTATTCACAAAAATATTGAAATAGTGAAAAGTGACCAGTTTTAAGTATACAAAAATAAAAAAAAAGAAATGGTCCATGTAAAAAAAATAAATATCATTTTGCAGTATTTGTTCACCTGCTTAATGTACAATGAAAAACTTGGAGGCAAACAATCTCAACCTGAATTCGAACTCGCTCTGCTGATTCCGTTTTCCGACTCTCACTAAAATGCTCACAGTACACTCTCACGTTCTCAGTCCCGAGGTTCCAGGTGGCGTGCCGCCTAAATATAAATCAGCCCTTCATTTGCCACCATAACCGTTTCCTTTCTGTCACCGTGACCAATGGCTTATTAATCCCCCGCTTCCTGCTCAGCAGAGCACAAGATTGCAGAGGCGGTACAAGGGACGAGTGCATCCTTTACTTCAGTCGAAGTAGTGGGGAAACCAGACACAGCTCTCACATGACTGCATCAAACAAAACATAATCATGATAATAACAGTAAAAATAGCTAAACAAGACGAAAGAATGATTTGATGATCATAAAATGGTCGTAAAAATAGGAGGGAATGTTTTATCTCAGTGTTTATTGGGCGTACAGGCTTATTTTTTTTATTATTCCATTGATGTTATCTTTTCTCTCACTATTTAATTGCCTTTCCTTTTTCGTTCACATTGTTTGTTTTTTTTTTCTGTTTTCGATTTTTAATCTTTCGTTTTATTTTGGCATATACATATTACTCTATACTTTAGTATCATAAGATTTTAAAAAGTGATTTTTCCACTTTTTCTTTGTATACTTTCCGATCATTTCTAACGTTTTAAAAGCTTATTTCCCTTTTTGGTTTCTCGTCTTAATTTTTGTATTTTTCTTTTTTTTTTTTTCTCACTCTTTTCTTTCATCCTTTCTTTTCTTTTATTTATAATTACTTTTTTCTTTTCTTCTCTACTTTTTTCCTTTTTTTTTTACTTTGTTTATTTTTCTTGCTTTTTTTCTTTTTTTCTTCCTGTTTGGATTGAATTATTCATTTACCTTTTTTTCTTCCCCCTATACTGCCTTTTCTTTTTTTAGAAAACTGTTAACAAAAACTGTCACGAAAACTGTTTCTTCAGTTTTTAAGTGAGTCTGTCTATCTGACTGGCAGGTTATGAACGTGCTGTGCGCACAGACCACATCAATGGGGCTACAGGGCTGAAAATCTCAACATTCACTCCTAATTATGGTTAGGAAGCATCTTTCGTGAACCCTTTCCCTCCTAAATAAGTTTTATTTGAGGGAGATCAAATTTACAATGTAAATGCAAACTAAATTGGTATCTTACTTTGTGCCCGACAATTATGATCTTATCAAAACAAAATATAAGAGGGATGGTTAATCAATCACTATTTTTCATGAAATTCTTTAATTGATAACCCTTAACACAGCAAGCTGCCATAAGATTTTGACGCGTAGCAGTTTCTATCTAAAGATTAGCCAGAATATTTCTTCCTTTATTTTCTTATCTTTCCTTCTAATATCCATTTTAGAGTTATTTTGAGTTTTTCCGTTTTATATCTTTTCCTTCCATTAGTATATTTCATTCTCATCTTTACCTCTCTTTTCTCAATGCTTTTTCCCCTATAAATTTGCGAGGAGAATTACACATAGATATTATGGTCGGATTAGTTTGTTCTGCTTTGAGGCTGACAGTGGAGACACAGCGACGAGAAACTAAGTAACCTAATTATTTACAGAGAAAAACAAAAAAGGGGGAAAAACTGAAAACTACACTGAAACTTGTTATTAACATCTATTTACCAGTTATATATTTGAAGAAAGAATTTCAATCCTTCTCCTCTCTCCCCCTCTCTCCCCCCTCTCTCTCTCTCTCCCTCTATCTATCTATCTATCTATCTATATATATATATATACATATATATATATATATATATATATATATATATATATATATATATAGATATATATATATATATATGTATATATATATATATATATATATATATGCATTGGTACAAACGCAGACTAATCACACACACATACAGATACTTACAAATGTTTTCAAGATATGGTTTCAATTTTCAACACACCTAAAAAATAAATCACACACACACACACACACACACACATACTCACACACACACACACACGCACGATCACAGGTGTGTGTATTATAAATTGCGTTATATGATAATATAATGCTATTTATAATACATCTATTTGGAAAGATATCCCGTTATTACGCAGTAAACGTATCATTTGTCCTGGTTAGTGTAAAAAGGATAAACAATTAGCGAAAATAGGGTTGCTGCTGGAAATATATGATATAGATAATCATAAAACAAAATTAGAGTCTTGAGTGAAATTTTGTGCCTTTGCATTTTGTGTTGACTGTTTAATTCAAAGGTACGATCAACTCTACGTTGAAGTGGCTAACCCTATCGGTTGCAGGTTCGATTCGAGCCCCATTCTCTTTAATTGTTTATTCTATATATGTTATCTAGACCAGATGATATATTTCTCAAATATATATATATATATATATATATGTGGTGGCTCCAGCTCATCAACGTTACGCAGTCTCAATCTAAAGTTATCATTTAAAAAAAGAGCATTTGCTGTTCCCAACGTAAAGCTTGCAGACCCTAGACAAGAGTGGTAGTGCCAGTAGAGTGAACAGACTCTTCCAAAGCTTGGTTCCTTGGGAAAAATCATTTAGATAAAGAGAGTTTTCAGTAATGAGAAATTTGGGAACCACTATTTTCGATTGACCATAAATTCCAAGCGTCTTGGTTTCACTTGCTTCATGAAAATGTAACTGCTATATGAATTGGAAATTCGTGATTTAAAAACTATGTGAGATTTTTAAGATTACGTCTGATAGTCTTGACCGTCTATATTTGTTTACCCTTTTTTTTAGACTGTTTAGTTTAGAACCGAATAGTAAAAGTAGACAGAGATTAATTAGCCAGTGTCAAGTTGTTTTTGAAGGATAAATGATGTGTTTTGAAACTGGTTTTGTATAGATTGACACTTGATAGTCGAAGTATTAGAACCGAACCCAAGTAGCCTAGGTAGCCTGAGTTTTGGAGTCACCTTTATGTGCGTGTTTATTTGTGTGTGTCCTGATCAGCCATTGTGAGTCCATTGCTGGATAAAGGCCTTTCCTAACCTCCTTCCATGACAAATATGATTGAGTTACATTCTGATATGTTTTATCGTAGGACATTTCTCTCTCATCCCTCCATCCATGTTCCCGCCCCTGTGATTACTGTCCCACAAGCATCAATCTGTTAGCCTTTCTGTCAATCTGCTGTCCCTTTTTCTTTCCAAGTGTTAAGCTTATATCCATTTTTGTATGATATCCTTCATCTGGGTCCTCTCTTGGATCCACGTTGATCTCTCTCTTTCTCTCTCTCTCTCTTTCTGTCTGCCGCTCTCTCTCTCTCTCTCTCTGTCTGTGTCTGTGTCTGTGTCTCTGTGTGTGTGTGTGTGTGTGTGTCTCTCTCTCTCTCTCTCTCTTTCTCTCTTTCTCTTGGAGTTATCCTAAGCATTTCTATTCCTATTGGTCTTTGTGATTTCAAGTTGCTTTCCAAATCATTCCGATAGTTTCACACCCATACGAAAGAGCTATTATTATATATTCATGGTATAATTCACGTTTTGGGCATGTTCTTAAGGTGCTTCCAATATTTCTCGATTAATACCAAATGCATCCCAATCGATCTTTATGCGTCTTTTCAATTCACTTTCATGATCTTCCTGGGACTTTATTAGCTGATTCAAGTAAACGTACCACTTAACCCCGTCTAAAGCCTTATTCTGTTGTCTTATGAGCTTTTTATTTTCTGGGGGTTGGGGGATATCGTTGAGCGTTCCTGTCCATTAATCTTTTTAAGCTATTTTTCACTCCTCCTCTCTAGATCAATCTGCATGTATTGAAACTCATCTTATGGATGACTGAAACGTCATTGTTGAATCTGCAATAATTTCCATCTATGTTTGCACCACTTGTAGGCATTGATGTACAAAAACACTTTGCTTGGCTTTTGTTGATTATAAGGTAGCATTTGACTCCATGGAACACTAAACAAAGGTTTTAACGAGAATTGCATTCGCCGATCAAAATACATACTGAAAGAATAGTACTGCGCAAAGATGAAAACAAGATGAAAATTAGAAATCCAGGGGGAAAAGTATCACCTGAACTCAATATATATAAATATATATATATTTGTTTTTTCTTCCCTAGCTGAGCAATGATTATAAGTCAACAACATTTTGAAATTGGAAATTCCTTCACACATAGACACAGACACAGACAACCACACACACACATACACACACACACACACGCATATATAATAATAATAATAATAATAATAATAATAATAATAATAATAATAATAATAATAATGATAATAATAATTGTAATAATAATAATAATAATAATAATAATAATAATGATGATGATGATGATGATGATGATAAAGAGGAACAGTGTTATGTTATGCAAGTCTGTTATCTTCCGATCCTTGTTAATGTTCTGTTTGGGAAGGTTCCATGTCTTTTTTTCTAAATTTGATTTATTACGGTTATTCAAGTTATGATTCTTGTGCTTTAAGCTCAATTCTTTTGTGGGGATCTACTAGTTAATTTTCACACTTCTGAAAGTCTTCTTTTCACTCTGCTGTAATAATTATAGGCCTGCAGTAAAGGTTTTATTCTATAAAACACATTGTTTTCATTAAAAAAATTACTCTCCTTTTAGGTACACTTGATTCACGGGTGATTATAAATTGAACAAAATATAAACACACCCTTTGAAAATCAGTTGATTTACATCAGTGTAGTATATACAGGTGTCTCGGAAAAAGGTGCTCATATTTTGTTTGCTACTAGCTGCACTGGTTTTTACTATATTTGATACACTTTCAAATAATGGTTTCATAATCTCCCCATGAGAAAGACAAGCATTCATTCAATTTTAGATAAGAACCTGAACAAGTAGTAGCGGACAAGATGCGAGTACTATCTCCTGAGACCATGTGTGTGTGTGTGTGTGTGTGTGTGTGTGTGTGTGTGTGTATATATATATATATATATATATATATATATATATATATATATATATATATATATATATATATATATATATATATATATATAAACATATTTCTGTGGATACATGCATTTTCATATATATATATATATATATATATTTATTTTATTTATTTATATATATATTTATATATTTTTTTGATATATTTTTTTTGATATATCTATATTTTATTTATATATATATATATGTATATATATATATATATATATATATATATATATATATATATATATATACAAAAGAGAGGAGGAGAGTGATGAACACATTTTTGTGGATACATGCATTTTCACACTGACAATGATATTTTCAATACCTATGCATAAAAAAAACAAGTCAATATTTTATTCATTGTACTCATCAAAGCGCTCTCGGGCAATATAAAGTTTCTTTGAAATTCAATAGCAATTTTCCTACTTTCACACCAACTCTTGACAATTGAATGAAACCCTTACCAAATTGTCCTGTAAGTCACATCAATGCCTGCCATCTCTCATGCAACTATTTATTTATCCCTATTTATTTCAATTATTCATGAAATTCATTGTATAAAGTTTAACACGCATGCACATGCACACTCACACACACACACATGTACTTGTTCATGAACGCACGTCCACACACATACACACATTCACTCATACATATATAAACTATGTGTTTATTATTGCAGCGTTTCAAGTAGGCATAATTCGAATGATGACTCAGAATCTACAGGCTGGCTCCATCATAACACTTGTGTCAGGAAAAACCCTCCACTCATCCAAAATTTTCGACTTATCATTTATTTATTCCCCGCTACTACACCACTTGTTTTTTAAGAGGAAAATCTTTCAATTATTCCTTTCACAGGAGTTCTTTTTCTTTCTCCTCCGAGAACGATTCAATGATAAATTGAAAAATAGATAAAAATGCAATCTATGCTGGTATTTTGATGGTTGTTTTTTTTCATTTTTTTTCTCATATTATCGTAACTGCTGTGTTTGGTGATTTCATTGACGTTGCTGTCGTCTTGACAGCTCTGTCTACTGAATAGAATCTGTTTCTTCTTCAATGTCATCTTGTTTTGCTTTGTTTTTTTTCCTTCTCGTGGACGTTTTTTTTCTCTTGCTTGATATCACTCAATTTTCATTCATTTTCTTTGTGTTTTCTGTTTTCAATTATTTTCTTCGCCCCTCCACTTCTTTCCTTCAATTCGTTTCGTAATCGTCCTCTCTTTCTTCTATCTTTTCTTTTCCTATTCTTTTTTTACTTCTATTGTTATTGCTCAATTATAATAACGATACCAACAACAACAACGATAACAATAATAATAATAATGATAATAATAATAATAATAATGATGATGATGATAATAATGATAATAATAATGATGATAATAATAATAGTAATAATAATCATGATCATCATCATCATCATCATCATCATCATCATCTTCATCATCAACATTTTAACACCAGTTTTCTGGTGGTCACCGCTGGCGACTTGAGTGAAATTTTTGAATTCAAAAAAACATTGATATGGAACATTCAGACCATAAACGTATTTCTTAAATTCCCATGTTGTTACTGTGATTCAAAAGAATGATTGTTGTTACAGAAGTCAATGGGCGATCTACAAGTCAATAAGCAGTCGATAATTCAATTAGCGATCGATACGACACGTTTCTTGAAGAGCGGAGATCAGTCGAGATGAGAGCTGTGTGTGAAAATGTTTGCTTCGTTATTGTTAAGCAATTTTAAGATCCACTTGATGGAATCCTGGGGACGAAAAACGAATAGATTGCTCGAATCCAGTGACAGATTCACTCATATTGACATCGATGTTTGAAAATTCTTAAAATCTGAAGACGTGAACGAATGTTTGTTTCTCAATCTTTGCCGTAAATTAATAACCTTCCGTATCAAAAAATTTGAAAGTCTGTTCTGCGTTGTAATTTGTTAATTTTTTCTTTTAAGCAGGCATTTTTTTGTTCATTCTATTTTCTGGCAAAAGCAAGAAAAGATTTCAGAACTATATTCTTGAAATTTGAAATTTTTTTTTTCAAAATCGGGTATTGAAGATTTTTTAAATGTTCTTCCATTCATACCTGTAGTTATCATAACTAGTATTCTTGTTGTTGTCGTTGTTGTTGTTGTTGTTGTTGTTGTTGTTGTTATTGTTGTTGTTGTTGTTGTTGTTATTATTATTATTATTATTATTATTATTATTATTCCTGGCCCTGTATACCTTGACAATAATAAGAAAGATTCATGTAAAATTGCCCCTCGGTCTGTAATTAATATTGATTCATTTTCTGATCGCATCAAATCTATGTTATCTCATATGCAATTATTTTTCCTCTCTTTTGAAATGTCCATGGATCTTTGTTTAATCGTTTCCGTTCTCAAACTAATATTCTTATCAAGAGAAATTCTATTTTTCACTTTTCGCTTGAAACCAAGTGACAACGCGTCTCCTCACCTTTGTATACTACCTATATGCAATAATACTATTTTTTGTATTGTTTCATTTCTTCCATGGACCTTCAATTATTCTAATAACCCTGCAAGTCTCCCGGGAACTGTTTCACGGCGCAGATGGGGACATATTATTCAAATTCCAAAATATCTTGTTCTCTCGGAAGAGTCAAAAATCATTTTATATTTCCAGTCTCAATTTCACTTTTTCATCCGCTGGAAAAGCGACATCCACTGTCGGACATATCTCCTTTGTCCTCACTGGTTATATCCGGTGTTAAGTCTTTGATTTGGTGATTTGCATGAACTTTGAAGTTCCGTAAATTTTGATATTTTCTATTCTTAGGACCAGACAGCTGCTTGTGTTGACTTCCTGGCGGATTTTCTGATTCATACGCATAACCACCAGATTCAATTCGCAACCATAGTCATCTGAGCGTCTGGATTAATGAATCCAAGATTTGTGAGATTCAGTATGCAAGTATTGAGTTTATCTGTAGGATTTTTATTTATTTAACGATCCCATCTCTTTCTCCACACAGATAATACCTCGCCATGTGTTTTTCTATCTAATAAAGTTCTATCCATGATTCGTTATTGTATGAAGCTTGTCGACCATAATTTTTTTCCCTTACGGACAGCGCAGATAAGGAATGAAGAATTAGTTCTTGCCGAGACTCGAACTTACAACCCTTTTGCCTTGAGCACAGATCATCTACTTTCAATCTGCACTGTTTATTGTTAGTGTTTTGAGTAAGTGCAATGAAATCAAAATCAACAAGATAGAAACACAAGTCAGCATTTCATGATGAGTTCGATTTCACTCGTTCTAGACTGCTAGTGTCCGTTGACTTTTTAGGTAATCAACTGATAGCAATTAGGTAAGAACAATCTCAATTCTTCCTCAAATTTCCATTTTTTCTATGCATATTTTCAAAATTACCTATGACTATTGGAAATGTTCAAATAACAATAGTTTTTAATTGACACTTCTTAGATATCAAAAAAAAATATTTCAAAAGGATGATATATTCAACAATATTTTCACTCTCATGTAGTTACTTGTACAGTCAGCTTGATGTTCCCCATTATTTGTATTCTAGGAAAGCTTTTGGTTTGAGCTTATTCCAGCATGGCTAAACCGAACTTGTTTTTTTGCATAGTTCCATGTGACTCACCATTCCTAAATAAATTACTAAGAGTATTAAAATCTCAATGTCAATGTCAATTTTATAACTAAAGAACCGGATGGATGCATATATGATATTAGTTTGACTTTTCTTAAATGGTGATATTTTATTGACCTGTTTTTCTCAGTGACATACACATGCAAACACAAACATAGATAGATTGGATAGATAGGTACTTGTTAATACTCACACATAAACATACTAAAACATATAGATGTATTAAGGTATGTAAGAGTTTTGGGAGAATGTTGACAATCATGATTGCGCACCCACCTGCGCCCAGGAATGATGGCTCTGACTGAATTTCTGTGAATCGGATCACATTTACAGGCATTTTTAAAATCAACGCATCCGTGAGTCATCCTCAATTTCAAGATATCTTGACACTTATTAATGGCATTTGTTTGCTATTCAGACACAGAAAAGGAAAAAAGAAAAAAAAAAAAATCAAAAACAACAAAATTGTAACGAAGGAATAAAAAGATTGCAAAATGATAAGCGGGGTAGGGAGGATGGAGAAAATGAACGAACAAATGGAAAAAAATCGAATATCAAGAATCGAAAATGAGACTAAAGACAAAATCAAATCAAATGCTGCTTATACTAAATATTTTCTTTTTAATGAAGATGTTGGTGGCATCTGAAATGATGATAATGATGATGATACTGCTAATAGGTATTTTGCAGTTGACATAAGGACTCATATACGGGTGCCTGCCTATGAGGATTGAAGTTATGACACAGTAGTGATAGTCTACCCTATGAACTCATGAATTTCATTACCCGTCGAGACCTATATATATATATATATTATTATATCATCCACGGACAGCTGTTTCGATGTATTAGATCTCTTCAGTGTGGCTATAGACTATATCCCATCCAGTACCGCGAGGCAGAATTGAAACCCTCACATCGGACCCGGAGGCCGATATGTGGACTACGGGTCAGACTACGGGTCAGTAAGGCTGAATTTTAGCAATATATTAATTTATGCACAAACTCCTCATCCACCAGAGAGCTCCATTCCTATGGAAGAGCATATATATATATATATATATATATATATATATATATATATATATATATAAGTTGTTTGACTTTATCTTGATCATTTTTGCATCTTCCAGGGTAAAATCGTGGACTTTCTTGCTTTGGTGAACCACAAATATGTCTGTCCTTTATTCTTAGGGCTCTTTTAAGTTCATATCTTCTTAATGTTTCACTGGTGCATATTTCATTGCAGTTTTTACACAATTCCTCATATGCACAGGTTCCAGATTGAGGTTTATTTTTGTTCTCTTGTTGATGAAGTTTTTATAGTCTACGATGCATCGTATATAATTTGGGTTTGCAATTTTGGGGGCGGTGTCTGTCGGGGGTTTATGCGTTGGCTAATATCATTGTTATTATTTCCGTTCATTGTGAAGGTTTTTCTTTTAGCGCTGATTATGAATTATATGAGACAGTGAAGGAGTTTGAAGGTTTACTTGATATATTTCTCTTCATCATTCTGGGAGTCTGGGCTACATATTTTTAGGGATCTCAAATAAAAACATTTGCTCATTCCTGATTTAATTTTGTTGCTATGGAGAAAAAAAGATGTTAATGAAATCAATTTTGTATGTTGATTTTAGATGTGTACTGAATTGCAAGATATTGTTAGTTCGGTGTAATGATATGTCGAGCTAAGATAAAGTGTCTTTAGTTTTGTTTTCGTTTGAAAAGTTTATGTTTTTCCTATCTTGTTGAATTTATCCATTATATTTGAGCTATTACTATTACATGGATATATTTTCCCATCTATGTATCTGGAGTATTCAACAACAAATATAATAAACAAAATGTAGATTCCCAATGAGTTCACCTCTGAGCAGAATATTAGTAGGCCTCTTCTTAGTATTTCCAGAAACAGGGCCAATACAGGAAAAATTAACCCAAAACACTAAATACTGCTGTGTATGTGCGTATGTATGTCTGTTGATGGATACATGGAGACTTCCTTTTTTGCAGGAATAGGTTTAAATGGTAATTAGATAAATACTATATAATTTATGTCTATTGCAGACATATCTTGTTTATCCTGAGAGAAAAAATGGTGTGGAATTAAAAAAACAAATGTTTTGTTTTATAAGAATTGTTCATGCTTTTAAAATAAAAAATGTGGCGTGAAGCAAACTTTTGAAAAGTGGGGATACCAGTACTACCTCACCATAATCACTTTACTTGCCCAGTCAGTGGTATTACAAATATGTTATTCCCATTGTCAACTTTGACAAAGGAGGCAATCCATGAAACTTAAACATTTTCAATCAGCCAATCTGTTTTTTTTTTTAAAGATATTAACTTTTTAGTCATCAATAAAAGACCCCCTCCTTACCATACTTTCTTCAACCATAGAATATAAAGCTCTGGCTCTATCTCACCCTTTATATGAGGCGACACGAACGAATGCCATCAATTTCCAGGAAACGGCACTTAGCAAATTTAGAAAACTCACCGATTTTCAATTTGTTTAGAGTCGGTATCATTCTACATTCTAAAGTAAATTTATTTAAATTTTCTAAGGAGCTGCATAGACGAATTAATCTTTCTCAAAACAATTTATTGCAGAATAGAGATATAACGTCTTAAAGCGTCTGCTACGACAGCGAATATTTTGTCTGCAAGTAATAAATAATATTTTGTTTGTTAAAGAAAAATCATTAATATAGAATGATAAACATATGATAGGTGTATATTGATAGTGGCGTTTGCATTATTCCCAGGCCACTGACAATCACTTTTTCTCCTATTTTCAATACTTTCCTGTAGTATATCATTAACAATATTTTTACATTATTCGTACGAGAGTCCGAGTCTGTCAGGAAGGCTCGACTTCATTCCTGGCCATAGAGTTTACCCAGAGTTTTAATGCACAACATAGTGCCGAAACGTACTGGTAACACATGTATGTGTTTAATCATCAATATTCTCCTTACCATCAAAGAAATTAACTTGTTATACGGATAATGTCATGTTTATAGACATGGAACATAGAGCAAAAATGATAATTTATTACCGTAATTGCATTTTTGGAAAAGATATACTTCATTCCTAATGCAGGATTTTGAGCAATCAACGGCAATGTTGTCTTCCCAAGATATGACCCTTATCTTCAAGTAAGATTTTAAATTAAGTTATACTCCTGCTCAAAAATGTTGATTAAATCAAGAAATATGTGGAGTGAAAACCACAACAGAGCAAACTTGTTCTCAATCGAGATGAATCAACAAACTACGAACAATGGATTGAGCAACTTCTGGAAAATTCATAACATCAACATTGCTAAATATATGTGGAGAGCGAATGTGTTGTTAATCATATGCAAGATCCACTATATTAACGCATGATAAACTATATCAAGGCAAGATCTACTATATTAACGCAACTATTCAGAAGAAAAACATAAAATAAAAGTGTCCTGCGCTAACATATATATATATATATATATATATATATATATATATATATATATATATATATATATATATATATATATGTATGTATGTATGTATTAGATGCTGAAATAAAACCCAGATTATCATTTCATTCACCCGAGCTGCAAGAATTCGTTGTGCGTCTTTCATCTATTCGATTCATTCGAACAGAAGGCGTATTTTTAGCATTTTTGTTTTGATGTATTTTGTTGATACAGTTAGCTAGAAAATAGAGTTGAAATAATATCAGGTATCTCCCATAGTATTGGCGATTCAAATAGTTTTTTTGTACAACAAATCCAACCCACTCTTATAGTAATTGTTGTCGAAACCAGCTTGCTAACCATCGCTCAGTGCTGGAGGTTTGACATATACAGTTTCCCCAATTTCTATGATTATTCTGGATTTTGAATTTTTGTTTTTAGATTTCACGTAATAAGCAGGTAATTTATTAACTAAAAATATTCAGAACAATTCAGAGTAATCAAATTAATGGTCACATTATTCTTTCTAAATTCAGGAACAAGTTATATTTTCATTGATTTTTTATTTACTTCAAAGACTGAACATTAAAAACATACAATTCGTATTTCTTTTTTAAATACTATCAATATTATCTTTGCTAATAATCATTGAACACCCAAATAATGCTTTATAAAGATACTTCCATAATGCTTAGGAATTCAGTGAAAATTTATTTATGAGGTTGTTGAGGAATAAAGTGGTTTTCATAAGGAATAACGTGCTTTTAACAAAATAAGTAGAAAATTATAACGGTAATGGAAAGCAGCCTTAATCAAATCAAGTTCCATGTGATTTAAAACACTCTTGCAGACGCGTAGTAATGCCATTTGCAGCTTGTATTCTCAGAAATCATTATTCCAAAAAGCTTAATAAGTAAACTTCAAAGGATCAACTCCTTCCTGGGCGTTCACGATCTTTAAGACGCACAACTCCTTGTTGAAAGTTTTGGAACCAACATGGAACCATACGAAAGAGAACATCTGCATTAGTACCCCACACTCCCGTATTGAGAAAAAGAACAGAGGAAATGAGTTTCAAATTTCAAAATGCAAGACACTTTTCGTCCGTTATACAAAACCACAAACAAATGCCAAAAATATGAATATTTTCTTTTATAAAATGTCACTCACTTGTAAAATCTCCAATTATCAGGACTAGCCATGCAGAAATGCAGACAAAATAAATTTTGTGTTTCTGTGTTCAATTAAATTTGCTTCGAAATATAAAACGAGTTGTTTGTCAGAAGAAACCTCATTGACTTTTTTTTTATTAGATTCAAAAGGATACGTAAAACAATATCAGATGTAAATCAATCAACATTTACATCAAGAACACATTTCGGTAAATGTGAGTTTATCGAAAGGAAGTTCTGAAAAAAAAGAGTTGATAAGTGAATTTGAAATGAAAACGTATCACCTTAATCTCGAAATATTCTTTTTTAAATATTTGTTTCACTTATGTACAAAGAAAATGCAGATATGCTATACAGGATAGAAAATATATTAAAAATAAAAATGTGTACACATATGTACCAAAGAATGGTTTGCTATGGAACAGCTTTGTTCGTATCGTAGGCTGTCACTATTCTTACGTTGCTAAAATAGTGACGTTTTTCCCATCATTGCTAGAGATCAGTGTTCGAATCCAGCGAACCGGAAGATTTTTAATTTTGAATATTTCTGAGGTTGACGCCAACCGGCTGACCTGCACTTTCGGCCTTAGTAAATAATCATCGTAAATAACTCATAAACAATCTACCTCGTGGTCGAGTTATCATGGTTTGGAGTCAGTTTTAAAAACAGTGTACGGGCCAGGGTTTCGAATACAGGTTTTTACCAACCACCGAAAAGTAGACCATACCCCTTACAAAAACTTTTGAAAGACATTACGACATATAGGGGAACAATTAATCAATGTGGAAAATAATACGCTGGGTTTGAGTCATCAGAGATTTGGGTTGTTTGGGGTAAAGGAAACTGAGGTGTAGAGGGTGGTTTGCACTGCCTTTTTAATTTTTTTTGTAAAATAAATGTAGGACACTGTTTTTTCATAGAAGCTGGAAAGTTGCAGGAAATGAACGCTCCAAAATAGGATAAAACTGTTCTGATTTCAAAGAAGATAGTTCTCCCCTCTTGGAATATTGAATTTTCCTACCTTAATTCCCATATTTAGTCTTGTGCTGTACTAGATTAAGCTTCATGAACATGCAAGATGGATAAAAAAATACCTCTATTCAAGGTGCGTCGTTGTGGAACAAGCTAATTTTGCCAACCGTTATTTGTGTCAGACAATGATGAGCTTATTCAATACGTCCCTCTGTCTCTCTCTGTCTCTGTCTCTCTCTTTCCATATATATATATATATATATTTACGGGGGGGATATATAAAAACAAAGATATAAATATAAATAGTTTTCCATTCAAAAATAAACTCGATAACCTTTACGAGTAATATACTAAAATTCTCAATATCCATTAATATTGCAAATGTCAGATTCTGTAATCTACGAAAATTCATAATGTTGCTACTTTTGTTGTTGTTTATTTGATTTGTATATCGGTGTACACCAACTGTGGATCGGGGCATGGCTTAATTTCTTTTAGTTTTTTTGAAGAATAGCTAAATATGTAAATTAGAATTACCTTGCACATGATATATGACTCTTCATAGGGTAGGTAAGAAAAATAATTCAGTTCAGTTTTAAGTTAGTGATTTGTAATAAAGATTTTACATCCAATCCCCGTCAATTTTTTATTTTATTCTGAGTATTAAGTGGATTAACCGATAACATGATTAGTTTCACTTATCAAATTCGTCATTCATTTTTCTTCAATCGTCCATTTTGAGAAATTTTCCGAAGTTTTTTTATCAAATTCTTTTTTATTTTCTTTTGTTCGTCTGCACAGCTAGCTAACAGCTGTTCCTCCTAATACCATTATATCCAGTACCCCAAAAATTCATACTTCACACAACCAGAAAGATGCTATTCAAACTTATTTTTGTCAATTGGCATTGCAGTTGCCTAACGTGTATGTCACTTTCTTGATTAAATATTGGTCAGATCAACGAAACATATACAAGATCCACTACATTAGCGCAACTGTTCAGAGGAAAAACGTACAAATAAAAGTGACCTGCGCCTCCATATATATATATATATATATATATATATATATATGTGTGTGTGTGTGTGTGTGTGTGTGTGTGTGTGTGTGTGTGTGTATGTGTGTGTAAAATGCAATGAAAATGATTATGGGACACCAGAAAATAAAAATAATCACTCGTCTCACGTGTGTAAATACCAAAAGGGATACGATGCTTTTTCTAAAAGAAACTATACAGTTATTCAATCAAAAATCTATCTTCCTTTATTGCAAAACGCACATATAAACACGTAAATTTATCTATCTATCTATCTATCCATCTATCTATCTATCTATCTATCTATCTATCTATCTTTCTCTCTCTCTCTATATATATATATATATTCATCTATATCTATATCTATATCCATATATATCTATATATATGTATGTGTGTGTGTATATATATATATATATATATATATATATATATATATAACACTAGAATAAGTTACTTTCAAATCGAGGGAGTATCTGTTTGTGAACGGTTATATAATATTTTTGCTAGTGATGAATGTGCTCGGTGACTTTTTATTGTAAAAACTGAGTTTAAAGAGAGATTTTTTTCGAGCAGATATAACAAAAAGATGAAAAAATATATACGATACAGTATTTCAATGTAAGTCAAAGGCATGTCTTCAGGAGAATATATATTTATATATATAGTGGATTTTATGTATACCCCTACCACTTTTTTCAAATAAAATTCAATATCTTCTCATACTGAAAGACTGTTGCTAAACTATGAATATTGTTCCCAACCCCCAAAAGTACATCCCTATCAGAAAGTCTGTTCTATATAGTAAGCGCATTTCAAAACTTCTATTGATTGCAGTGATTAAAAACACTTGGACACTTACAGAATGTTCATTTGATATACTTGCAATGCTCTCATTTACTTTGAATTCACGCTGGTGATGTACTTAGATGAAAAATTAACATTTACAAATATACTTTTTTGTACATCAACCAAATGAAGTTACTGTATTTACTTGTGTACAATGTGATCTCGAGTATAATGCAACTCCCTATCTCTCTTCAAGTGATACATGTATTTTATGGTCATTTTCCGGTAAATTTTTGGTTCTAAACATTGAAAAGAATTGACTTTTATATCAACATTTTCTCCGATATTTCCTCTCACAAATGGTGCAAATTTTTTGACAATATTTCAATACAATTTTTCCGAACATGAAACAATAGTAAGTTTCATTATTCGTAGTAATACTAACAAAACAAACACATTCACGCATATATATAAAGCTGCTGTCAATATGAATACTGCTGGCTTCTCCCAACCTTTCTTCCCTACGATTTTATTTCCGTTGACGGACTTAATAAGTAACACGTGTTAAATTTCTAACTGAATCAAAACATTCCCAAGTAATTAGTTTTTAAGATGTTTTATTTCTATTTTGACATTATGAATAAATAAATATGTGAAAAATTAGACAAGTTTCAAACATCAAAAACAATTTTGTAGTATGCAAACCAGCAGTTGTCAATTACATTTCAGTCACTGCATTTTAGCCAGAGATTGAATTAAACAGAATTGAATGAAAAAGACATATTATGGAAATCATATGATATCGTACTTATATTGGTAAAAATTTTTTTTTTTTTTCCAAATATTTCTTTTCCTACATATTTTTTAAAAACTGTACTTCTGTGTAGTTCACAAGACTTGATATTTTGAAATTTTGTGACATCGTACTTATACTAGAGGAAAAAATAATGTATCATTCCCTTTACGTAGATATTTCTGCAATATTATACTTTAGCCTGGTTTGTGCGTTATGGTTGGTAGTAATGCCATGCTTCATTCAGTCTACCGTTCAAAAAGAATACATTCGCCATGCTTCACAAACAATAGACGATGTGATCTGGTATTTCAACGTAATGATGGAGATGTAGATGTCTCGAACTAAATTTGACTAAAAATAATTACAAGGGAATTAATCAAAGATAGTTACCTCAGAAATATTATTTAGAATGAATCTAACGATTCAGACCAAACAGATCTTACTGAGGGAAGAAGCTTCACGTAATTTCAAATACCATTTTGAATATGGATTACTTCCTTTTGTTTCACACAATGTACACAACTTTTTTGGATACACAAATACCTGAGTTTAAAAAAAGGGAACTGTCATATTTCCGATCAGAATTTTATCCAAACATTCGTTTTGCAACCAGACGAAGATTTAACACAATACTATACTTGTTTTATACTTTTTAATATTTTTTCCATTTCAATATACACATTTTTATATAATCCAAGCTCAAATCAAATTTTCATAGGTAACGCTGGGTATCCCTATTGACATATATATATATATATATATATATATATATATATATATATATATATATATATATATATATATATATATATATGTATGTATGTATGATGGAGCATTCGCTCCACAAAAACAATGAAGATATCCCTGGATATAAGAATTCACATGTCTCTAAGTAAAACTTCTAATGTAGTTATGAATACTTTAAAAAATGCCAATTCGTCGAAAAGATGTTAGACTTCACTTGGAATTAAAGAACAGAATTTGATCGAAAAATACATATCAATTTCAAACAGACCATAAAAAATAGTTTTAATCAATATTCTTATCCAGTAATTTATCAATGAATTGTGAAAATTCATGTAAAATTCAAAAAATCCTTTCTGATACATCAAAATAGAAACGTATATGTATCAAGATTGAAACCATTTTCTGACTTTACAATGGACATACACAACTGCATAAAAATATCATCCCTCGAAGAAATAAAGCAGCAATTCAAAAAGATGCACCTTCACTATTACTTTCGTAACGGTCACAATATGCATATCCACATGGAAACATGCGATCCAAATACAAATATATTCATGTCAGAATTCAAAAAGACTCCAAGAAACAATGACCTGTCGTGATTTTTTGGTAGCCGTTACACGTCTTGTAGTCAAACAAATAAAATGAAATCTCAATTTTTTTACATTTGCAGAATTCTCTCTAGATATCTCGCACTCACACTTTTTTGTATGTGTTCGTGCGTAAATTTCAGTAAAACAGACGTGTATGCTTTATGCAGTCCTTCGATAATTATGCTCTTTCTTGAAATGCTCTCTCTTCGATTGATTAATCGAATATATACATAGAATTTATATACATCACAGAGAATATGTAAATATATAAAGGAATGAACTAAAATTTGTTTGGTATGTGCATGTCATATAATCTCCGATTATGAATTCCCCTCTCGTGAAAGATTAACAGAAATGAAAAAGAAAAAGAGGAATTTGATAAAGCGGATATGTTCAACCTTAACTACAATAAACTTGAGAACTGTTAAACCAAGAGGAATATTGATTATTTACACTTCTACATCCTTAAAAATGAAAGAAAAAAATTCAAATGAGAATTATACAATTTTGAAAAAAAAAAAAAGAAAGAATAGCAACTTTATCCTTTTCCCAGAAATACACAGATCCTTTGTTAATTCTCTTTATCGCCTTTCAGAATTTAAATAAAAGTTCAATATTTTTTCCAGATGAATCTTACCATGTACCTGTATGGCACAGTGATCTTGGAGCTGACTGTTACGAAATTACACGGTTATCAAAGAATTCTCTGGTTGTTTTACAAGACACAGTGATAAAACATTTCATATTTGGTCAAAATAAAAATTCTCATAAAGGAAAATCCAAAATGCCTCTACTGAGCTTTTTTATATCTAACAAATATTAAAGGTGCAACAAACTATCATTTCTAGAGTCTAACAAGGAAATGCCATGTATAAATTCAGCAAAAATCAAGCCAGTAAATTGAAAATTATGCGAAGAGAGCGAGAGAGGGGCCAAAGTATCACACCCAATCTGATCAGCCTACTGATTTTTTTTTATTCATTTCCCTTCATTGATTGATGGAGTTCACTTGGAGCTTAACTTTACTTTGTTAACCGGTGTGATGTACCTCTTTCGCTTGATCTTTAAAAAGTAGATTGATTGCATTTCTCAAAAATCTACATGATATAACTGAACTTTTGGTCGAAGTTGTTTCGAGTAGTAATGCTGGTAACGCCCAACATCGAATACACACACATACATACATACACAAGCATGTACACTTATATCTTCCATCTGGTGGTGGTAAATTGTGTGATGGTCAGCAAAGTGGAAGTTTGATTGATGAAATGCAAGATAGAAATATCCTCAGATACGTATTGCAACCGAGGGTGTGGTTGAGAAAACTTCACGTCTTAGACATTTCTTCAAAAAGGAAAAAGAAAACTTAGTCAACGTTCCTCTTTGTTAGATAAACGAAAGCATGTTCTTCAAAATATCTCTAATGCAATGATTCTTTGTAAAATCCTTGAGCTAAACCTTACTGGTTACCTATTTTCGTTGTTTAATATGTACGGGTTCTATTGGCTATGGATGTAACCAGGTTGCCGAATTAGAGCTGCCAGCGCATAGCAAGACAGTCTGTAGGACTCGGGATAGTAGTTGTTGCGTGCAATATGTGCGTGGATTTTTGTGCTAGGCAGCAGGAATTGGGAACTCAGAGACTATGAAGGCTAGGGAATGGAGAGGAATAGTTAAACCTCTAGGGATCGAATAGCTGGATGACTTCGACCAACCGGCAAAATCACCAGTGGTAAATCTAGTAGAGAGAGAAAATGTCAGATGGAAAAGAGAAGGTAGAGATGGGACCACAGGCTGGGATGAAGGTGTTAAGACAAAATTGCAAATTATGAGCAACGGCAGTGAAAAAAAAGTCTATTTGCAATGTTGTGTCTAGTTCGAAAATGGAACTATTTGGAGTTTTTTAACAATAGAAAAATATGAAAACAAGATTTTTTTTCTTTTTTTACAGTTTTTGTCCAAACCAAAGACAACCAGAAGATAAAAATGACTTTTTTCCTCTTTCTATTCTTTTTTGAAAACCTTTGATAGCACCTGCCCGTCTTTTGAAATGCTGCAAAGAAAATGAATAGTATCAGTTAATTTTGGTTCTTGAAAATGAGGATTATCTATTTATTCTCCCTGGCATGCACAACATCTTTCTCAATACACACAAAAAGTCAACTATTGCAGTTACAAAAAGGATCAGCGGTAAATCATTTCTCTTACAACTATACCCCTGCTTCAACTTCGGCATGATCTTTCGGTTCCATCAACAATTTTGATTCTGTTCTCTATTCGTGGTTCCACTTGTTATTCCTGAACAAACAACGATACCATTGGGGGATACAACACATTCAAAGTTTGAACGTGCAATGTATCAACATGCACTTCTATGCATTCGTGTGCATACGTGTCTTTCTCTTCCTCTCTATCTCTATGTCTAAAGCCTTGATCCACAAGACTAAATAACTATGGCCTTGGCCGAGGTACCTGACAGCAGATTGCTGTCAACAATATTTGAATTCCGAATAATCCAGACAAGTTTTCAACTTCTGCTTTATCTCATGATTGCTCATCAAATTCATAGCCATGCTACTATATACACCTACATCTACGTATCAGACGTACTGATGATTGTGTGTTAAGCTAAATCATCAAAGAGAAAGCGGCTGCGTGCTGCCTCTGAAACGGATCCCTGGAAAACAAGCGCTGGACGCTATTTTTTGGTTTTTATTCGAGAAAAGAATAGGTGGCGAAAAGCAACCCTTCGGAAAAAACAACAAAAAACTGGGAACACACAGTGTTTTGGTGTGGATTATGGTTTATCCGACAATATTATTAGAGTGAAAGGGCGATTCCAGGAGAGACTATGTTTAGTACTAATTCCAACTTTTCACCCGTGTATACGACCTCTCTTAGGAAAGTATAATGAAGATGTAGGAGACTATGTTTCTATAGTGCACGTATCTTCTAGTAGGCGGGGATAATACCCAAATAAATGGTATTCTGAAATTGCCATTTTGCTCTCAATTTTTTATACATTACTCCCATTAAAATACGTAATATGATCATCTGTAGGAATTCAAAGGAATACGAGGCCTGCTTTCAGTTAGAATTACACGATCAGCGATTTATATGATATAATCTCTCATTAGACGTGACAAGTTAATTGCTGATATTACAGAAAGAGAGTTTCATGCTTTCACCGAATAATTTTTTGATGATGTGTCCTTTGGCTAGTCAATCGCTGCCTTTTCCGGAAGGTTTATCCTTTTAGCATCATTATGAATCCGTACGAGTTTGAGTCTTCTCCTTCATCTTTTTTCCCATTTTTTCTTTTCTGTGAAATTCTTTTCCCATTTTTTAATGCATTATCTTATTATTGTTACTAATGCTGCTCTTTGTACAGCTTTCTTCCGTTCCGACGAAAAATGAGAATTAAAAAAGCAATATTACATCCTATACTCATTTTGTAAGCCACGGGGCAATGTCTCAACACATCTATAATTTTGCTTGAAATATTTTCCGATACATAGAAAAAGAAGTAGATTTAAATGATACGAACAAAATCAAAATGATTGGAACAGGGATGGACAGGAGGTAGCAAAAATTACTGAATGAGACCGGACGCGTGAACTTGAATCTTCCTTCAACTGCACCGCCCGCCGTCAACCATAGTTATTGCTTGTCGCTAACTTGCCACATAACTAATCATTTTTATGCAGGCCACTTGCAGGGGCACTTTAAAAATTGCTTTCTTAATTACGTCTTGCCATTATCGATCAAAAGTCAGCGATTCTTTCTTTTGTATTTGAAATCTCTCGTTGAATTAATTTCCTGCAGAGACATTTTTTTAAGGTTTTACCGTATGCATTGGTATATAAACGTTTCACATGTGGAGGACGGAACACAATTTTTGGTCTGTCGATTTATAGATTTACTTAGCGTGCATGTCATCCCCTTTCCTTGGAGATGATAAAACAATTCAAAGTATTGGATAACAGGAAAACCTCCCTAAAACCCACCTTAATTGAACATCAGCAAAACATGAAATGTTCACAGATCATTATAGCAAAGGCTCTACTGTTACATCAACTAACTTATTCTAAACAACCAGTGCATCAAAAACATCAGGTTGATATAGATAACAATATCAAATGGGGAAATATCAAAATGTTTTGAATTTTTTTTTCAATATTAAGTTTAGCGGAGTGGGCCTTAATAGAACCAGTGTAAGAATTGATTGTGCGGGGTGAAAGGTTGGGATTTCTAGATTTTTACTTAAACTATATATCAACGATGAGTTGCTGTCGAGATATCATGGTTTGTCCTCATGAATTGAGATGTGTGAGAGTTCTCTATGTTTGTTGCCGACACTTACATGGACACCAAATTGTACGTGGGAGGGGCAAGTTTTCTTTTCCGAAGCAATTGCAGCTCCGTCTTTTTTTAAAATGCTTTTGTTTGATTGTTTACATCGGCACAGGTGAACTGCCTCTATTGTTCACTGGTGGAGACGATTTTTTTTTCAGGGAAACTTTAAATATCCGCAACGAGGTCCCACTCTTCCTCTATCTGTGAGCTAAATCCCCGAATACGGAAATCTTTGTTGGCTAATGGTCCTTCATTTTTGCCCCTGGTGGGTCGTCTGGCAAAGCCTCGATGTTTGTGGCTCTGGCTGACGTGGGGATATCCGTATTTATGATGATATTACAGTGAACATTGAGAATGATACAGAAGCATCTTTGGTAAAAAAATGTGGTTAATGACTTCACCCACCAAAGTTACGTAATATCCACTAACACCAGATTAATGAAAGCATTATAAGCCGATTTTTATAATCGTGAGTGACCACACGCACACGTATAAATGTATACATACTGTTATGCACACACAACACACACACACACATACATACATACATACATACATTTATATATGTGTGTGTGTGTGTGTGTGAGTGGGTATATATATATATATATATATATATATATATATATATATATATATATATTCATATACATATACGTGAATATACATACATATATATATTTACATTCTTACAAGTATATGCATACTTGTAATACATATGAAAACATGCTTTACATTGATCATCTATAAGATAATTATCAAGTCTTATTGTTAGGGAATTTTATGTCTTATTAGTATCGACATGAATAGAGCCTTATGCCAGACTTCTATGGTAGGGAAGTATCTCATTTTTCCTCCTTTCCTCTAGTTTTTCAAAGATTTATCTCAATTTATTGATTTGGCAGAGTGAAACTGAAGACAACTTTATAGAGCTTGCTATAAGGATAAGAAATTTATAAAAATATCCATTTATTTCAGGAAACAAGCCAGGGAATGATCTCTCAACCGAAGGTAAAGTAATGATTTATCTAAATAAAGGTTGTATTAATTCATTTAAAACATTTCTAATCCTTGCTACATAACGTAGAAAGTTATATAAGTTTCTAAACTTTCTCAATTTAAAGAAAATATTCCATGTAATTATGAATAATTTATATCATGGTTATTAATTTTAATTAGCCATTTACTTTTTTGTTTGTTTGTTGAGCGAAGGATAATCGATGTTTTAAGGGGTAAAATGTATCCGCAACTTATTATGAAAACTGATATTTATTTATTAATCGTTCTAAATTGGACTGCAATCTCCACGATTACCTTCATTAGAGATTCAACACGACAGAGGTGACGCATATGCGTAAGTAGAGATATGTAATCAAACTATAATTGATTCAAATAAATATGAAATAATCTATTTCCATCGCATTAAGGGTCGTTGTGTGAAACACATGAATATAAATTATCTTCTGCGTCAATAATCTCCCTTACCTCTATTTAACTAATTGCTGATGTATGCAATTTATTTTCAATTTTCACGTTTGGTAATGATTGCCCATACGCGTATGGGTGGACGGAATATATATATATATATATATATATATATATATATATATATATATATATATATATATATATATATATACAAATATAAAAGTATGAAACACCACGCGCGCGCACACACACACACACTAACACATATGCACATATAATATATATATATATATATATATATATATATATATATATATATATATATATATATATATATATATATATATGTGGGGTATTTAATCCATATATGCATACAGAATAACGTATCAAATATATATGAATATATGTAAACTGTATATATAGATATGTATATAGAATATATATTTAAGTACTGTTACCATACCCTGATTAGTATATGTATCAGTTTGTATATATACATATACATGCATATCATATATAAGTTTAAATACAGTGTATGATTTTATACATATATATATACATATGCATATATATATGCATATATATACATATATATATATGTGTGTGTGTGTGTGTGCGTGTGCGTGTGCGTGTGCGTGTATGTATTTATGATATATATGTATGTATATATACATGTATGTATGTATGTACGTATGTATGTATGTATGTATGTAAGTAAGTATACTGACCAGAGGTAGGATATCGGCCTCCGGGTCCGATGTGAGAGGGTATCAATTCTGCCTCGCTGTACTGTATGGGCTAAAGTTTAGAGCTAGAGAGATATAATACATCGAAACAGCTGATGTGGATGTATATAAATGTCATAGAGTACACATGTCGAAATGTACAAAAGAATTGTTCATTTCTATGGCACCTGAGTTTGAGCTAACATGAAAAACTCATCTTATCGCTAAGAAAATTATTAAGAGAAAGAATACACGAGTTTTCAGGAAGAACGTGAATGCAATCGGTCAACTGGGTTCATAACGAGGTAGATTATTACTTTTAATTCCTTTTATCTTGATTTCATATACGTCCAATCTATTACACCTCCAAGCCTTTTGGAAATGCGTCTGTTTGAGAAAGAAAATAACTAAATGTATTATAAAAGAGGGTTCTATTTACAATATAGTTATAATGCTAAACTGAACTCATACTTTCCATTCGTTATTGGTAATAATTGATGCGGATTTCTCTTCCAGTTAGTGTTTATGTCAGTTTGGCAATATATTTCCATTGAGTAACCCTAATTTTACTGGAAAAAAACACGAAACAATTTGAATCCAATAGTCTGCTTTGATGTGTGAAGTACCAACTCCATAACTGAACCAATGAATTTGCAAATAGAAATTTTCAAAGAAATCAAGGTACTCTAAAAAAAGATACACGGGCCTTGTCAGATTTTGTGCCCTGGCCTATGCGAGTCTGACTGTCAGTGTTGAATTGATTGCAAATGGGAGCACCCTTCAACACTCCTTATTTGATTTCATGAAAAATTGATAAAATATCATTTTACTTCCAGTGTTTTTACCTTCTTTCCCCCGGGCAATGCTGGGTAGCCCAGTTAATCTATTTCATAAAATGCTGAAGTATATCTGTTTGTACCCTTATAAGTCGAAAACTGCGTATAACAGGAAAATCAAAGAAATATACAGAATCAACAAGTCTCAAATTACCTACAGCACACGGTACTGCGTTCATGGTCCCATGAATATAAGCCTCTAAGTGAGACCATAGATTTGTTTGTTCTGCCCTTGTGTGGAGACTCAGCAAGGGCATTGAAGTCTAGTTTATTTCCAAATTTACTTCTAAAATTGAATGGAAAACATCATAAATCATCTAAAAATCCAGGAAATATGTATTAAGACTTTGATACCCGACTTTGATTTTATCAGAATATTATTTGAGTAGCAAAAATTGAGAATATACTTTTATCACTACCTAATTCTCCTTTCTCTTTTTTCTTCTAGCCCTTCTGTTAACGACCTAGCCTTGTTTTTTCACCCTTCTTTCAAGATAAATTATTGAATATTTCAAATGATAAGAAATAGTTACAATAGATGAAAACACGTCTACGCTTGGAAATAGATCAAAATTGAAAGATAGAATGATTGAAAATTAATATCTTTGTGACTTACCTAAAACATGTCTAGGGTCTTATAAGCGCACCAATTTATGTTCCACCAACGTCTGAACAGTGAATAAATTCAGTTCAACTTTAAAACTTTGAAAAGTGAGGTTCCCCCTTAATATTGACACTTACATGCGGACAAAGTCCCAATTTTATCTTAACCCATGAAAGTTTATATATAACTATTAAAGTATGAGAGAGAGAGAGAGAAAGAGAGAGGGTTCCTAATGGCTTTTTTGACCACTGAAAGTGAATAAAGATTGTATCATTGATTTAGACCCTTAAAAATAGAAAAATAATAACTCATCTAAAAGAAAACTAATTCAATCATAAGTGAGAGCGACAATACACCAGTGTTTAGAATTGCAGTAAACACAATCAGTGGACCGTGTTCAAAATTCAATACAGGTAGTGTTTACTTTCGTCATTTCTTTTCTTCTACTTCCAATCTATAAAACTCTCAAACTGCATGGGCTTTCATCTGATTTAAGAAATAATTTATAAGAGGGAGTTCTATTTGCTATACAGTTATAATTATAAACTGTACCCTTACTTTCCATTCGTTATAAGTAACCATGAATGTTAATTCATCTGTCTCACGGTGCTTATGCTAGTTTGGCAGTGGTAATTGAGCTCCAACATGTTTTCTTCGAGCAACAGTCCTCTTCGGCGTGCGAATATCTAATGCCAAAAATGAACATATGGATCCTCTGTTTTTGGAAACGTTAATCTTTAAAGTTTTTGGAGTGGGTGCTCAGGCCAGTCCGGTGTTGCACTTTACTATATTCATGCTGTGATCCCCGTGCCCAGCTGCGTCAATTTTCATGTAAGTTTTCTTTTTCTTGTTTCCAATTACACGATCTTGTTTTCTTTCTTGCATGAAGTGGTCGGTTTGGATATCGAAGTCCAAGAGTAAACTGTGGCTTTTATTATCTTGGATTGTAGCCGGCTCATGCTGGTATCATTTGTCTACATTATCGTTTACATAGTTCCAAATGATACTTTTTCTTGTACTCCTTTTTGAGCTTGTTTACTACATTCACTGTTTTTTTGGAAAACAGTTACAACCCTTTCTCCACATAGTAGGTATCTGCTGTTTGTCTGGTTTTAATCGATTTTCACCTAATTTGTCTTGACACATCTGTTTGAGCTGCCATGATTAGGGATCTTGTTTCTCTGTACAGGTCTATTTTGTTCAGCCAAGTCAATGAATGCTCGTCTGTAACATTTTCTCTCTGTTTTTCTAATTCTCTGTGTAGTCTTCGTCGTTTCCAGCTTTTTATCCACGCTGTCTGCTTTGGTACTCCTTTGTTTACTATTTTTGTTGTCTGTGGTACAACTCCCTGCGGAATGCATAATATCTTCACTGCTTCTTAGCCTATTCTTTACTAATCCTGCTTTTCCTACCTGAACACTTTCATCTATGCTGTTAATGTTTACATATAGTCAAGTCTTGTCATTTCTGTAGTCTAGAGCCTTTTGCATCGTCATAAGTTTCCCGGCTCGTTCCATTCATTTGAATTCATCTTTTGTCAATTCCAGAAATGGACCTGTGTATCCTATCTAATCTGTACATGTTAATTCCGTTTTATCAAGTTTCTACGATTTAGTTTGGTCTTTTGTATTTTTTCTTTCCTCCAGAGGTATTCATTTTTTCTCATTTCTTCCTGTTTATTCGAGTTATATTTGAGGATCCTTGAATATTCATAACGTTCCTATGGAGTTAACGCTCTATTTTTTGTTGTTGTTGGGTAAGTCTATTCTTCCTCTCACTGTAAGCCTTCCTCCCTGCATTGTCATTGGTGCGCACTTTTTTTATCTTCAATTCTATTTCAATGTCATTGATGCATTCTTTATAAACTTTGCTGAAAAATATTCTAAGCCCTTCCCCGTTATTTTCAACTAGCTTTATGTCATCTAAGTACATTAGGTTGCTGACTTCCCCTTTTACTCTGGAGAATAAATATTTTTTATTGTTTGTCAATATTCTGCTTAGTGGTGTCAAATAGTAATGAGGACAGGGAAATTCCTTTTGAGAATTACTACTTTTTAGACATACCTCAGCTAAGTTTCCTCTTCTAACTGCCTGGTGTACATTCCAATATTTCATCGATTTTGCTATGAATCTCACCACTGATTCGTTAATTTCAAATATCCCATTGTATTTATCCGATAATGTTTTTTATGTCGTGTATATTTTATATTCAATACATCATATTGCAGCATTCTTCCTTCTTTTTCTAACTTTCTTAACAATCATCTAGTCGATGTACAACAAATCATTTTTTGGTTAGGTTCTTTTCCTGCATCCTCTCTGTTCCTCCGTTTATATTCTCCTTCTCCAGTCAGATTACCCAACATTAGTGCTAGACACATGATTGGTCTATACTCGCTTGCTTGATTGTCTTTCTCTATGCCTTTTTTGGATCATGACCTCTGGTTATCCTGGCTGGAAGCTAGGCAACTTTAGAATCGGTGAATCAGCCTGCCATATTGTGTGATCAATTTTTTAACCAATATCCATGTACCTCTGTTCCTGGTGGTTTCCATTAGGCTATTAAAAAAAATTTCTTCTGTGTGGTTTTATTCAATATAATTTGATCTCATCAACGTGTTTTAGTTCTTTATAAAATTATGTAAGCATTCTGGAGATTCCTTCTTTTTTTTTTTTTTTTTTTTTTTTTTTTTTTTTATTATTATTATTATTATTATTATTATTATTATTATTATTATTATTATTATTATTATTATTATTATTATAATAATAATAATAATAATAATAATAATAATAATAATAATAATAATAATAATAAAAAAAAAAAAAAAAAAAAAAAAAAAAAAAAAAAAAAAATGTGTTTTATGCATTGAAGGGTAAAATATATACGACATACCAAGACCAACATTTGACTAACATACATTGGTTAGTCACCCTGCATAACTGTTTCGACTCACTAACATTCCGGCAGACATTGGAAAAAAACTCATTCATAACTTTGGGACCTCTTGTATTTTTTTTTTTTTACTTCATTCACAGGTTGATTAATTGATTAAGGGAGAAGCGATTAAGTTTTAACGTTTCACCTGGAGGGAAATATCTAGAGAAAAAATAATCAAATATTTAAGAGTATAAATCGGGTTAACATGCGGCCATAGTTGCGTTTTTGTTTGAATATCTGATGAAACTCAACATTCATACAACAAAATTACCTGCTTGAATTTACACTTGCTCCTGTTCGGACTTGTTTTTCCCATATAGAATAAAACCGAAGATTTCTTCTCCAAACTTGAATGTTTGAACGAGAAAAGTCCCCCCAGATATGAATAAGATAGCAATGCAGACTATGTTCCTCAGCCAGGTAAGGCAATCGTAATTCTCCTTGCTTAAAGTAGAATGGAGTGATATGAGGTAATGTCATTTTTTTAGTCTTTAAATATTAAACCCAGCATAGACAGGTACTTAAGCCAGATGGGAAATATTAGAAGCGAATGATCAGTTTTGAGCTATTGGACACTTTCTACTATCCCTACCCAAATTCTTTATTACTGAACATTATATCCAAAGTGCCCACTTGTGGGGCGAACTTCAATGTTCAGAATCAGTGATTTACATCAGAAGTAATCTTCAAAATTAAGTAATCAAATTCTCTATAAGGCTTCCGATTATTTAAATCATTGGACAATACGTTTGATTTAGTTTTTCATGAGATACCGGGGTATTACAGATATCAATGGAGGTGAACTAAATAGGTAACGCCGTACATATCTTTCAAGAATATCTGGCACCAATAATGCTGACTTTGTGTTGAATGTGATAAGTAACCTTGAAGTGCTTATCTAAAAGAGATATTGTCTTAAAATTGCTTGCAGTGTGAGTGATGATAAATAGAATTATTCCGTCTACGGTGGTGGTAGATAAGAACAAGTCTATTTGATTTTTTCGTAAATTAGCTACTGTATCAACGATTGTTCTTCATAAAAAAAACATTTCCGTCTTTTATCTACGTATTTTTTTATATCTAACCCTTGAAAGAAAAAGAAAGCCGATAATTTCTACGCCAATGACAAACATAATGACCCTATTCAGACGCTAAGCATTTCAACTTTTTTCCCCATTCCACTTTTAAGCCAATGACAGATGATTTAAATCCATTAGGGTCAAAATGGTTCTTCTCTCCCCTAACATTAGAAAATTAAATTAATCATTCAATGTAAAATTAAATTTTTTTCTAACTAACAAATCTTGGTTGGACTCAATTCCTTTTTTTTTTCCTTGACTCTTTACTACCACCCCAGACACTCCCTGTTCTTTACTCTGGGATATCCTCTCATTATTTTTCTCTTTTCATTCTGCTCTCATACTTGAGTTTAAACTACTTTCAGTGTTCCTAAACCCAACTTAGCTACTCATACCAATTTTCATTTCGTCTCCTGTCAATGACAATCTCCGTTAAGATTCATTTTAGGTCTGTTTGATTTTGCCTAATTGCAATTCTTCGTTTCCATTTTTATCCACGTCCGATTCCGGCAAGGTTTTTTTTTCTTGAGAAGTCAAATTCAGATGCAACTTGATACCACTACTGACAGACGACATCCGTGCACCAAACCCGCCTCGTGATCAAATAGTTTTATTTTTCGGACACCATTTCTTTTTTTTTTCTTTTTTTCTTCATTTCTTTCTTTTTTTCCTTCCTTCCTTTTGTTTCTGTTTGAAAATCCAAGCATTTAACATTAATCAATGTTTATTTTCGTTCCCATGAAACGTACTCTTCCTCGCCATTTCCATTAGGAATCCATTTTTTATTTTCTCTGCTCTCTCACCGTTTGACTTACACTCCGCAAAAAATTATAACTAAAATAAGTCAAAATAAAAACATTGAAAACAACTGCAATCGAAGATCATTTTATTTAAATTTTATTTTGTGAACCAAAAAACATTTTTGAAAATTTTATTTCGCATGTGTGGTTTTCCAATTATATTTTATTCTAAATTACAAAAAAAAAAAAATAAATGCAGTGAAAGTTAGAAATCTTCGTCAAACATGCAACAGCGTTATTTATCAATTAAAATAACACTCACTCTCTTCTGCTGACATTTCGCTCGACATTTCTTCACTTATTATTTTTCCCATCCAAATAATTCCACTTTCCTCTCGATGACACAACTTTTATGTATGTTTTTATTACATTAATACATCTATACTTCAACATTCTATATTCAATAACAATGTTTCCTTTAATTTACGTGTCAATTAGAGATAAAAATCAGAAAAAAATAATTGAAAATTTCTGTTTCCTTGGATTGATGCCTTATGCTACGTCGAAAATGACATGCTAAAGAGGATATTAAGCTCCTTGCAGCATTATTGATTAGACCAGATTCACATACTTATCACTTATTAATTGTCCTGATATTCATTAAACCGAGTTTCATAGAACAATACACATATCATATGACTATTACATTAATCTTGGCTCCGAGCTTAGAATGATGTCAAGCAAGCTAAACTGAGAGAACATGCTCAAATATTGTAACTTAATGTTTCTCACCATGAATGATATCTAGCATCACATCTCGCAAGAAGATTTGTGGGGGTAATAGGTTCGACCGCTCAGCCTTTATAGCTGATTCAGCTAATGTTAGTAAACAGCTAATGATATGCCAATTTTGTTTTCGTCTGTATGAAGTAATAAAATTAAGTTAAATGTTTTTATGCTATGCGACCCAATACTTTAAATAAGTTGAGCGAGATTATTACTTTTTTTATAATGAATTTTACACTGCAAATATCTGATTTTTAAAATGATATCCCTCCTTGTTAATGTATGTAATTCATCAATAAATATTACTGCAGCAGCTCAATCGGTAGGCAGTAAAAAAAAAATCAGTTTAATATTCGACTAATAATTATGTCAGTTTGCAGATTTTATCCATTGATCATTTTCGTAAACTATTTCCCTGAAACCTTATGATAATTTGCCGAAGTCCTTCTGACTGTCTGTACGTATGTACTTGCCAACCTAAAAAAAATACTTGATATAAATCCATATTATTTTCTGTGGGAACAGATTTGATATCCGGGAAAAGTTATAAGCAAAATCTTCGAGAATCACACCCAAAATATCTTTTAAGGGATTTTCAAATCAGGTGGAGGATGTATCAATCTATTTATTTCAACAGTAAAAGTAGTTTTTGATGGCGTATTAAAAGAATAATTTTTGTTCTCTTTTCTCAACTCTAAAAGAAGCAATAACATTTTTTCAACATACCTCTTATTGCGATGTTTATTGGTTATACATAAATATCTTGGATAGTAGTATTTTTACCAGTGTATGTTTTGACGTACTTTTCCAAAACATTGAATTTTTGGATCAAAGGTTATATTGATCACATAGGGGGAAACTGTTATTTTTCACTTTAAGGGGTCTGAATCAATAACGAACTTTCGTTTTTCACTTTCACTTTTAGGGGACAAAACCTTGGGAAATTTTCTTTCTCTTTCCTTTCTCCTTTTTCACTTTTAAAGAATGAAATTGAGGAGAAAAAAGAAAGAAAGCGAAAGAAAAGGGACAGGAAAGACGGAGAAAGAAAGAAAACAAAAGAAGTAAAGGTAAAAAGGAAGTAAAAATGGAAAGCTGAGAGAGATATGGACATAGTGAAAGACACAGGTACAGAGTGATTTATTATATTTCTCATGTTATCAATAATCCAACTGATGTCACTAATAATGATAAATTTGAATCTTTTTTCCAATCGTGAGCTGAGTTCAAGAGAATTTTTTTCATCAAATAAACCTATTGCTAATAATTTCTACGATCTCTATTTACTCATATCTGTCAAAATCAAGGGATTAGTTTTTTTTTCCACTTTGAAGGTTCAAATCGAAGGGTAATTCTTTTTTTTCCTCCTTAGAAAATAAAATGGAGGGAGAATATTTTTTTCATTTGTAATTGGTGAATTGAGCGGTGATTTTTTTACCTTACAGGATGGAAATGGGCAGAATAATTTGTTCACTTTGGGTGTCAAAATTAGGGGGGTACTTTAAGAGGTCAAGATCGAGAGGGAGGATTTTTTTCCAGTTCGTCGGGGTGGGAATTCGAGGGAGTTTTTAAAAATTTCCAACGGTGAATATAGGATTGTTACTAATGGTTGTCTAAATGAAAGGAAGTAAGGTTCGCTTCTGCGGGACAAAATTTGGAGGGAATTCTTTTCCGCTTCTCCACTTTTAGGGGCAAAACAGAGGGTGGAGATTTTTTTTTCACTTTCAGGAGTCAAAATCAAGCGGAAGGCTTTTTTGATTTAGTGGTCAGAATCCACAGGAATTTTTTTTTTAACTATTAGGGTCAATATGGAGTAGTTGGAACTTTTTTTTATAGGGGTCAAAATTGTTTTGGATATTTGAGGGTTTTTTTATATTCTTATTTGTAGGGATCAAAATCTAGGATGAAAATTTTGTTCACTGATGGGAGTCCTGATCAAAGGAAATTTTTTCACTTTCAGGGGTCAAAATTGAACAAGAGTTATTTTCTCCACTTTCAACGGTCGAAATCGCCGAATATCTTTTTTACATTTAGCGGCGATATTTAGGGAAATATCTGTTTTCACTCTTTTTAATTTTGGGGGACATAATCCCAGGAATTTTCCCTCGATAGGGCTCAAAATCGAGAGGAAGTTTTTTCTTTTGTTTAAAACCAAGGATGGGGAACTTTTTTTCCTTTTACTGGAAATAAACTTTCCATCTCAATTGTCTTGATCGGAAAGGAACGTTTATTTCCACGTTGAGAAGTCAGTGTCAAATAAAAATATCAAAAGTCACGGGCTGAAACTTTATATCCCATTTTCAGGGGACAAAATTGTGAGGGAACGTTTACCATCGTTTCATGGGCTCAAAATAAAGTTGGAAATATTCCCCTTCATTAATATTAACCCTCAATCCAAGCAAACATTTGCCCCAGCGTCTTTTTTTTTTACTATTTGTCCTATCTTAAAATATTAGCCTCCCTTCTTAACAATTGTCTCCCCTTTTTCTTAACATTATGCACCCATTTTCACATTATACCCCCCCTTTAAGTTCTCAACCATTTTTTCTACTTCACCTTTTTTTTAGAAATTAACCCTACTTTTCTCTTGCATTAACGCCTGTTCTCAAGTTTGCCTCGATGACACTTCTTTTTTACTCTTTTTTTTTACATTGTTCCATCCTTTTTACACAAGCCAAACATCTTTTTACATTAGCACCTAACTTTTTAAACTTTCTGTTACTCCTTTTTAACAGTTTAAAAAGTAGTATCGGATCAATTTAAAAATGCATTGAACTAAACGCTCTCTGATTTACATTTATCTATATTTTAAATTCTCCTTCAAAGTATCAAACAATAAAATACAATTCCTCAATCCTCAGTAGTATTTTTTCACATGGGGTTCAATTTGCAATGTGTGCTTATGCTAAATTGATCCCTTGTTATGTATCAGGCACGATTCAAGCTCTTTTTTCTGAAAATTCAGACATTTTTACTGATCATTACAGAAAGGAAATGCAAGAAAAATGACTTATTCATTTATCAACAATTTTTTCCCAATTTTGGGAATTATCACAAAGTCATCTTCATAGTCATTATAATTATCATTGTAATAATGAAAATGATAATAACGTTGTCACCATCTATCTAATATTTCATTAGTCTATTTGCAGTATTGTTCATAATATTTCTTTTGCTGAAGTTCATGTCGAGGCCAGCTTCCTTGCTAGCTTCATTTAGTATACCTAGCATTATTTTGAGATCATAGGGCTTCTTAGCAAAGAAGATGATGTCAGCTAATTTACTCAGGTATCTGCCTTCTATTTTTCCCTTTTGTGCTCCCATTGTAGTTTTCGGGAAGTCATTTCTATTGAAGGGTCTTGGTGTGGTGATATCACCTTGTCTCATTTTTTTTATAGTTGAGAGGGCTCCGAGTTTTCATGTAAGCTAAGAGAGGGACTCCTATGTCGGTAGATATGATGCAGTCTTCTGATATATACGGGTTCTACACCTCTTTGTATTTATGACTTTTGGGATATCAACGGAATCAAAGGTCAACAAATGCTACAGTTAGTGGTATTCTATATTCTGCAGCTTTCTGTTTTAGTTGGTTTACTGAATGGAGATGATTGATGGTTGAATAGATTTTTCAAAGCTAGCTTATTCCCAAGGTTGGTTCTCATCTATCGTTTTGGTGATTATAAGATCATTTTGGTGGAGAGTTAATACATGCAAATGATGAGCTGATTGGCCTTTATTTATCTCTTCAGGGTTTTCTTTTTTTGTATTACAGCATTATAATTCTGGTGTTCAACACTTCTGGGACTTTGTTTGAGGCATAAGTTTGATAGAATGGTTAGTTCCCTACGGATGACTTTCCCATCTTTCCTGAGTAATTCAATGGTGATGTTATTAGACCAGGGGGCTTTTCCCTTGTATGTTTGTATGATGGCTTGCTTCACTTTCCGTGGAGAAATTTCTTGGGTATCATTGAATTGATTAATCTTTGCTTGTATTTATTAAAATCCTGAACTACCATAAATTCAATTAGAAAACCTAATAAAGTAATTTCAGATCTTGATATGAACTTTAAAAAAAAAATACACAATTCTAGAGCTACCAGCATTGGTAAAATGAAATTGACTCTTTTTGGTGGTGGACGCATTAGATTCTGCGTGCAAGCTACTGCGAGTCGACACCAACTTGTTTGGGATGACTTATGAAAATAATTTGGTCAATCTAACGTCACACTAAATGTCAAAAACATAAGACCAAGTGTACAATCCTGATAAAATCCCCCTCTGCTAACATCTTTGTTATTTCTAATGACTTTTTCAAGTGAGCTAACCTTTTTGTCAATATTCACAGACTAATTCTCTCAGAAAATACCAAATCATAAAGCAAATGCGTTACTCTAAGGTTATGCTTTAGGGAGGATTCTATAATGCTTAAGTAGAATGTCTTTTTGCACGAATTTACTGTTACATTGCGTGAGATGCTGTTCTGACTTTATAAGGGAACGTTTATTTAGCTCAGATTTTTTAAATTGGTTTTTCATCTGGCCACATTTCCTGAACACAGTTTTTGTAAAAGTTGTTTTCTTCATTGGCCTCAATACTCTGATTATACTTTTTTTTTAAATTCGGATCAAAAGTAAGGGAAATTTTCTACTCCTTTTGGTAGTCAAGGATGAGTGAAAACATTTTTCTTTTGCAAGGGTGAACATGAGAGATTTCCCTTTTTTGGGTTTCAAAAATAAAAAAGGGAACATATCCCCTTTTGGGGGTCAAAATTGAAAGTATATTCTTCCTTTTCAGGGATCATTGCTAATAGGTAACTTTTTCCGAGTTTTTACTGAAAAGTATTTCACTTTAAGGATTTGAAAGGGAGGGGAAACTTTTATTCACTTTTGAAGATTCTAAACGGAAAAAAACATCTTTCCCTCTCAGGGGTTAAAAGATGAGGGTAAACCTTAACTCTCTTAATGAATAATGTCAATTATAGAGGATTTCCCCCCATTTATTCATTTGATTATCTGTTTGCAAATAATTATGATTTAAATTCGATAGATACAAATAAAGTGACTCGACAATGAACTTAAGGGTCAGAGGCAAGAAATATCTATGGAATAAATTGATTAGAAGCAATATTTTCTACAAAATCACCGTTCCTGAAACCGAATATTGTAAGTATCTTTTTAAAGACATTGACACAAAGTAAGTTTAGATATTCCGAAACCCCTGGTAAGATTAGGTATTTTTGCTAGTATATATATAGACGTGTGTGTGTGTTTACAAACAATATAACAATAGGAAAAGGAATAGAGCGAGGGGACACAATATCACCAAATCTATTTATATCAAGCCTTGAAAGCGTCTTTGGAAAAACCAGGTGGGAACGAATGGAAACGAACGTAGACAAAGAATGATAAAACCACTGGAGATTTGCTGATTGCATATCCATGTCATCAGAAGCTTATGAAGAATTACAAAACATGTTACCCGGCCTAAATAGAGAAAGCAAAAAATTACGCTGGCAAATGAACAGAACAAAGACAAACGTGATGTTCAGCTAGTGCACAAAAGACCACAGAAAAAGAGGGTGAGACTCAGGAAAAAGCTGACGAATATATTTGCGTAGGACAGGTAATGAAGTTAGAGAAATACCATGAAAACAAAATAAAACTATCTATAACGATCGACTGGAAATCATTCTGTATGAAATGAGACACGCTGAATAAGACTTTGTAAATACGCTTGAAGCTTCAAGTATACAAACGATGCATAATACCAGCTACGACTTTCGGGTACGAAACACAGATTTTGACGAAACAGACTGAGAACCAGACGGAGATCAAGGTCAACGATAATTCTTAGAGATAGAAAAACATCAACAAGGGTCAGACTTGTAAGTAGAGAGGAGATTTTCATACAAATAATTAAGCAAGAAAATGGAAATATACTAGACATTTAGCAACAAAAAAATGAACTGGATGGAGCAAAAGACTAACTAATCGATGCCAATTGGACAGTAAAATGAACAGGAAATACCAGACAGAAGATGGTTGGATGAGGAAGAAAGCTTTCAGCTAAGACATAATAGATATCAAAGCATTGGTGGTTGTCCTGTTGGGAAGGGGAAATAGCTTTATTTAGCGGTGGGCTTACAGTAACTGATGATCAGATTGATGTTATGTAAGCATATAAGTTTAGTGAATCATTTTTGAAGTTATTGTTATCAAGAATAAATACAGTGGCTGAAGTAGTCTACAATAATTCACATAGCTCGTTTGATTTCTCTTTTTCCCCTTCCTTATTCATTACAAAAAAATTGTAATGTCTAGAGATTGTTCGAACTATAGTTCGTAACTGTGTAACATTTTAAATAGTCCTGAACCGTGAAACTAACATCGAAGAACGCTTGATCTCGTTTTGAATCGAATACTTGTTTTTTTCAATTTACGTCCTATTCTTCCCATCGTCTGGCGATTTCTTTGTTCCAAAATCTATGCTCTAAACAGGGAAAAGAAAGTATGAGAATCAAATGTCTCTTGATGCCAGCCTGCTGACTCTTGTACAGCTGCAAGTTTCCTTGATTATTTTACGATAGCTTTAGGTTGTAATCATACACTCTGATGATGTAACATTCTTTTGGAAATATCATGCTACAGCCCGTCGAGTCGTTCGGTCTTTGGCAGGAGTTTAAGAATCATTCCCTGGAGCCAAACAGGTTTAAAGATATTTGTATATTCTGTTGACCAACGCCAAGGCTGGTAACATGCTAGTAAGATATAAACACGTTGCACATCACAAGCACTCGTCGAAGACTTTGTAGGTTTGGCTAATGATTAACGATCGTCGGAAAGTCTGATCCTTTTCCAGCATTTTGTTCTTTTGCCAAACAATTTATTAGTTAATCACGGACACGTCTAATTACTTTAGACTGATACAAAGACGCCCAGTACATCCAGTGCTATAATCTTGATGACACGTTACTTCAGGTGCCAAAACACTCTGCACCCGATATTAAACAGTCAAACTGTCACTGTAGTGCCTGTTTTACAAGTGCGTATGTGACGCACCGTAATTCATTTTAAAACTGATTTCAATTAAGAGACAAACAACATCTCCTTCTTTTCTCCATTGGTTTTGATCTTAGTCATTCTTTTTTTCCCCGCCTTTCTTCATTATCCGTCTGAGATCGATCAGGCGTAAGATTAAATATGACAAACAACAAATTTATTCGATAATCAAAATCTTAAAGTTTCCAAAGCAGGTTTTCAACTCTTTCACTCATTACTTACGCCTCAAAGAGTTAGCCGTGATGGTAGTTCCAAGATGCCTAGTTCCTCCTAAGACCAGATATACATTGGCGAGAGCTGTTTTATTTTTTCAACATATGTAGCGATGCTTTCCTGGGGGTATTTAGAATAAACACTTTAAGCAAAGAAAAGAAATAGTGGGGCAGTAGGGACATGCAGAAAATCAGGCGTTGGGGGCATTAGTAAACACCGCACGACATGTTTACAGCACCGATTTAATTCCAGTATAGTTACCTGTTTCGAAAATGAAGGGTTTCTATCAATCCAAAGATATATTTTTGTACATCAGGGTTGCCATGCTATACCAGTGAGAATAAAGACAAGTCAAAACTGAGGTTTTATACTCTCGGCGATATCTGTACGACTAGAACTTGCCTTCTGACAACTTCATACTATTTGATTCGGCTAATGTACTGATTTGGTAAGGCAACATCATTATTTCCTGTCTGTAGACAGTGTTATCTACAGCGATGCCATAGACACAGTACAAGAGAAACAAATGAAATATATCACTCAAAATAAAATCAAAAATAATACCTTTTCAGTTTGAGCGACAAGAATGCTTCCATGTCTGAAGCATTAAAAACATAATCTTTGAAAAACAGCGAAAAGATTGAATAGACGCAGACAACCGCTGCGGAGTAATTTCATGACAAAATATTTCATTTCCTTCGAATATTTTCATTGTTACTCTACCAGACAATGACGTCATATCTATGAAGTCACCATATGACAAAGATAGAATACAAAACTAAATTGTTTATCATTGTTACTCTAAGAGAAATTTGAAAAAAAATGAATAAACAAATTGAAAGTAATGAAGCGAGTAGAATTATGCAATGATAAAAAAAAAAGAAAAAATTCGGATCGTTATGATTATCTGACTGTTTTCTTGAAACTTTCCCTGCTTTATTGTTCTTCAATGTTAAACTTAACAAGACAAAAATATAAATGAGATTCCAGCACCAGCGTCATCATAATTGATATGCAAGTCAAGGTCCATATTCTACGGTACTGAGATGGAGGGGGCACATTAGTTGCAGGAAACTAACAGCCGGCTGCATAAATTTTTAAGCTAAAAAACATTTTTTTTCGAGTAGAGATAATGCTAATGTTATTTGTATATACAAAAATTAACCAAAATTAGTAAGTCCTGTCCACTCGAGTTATGTTTGTGCGTAAACTTAGCCCAGGATTATGGGACCCCTTTATGATAGGAAGTGACAAGATTTTTTTAACAGGGGATTCGTAACCAAAATTTGAAAGATAATTATTGTAAAAATTTTGTCAGAATATTTTTTTTGCTTTTTTGCTAGGTATCAATTCGCCAAATTTTTCGTCGTAAAAATCCCATTCCTCATAACGTAGTATTCGAATACTATTACATCAATGTTTACTTCAATTAGCAATAAATCCTAAAGAACTCCATACTTAACGGTAACTTATTGAAAATTGAAAATATCCTAACTTGAAATTCTTTCGAAAAATGTAATTCTCGAACGAAGGTATATACAAGGGGGATAACTACGATTATATTCATGCAGAAAATAGAGTTGACCCAGTAAAAAGGAAGAATGACAATTTTCTGAATTAAAAAAGACCAAATTGATTGAAATATTGCACATAAATCTTTTTAAAAAGCGGTGATTTTTTTTTCTTTAGAAAATCCAAAAAAAATCATACTCGATTTTCCAGCTTTCTTTCAATTTCAAATGTAAGGCATCTATTCTTTGATACTTTTTAAGGGATAAACAATTATTTTATCGAGGGATTTATCTTCGAAATGTGTGGAACTTGATGAAAACATGATTTGCATTGAGTAAAATTGATAAATTGGTAAAGGGGTGTTATCAATTTCTCAATGATACATTTTTCTTAATCAAGTGAGTTCCAAATATTCTAAAGTCTGACAAACAATTTTTACTGAACTGTGAAGCAAAAATAATTTGATCAATAAAAAAAGCTGAGATAGATAAATAATGAATAAGAAAAATCATTCATGCATGTTGAATTTAATTTTTTTGAATTTAGTCATCCTCAAATTGTATGAGAAATTTTGCATCTGTATATGGTTACAAACTTATCATATCCAGGGGAAAAATTGGGGGGGGGGTCTATATCTTAAAAATATCTTCCAGATGGTAGTCTTTAAAAGAAGAACGTATTGTGCCATGACGGAGAAAGTTTGTTCACATATTTAGGTGTGTCCAAAAATTATGAATATTTCAGTGCAAGATTATATTTTAGTCCTTTTCCTTGTGCCGACATCTGCAGAAATCTTACAGACTGATATATATATATACATATATATATATATATATATATATATATATATATATATATATATATATATATATATATATATATATATATATATACATACATATATATATATATATATATATATATATATATATATATATATATATATATATATATATATATATATATGCTATGTTTTGTAAGGTGATGTATTGTAATTGGTTTTCAGCGGTGGAATTCAATATGTGATGTGGATGCTAGATTGGCTGATGTTTAAAAAAATCACAGTGATAAATTGATATATTGACTTTGTGTATTTGTTTTCATTTTAAATCAAAGTAAAAGCTCGCCCTAACAGTCAATTATTGAACTACTGTAGCATCAAGATTAGAAAATCAGACAAAAAAAAAATTTCTTCTAAGCGTGAATATGGTCCCAATAAATTCTGGCGTTTTCTGCTTGTAAACATCTTAAACATAGTAAACTCTGCCTATAAACATTTCGATTTTAGATAATCCAGATTATTGATGCAATTTTTACTAAGAAACATCTGAAAAAAAAGTAAAGGAAACTTTAGAAATTTCAAGATTCAGGAAAATAAACTCATCCAAATAAGGCCCAAAAGTCAAAATCTTTTTTTTAAGATGAAATTTAAAAACAAAAAATCCTAGAAAGGTTGGGTGGAGTATTGGTATCAATTTTCAAGTCTGTAGAAAAAACAACATGGCTAGCAGCGCTGGAAAACACAAAAACGATGGTTATTGTAGTTCAAATAAAGAAAAAAATAAAACGTCACCCCTCCCTTTCCCCCTGCTCCCGCCCTCCTTTTCTTTCTTTCTGTCCTTCTGTCTTTCTTTCTTCCATTCTTTTATTTTGAATATTTGAAGGAATGACGTGAAAATAGTCGAAAAAAAAAACAAAACGAACAAAAGAATCAGATGCCCTTCATGCGGTTAAAGTCGAGTATCTGTTCTCAAGTCAACGAAACATGCAACCAACTTCCTGTTTTCAATTTTCATTGTTATGATTACTCGCTTAAATGTCGTTTCCATTTATCATAAAGCTCGGTGCCCGGTTATTTGCTTCTTATAACCGTACTGAATCTTGAGTTGGCATCATAGAAAATTCTCAGATACATCCCAAAATTCAAGTACCCTTTCTCAAGTTCATTGCCCAACCTTCACCAAAATCTAATTTAAATCCATTCTAAATATGTTGTGATGGAGATGTACGACTACAATGCTGAGGAGGTGGATGTCAGTTTTTCTGATCGACCCCAAAATGTAAAAAGTCCAGTGTCGTCTCTTTTCCGAAATTTAGCCAAAATTCATTTGGAATACTTCAAGTCATTGAGCTGTTAAATATCTTTAAAAAAATGTTCTCGGAATATACAGTCTGGTAAAAAGTAGCTTTTTCAAAAAGTGTTACTAGAACTTTTTATTGATAGCTCTTCTCTTACGGGTGAAAAAATAGCTATCATGAAAAAAAAAAACAACAAAAAAACAACGTATCACATGAATATAGGGTCTAGATTCACATTGTAATTATATGGTAAATTAACCCCCCTCCTACTAAAACATAATGTAAAGGGTGAAACCCACTCAGATTTATTTCATCTTCACCTTAGTGCATCCTGATGATCCAGGGCTAAAAAGATTCTGCCAACCATGTCATTTTTGCATGGTTAAAGTTACATACATACGTACAGATTGATAGACAGACACTTTTTCCTGTCTTTTTGCTTATTAGTATTAAAGGATTGTGTTTTAATTTTATTTGAATTTCTTTTATCGATAAAAACAAAACAATATGAATTCTATTTTTGACATGTGACAGAAGTTCGATTCTCA
>OY735200.1:36041616-36111616 GCA_963457665.1 Thysanoteuthis rhombus | reverse complement strand
ACATTTGGATAGTTTTTCATCCAATATTTGAGTACATTGCTTTGATGAAAGAAAATATCGTGATGCGTGAGTCTGCTTCCTTTGGAAATGCTTGCTTTTCAAAATGAATTTATTAGAGCAGCATATTTCCGAAATATATCTAACACATGGATTCGGCTGATTTTTGATAATGTTGTCAGTTTGATACTTGGATTCCCCACTCCTGTAGGCTTGATACTTAACTCATTTAAGGTAAGAAATCATCAGTCGCTGGTTGCAAATCCTTGATGAGTTTTTGCTGGAACATGAGAAGGAGAATTTTAGAATTGGGCATGGTTTAGAGATTTGCTTTCAAAAAAACATTCCTTGCGTAAATAACTGTTTTACAAGTCATCTCAACCCAAAATGTTATCTTATTTCAGATCGTTTTTATTGCACTTTCCGATCAACATCTTTTAGCGCTAGAGCGTTCTTTTAGCAATATATGTTTCACGTTTCACTACTGGGTTGGCATTCTTAGACAAAAATGTTGTTTGCTTGAATGACAAAAACGTTCCAGCTTCATCTCATCAGAGCACCAGAATATATCCCAAGAAGCTTTATGCAGATGCTCTTTAGAAAATCTGAATCAAACGTTAAAGGTCATTAGGTACAATGAAGACGCTTCCTTGATTCATGGTCTTCAGTCCTACACGGTACTCGAACATCCACGCTGTATAATTTTCAAATTATTTCACACATCTTCCCATGTCATCTTTGGATCTTTACAGGTGTCGCTACCATCTTGCATGAGGGTCTTTGTGAAACTTCACGTGTGCACCAAAATCGTAGGCGATATTCCTCTCACCAGCCTTCTCTTATTTCTTCATTATTGACTGAACTGTCGATTTAGAAACAACTAGCCCCTAAATATCCTTACTTGCCTTATGCTTATTAATAATTGGTTGCCTCAAATCGATACTGAATTCCTTTGCCTTTACCATAATGGGACAAGTTCAAAACATATGATCTATGCAGTGTTGTACAAAGGTAAATATACTGATCAAGTACATTATACGAATGTGCCGAATAATTCAATCACGATGGAAAATTAATTACATTCAAATATTCACAAAATTTTTAATGATTCATATCAGTTGTTCGAATACTTTCTGTTCGTTAGTTTTTCAAATACAGTTACATAACACCTATGATATTTCACTTCACAACTTCACATTGTGTGTGTATTACTGCCTGTATTATATTGTAGTCGTTGCATAATTTAAAGATGTAAAGCGCATATGAAGAGAGTGAATGGAAACGTTCAATTTTTCTATGCTGTGCTAATATTTGATGCACCCTTTGGGTATATCATGTTTGAAAACTGTGCAAATTGACTCTGAGGGTCGTAAAGTTTATCATTCATTCCTTATTAATTTTACAAAAATGCTTCTTATTTTTTAAAAACTCCCCAGTAGATATTTACATAGGGTTTAATTTTGCAATGAAAGTTTATGGTAAATTAATAACTCAGACCTTTTTAATGATCTCTATCCGTTAAATTGTGTGAAAAGTAATTCATTCATGGACTTTTCTGAATTATTTTTAATTGATCATCACAAACATGGCATGCTGTCAAAAACGTTGGTCACTTAACAGTTTCTATTATTATTTTTTTCTGTTTTTCTTACTTTCTTCTTGAAAGTATTTCTATCAGGCAGTCTGTGTTGGCTTTGTGATGAGAACATGCATCAATTTAAGGAAAAATACATTTTTATATGAAGTGTGAGACGAAATGATATATTTCACGGTGATTATGTATAGGATGTCTTTTAATTTCTGTCTTGTCCTCAATGTTCAATTGTAAAATTTTACAATGAAAGCTGATTGAAAATCAGGAAGTTTAATAGAATTCCTATTCCAGCAACCAATGAAGTTACAGCTTCGTGTCTGTTTGCCCTTTTAAGACGATGTACAGAAGAGTGCAGTACACATTATTTCAATTTTTCTCTGCTTAGATAGAGTGACTATATTTCACGAGAGATTCTAAATTATTTCATATTTTATATCGTTTTATTAGGTATTGTTTTTAGATATTTAGGTTTGAAAGATGATGTTAAATGTGAAAAAAAAATGCACCAATAATTAACCAGTGTTCGCCTGAGATTCGATTAGTTCTGCAAATTCTAATTCTGTAAAATTCCATTTAATAACCACAAAGGAAAAAAAAAAGAAACGAACATAAAAAAGCGATAATCTCTTTCTGCGTGAAGCAAACAGAAAATCTTTCCTGCATTTGAGATGCCAGTAACCTAATCGATCTCACAGCTTTGATTATCAATACCGGAAAAATCAATACCTGCAAAGTTTTGCTGAGCATTGAATAAAGTTTTCCAACATGATTTAAATGAAAATTGATATTTCAAATTATTCGGTTTTCACTTCTTCCTCATAGCTGTAGCATATAATAGAGACAACATCACGCAGCTTCTATTTTTGTTCAAAAGAAATATTACAATTGCTGACTAAGATTTGACACTGAACAAATACTAAACTATAGTTCAATTTTCAAGTCATTTTTGGCTACTGAGGTTGTCGTATCTTTTTTAACGCTTCAGTGGTCCCTAAGTAAAAGCCAGGTTGTTGATTAATCATACAGGCCTCTTTAAAATGGAAGAAAATTGAAATATAATACTCGCACCTACATTCAATTTTGCAGTGAATTAAATCAAATTTGGTAAATATGCACAGTGACACACATCTTATCATTATCATTATTATTATTATCATTCTACAACCTACTTTCGATTGGCGGAGAATTTCACATTTGCACTCAAAATACTTATCTATTCGTCATGATTTATCCAACAAGCTTTACATAAACTAATACTTAATTCCTAACTTCAGTGAAAGTATTTCTTCTTGCATTAAAACTCGGCATATTTCGCCAAACCGCCAGAGATTGAATTACTGTATTTGACGGTATATCATACTTCCCATCTCCCCTCCTCCTCCCAAATAACTCAAAAAGTCAACGTGCCCTCGTTGGCCATCCCCACGTTGACTGGAACATGAGGAGGATTTTTTTTTTTAGAATTGAGAGGAGTTTACAGAAATGCATCCAAAAAATCCTTGCTGAAATAATGCTGTCTTACATATCATTTCAACCGAAGATGTTATCCTTTTATTGCAATCCGTTAATGTTGCACTTTTCAAATACCTCTTATGTGTGTAGTGAGGCTGATTAACGATCGTTGAAACACTCCTTTAAATGGTTAAAGTCCACATTCATAATTTGGCAGTATTTAGAAGAATTGCAAATATCGTTCTTTGCAAAAAATAATGTAACACACGATTGCATTTCTTTAACACATTTCGTTTTATTCAGTTGTGATTTTTACTCAGTCAAAATATAAAAATACTTTAATTTCAAATCATCTGACTACACATGGAGGAGTAACGCTGGAGAACTCGAGCGAAATCTTATCTTCCCTCAATCTTACTGACCAATGTGGCATGATAGTCGCTGTTTTTACGCTGTAATGGTTGAAATTGCGTCACTCTGACATAATCAATGATTCTCTGTGATCAAGCCACGCTTTCTACTTATCAGCCTATGGAAAGTGAGGCCCTATTCACAGATTTCTGGTTTCGGGTCTCTAAGATTTATTCTGGCCGGATAAATAATGTCAGTCCATGTTTCATGAGTGAAGGAGATTTCAGATTAGTAAGCCTTGATGTTCGTTCTTATGTGATCCGACTGTTGAAGCAAGATTCGTATGAGAGGAATAAAAATATTTGTATCAAAGTTATATCTGTATTTCAAATCATTGAATGTATCGATGCATCTGGAATCTCCAAAATGAATATTTTACTATAAAAAGAATAACAGTATAAAGTAAGTTTCCATCGGAGGTAACAATTTAATTTTACGCTCGTCCAACTTCTCTTCTATGCCAAGCGCAACAGAAGGTTCAGATTTTATTAATCCTCCTGTAATGTCTGGATTTCACAGACAATAGCATCGACACGATAATCTTTGGATTGGGCTGATCGGATAATGAATCAATGGTGCCGAATCAATCAAATATGAACAGTCTGGATTCTCAAAATAACTCTTTTATCCCATCAATATCTTATAGATTTCGCAAAAAAATCGTTTGTCGACAACTATTTTGCTCCAGCATGTGTCAGTCTCCCTCCCCCACATATGTTACGAGGGGTCAGATGCTTGGATCATTCAACGATTACTTTTTCCTTCTCGACACTTTTGGGATGTGACATTGAGTGATTCTTATCGAAATCAAGCTGGTATTAAGTACTTACTTTCAAGCAATAGTTACCTCCTTCAACAAAGTTTTACAGATGTCATGTATTCAGCTATGTTTGTCCTTCTATTTATTTGTTCGATCAATCACCAAAATTGCTCAATGGATACCAATGGAATTTCATAGAAGGCTAGGCCATAGGCCAAGAAACAATATAATACATTTTAGGCATCTTTTTGATTTTGTTTATACTTTGATATAGAGTAATATCCTAGCTTTAGTAAGACAATAATGATGCCATCAGGTTGAGTTCATCATGAATAAATATAATAAGTATATTATATATTCGAAGCCATAACTATTTGTACGATATGAAAAATCAAACAATTTCTCTGAATACTTTCTTCATACGTATCTTACTGAGCTCTAACTACGCTACACCTTTAACACGTACAGGAAAGGGTACACACAAAATGTAGCTTTCATTAAAATATTTATGTAACAGCATTTACAAAATATACGAATAATAAGTTCTATGAGGTTGAATTATGAATAGGGAAAAATTCATTTTCTGTCTTCATGGATCCATTTGACACCATGCATTCGGGACAACGAATCTAAATAGAATCCTCAAAAGAAGACAAAATCAACCGATAAATTACTCTAGAAGGGCAAGAACTCGGTGGATCATGATTAATCTTCAAGAACAAGAAAATCCATTTACTTGTAAAAAGAAGAATATACAACAAATTCTTCCGCCTGATCGTCACCTATCGGGCTGAAACATGGAACTTAACCGAGAGACTGAACTGAGAAGCATGCAACGTGCTCGTGAAACAATCATGTTCAACGTGCAAGGAAAGACCACAAGACCATAGTACATTATGGAAAATCAGGAGTCAGAGATATCATAGAAACTTAAATGGCAATGGGCCGGTCATGTTGCAAAAAAGAGAGACAAGTGATGGAGAACGCAACTCCTATCATGAATCCCCAGGGATCGAATGCCAAACCAATACCGACTGAATACGAGATGGCGAAACCAACTGAGCAGGTTCAGAAAATATTGCAAGACATGACAGAGAAGTGTACTGAATCCTCGGGAAGGTTCATGTCCAACGACGGACGATTAAAGACAGATGATTAATTGATCGATATGTTTGGCAATATGCAACGTTCTTTCGACGAGCCTCGTCTTGGAATCATCTTATTACTCATACAACAATTGTCTTGAAGGTGTTCCACAGTGGCAAAACAAGGAGTTTAGCATCGATTAGTTGCAAATAGTTATAAACCCAGAACGACCCAAACACAATATGTGTTGTCCTTTTTTAGACAAATGTAATATGCATATTATTATTATTGTGCTTTTATCTACAGGGGGGGTAGTTTTCTGCATGAGTTATTCCGACCTGATATTTCCTATTGATCTATCAAATTTAGAATCTCTATGATTTATTCCAATTTTGTAACGTTTCATTTGTGCGCATTTTGAGGTGAATAGCTGTTTTTTGATGAGGACGACGTATGCAACGTTTGGGACAAAGGGCAAAAAAAAAAATCCCCAAGAAAATAATATCTTAATACTTTTAGATACAATACTTTTGTGGTTTATGTCATATTTTGATACAACATTTTTTTTTCAACAGTAGTCTCAGTATTTTGATACAATATCCTTTCCTAATATAGTCTAAGGATAATATATTACATCAATATATTTTGATTCATTTCATTATCATTTTTCGATGTTATTATCGTCGCCATCAATAACAATAATGTGAACTTTTGCTACTTGTCAGTGGCAAATGGCCCATCTGGTCGTTCAGGATAGCCAATTAAGATGTTCGTTCGAAAATATAAGTCCAGTGTTGACACTATTTAGATTATTTTCTTTCGTCTTTTGAACCCTGTGTTACCGATTGAGACATTCTTCCCCCAATTCGAACATCACGTCAAGAATTGAAAAATCATATCCTCATTTTAAACATCGTGGAATAAAAATAATAGGCAAAGGATTTTTACCAAAAGAAAAATAGCTGTAAAATTCTCTGGAACTTTCAAATGCTACCAAATGGGTAATCCGTTTCAATTCATTTGGACTCGTTTGGATTATTGTGTATAGGAAACTAATAAATATGCTATAAAAGACTGGAATATTCCCAATTTAAAAAAACAAGGGAAATTGCTGACTTTCATTGACGTACTGATAATATAAGGGTTGAATAATGCTAACGTGACTATTTGAGCAAAGCTCCTCTCTTTCTACGCCCAGCAAATGCAGAATCTATGAACACAGTTTGCTGCCCACGAATTAACAACCCAATTTATGCTTCAGATAATCATAATCTAGTAAATAGTTAAATACTTATAAAAGTTTACCCATTTTATGAGTTATCAAACACTTTATTTGGTATGTTTCACTGTGAGTTGAGTATCTATGAGCCAATGGTTTCATACGAAGGACGCCATTCTTAAGGACAATTTTAAAAAAAGGGAGACCGATTGTGTTTGTTTTCACATTTCTCACATTAATCAAAAAAGTCACCATCAAATTGTTATACAATATATTATGTCCTACAATCTGATGACAGAACTGAAAGTTTTAGTTTTGAAAGCAACAGGGATAATAAGAAACAAATGAGATGCTTAGGTGTCCATTGATGAATGCTGCCAAAATGAAAGAAGACGATTTGATTTCAGAAGTGTTGGTTTGTGGAGATTATGTGCTAGAATGACGATTCAACATTCACTCGTTGTGTTAATAACTGTGGAGTTAAGCCTCTAGGATAAGTGAGCTACGGGATAAAAGGAAACGGTCAGATTGCAGTTTCATTTCCAACAATTGATACATTTTATGATCAAAGAAGAAAGGTGTTGATCTGCTCGATATCATCAACTCCAACAGCTTGCATCATGTTTAAACTTAGACCTTTTTGTTCAGTGAACCAAAATATCTGAAGAGACTGGGTTAACCACATGCCAGGATCAGTTCAATTTTGAAATAGTATTTGAAAGAAAAATGCACGAATTTGATGCATGAAACATGGTTAGACTTTATATATCAACCTTTGCTCCCAAATGTTTCATGAACAATTAACATTTTTTTTTAAATATGTAAGCAATTATTCTATTTTCTTAGTATTGCTTTTTTTTCCAAAGAAATTTGTTAGATTTGTATCATTTGGTCATTTGAATTTATGCAGAATTATATTATCTGTAAATATCAGCTATTATGTATTTTACCATTAGCATATATGTTTTTTAAACAAAATCTGTACAAAAATCGTTAATGGCAGATCGACCTAATCACTACATATGCAGTCATACCTAAGATTCATGATTAAAAACACGAAACTTCTTCAATATCTTGATTAGGTGTAAAGCTAAAATCATTGAAAAGATTGAAGGAAAGAGTTTCAATAAGCTTAAGTTAGGACAGGAATATGACGAGATTTCACTGTGTTTAAGTGTTGCTAAATTGACGACACAGTGCATAAAAAAGAATTTGAATATGGCTGATGATGTGGAAATCTTCTGGGAATTGGTTGTCTCATGCGCAGTGTAGTCAGAGACGTCAATAAGGATCAATGGATGATACAGAAAAATGTGACCAAGAAACTTAACTCATATGGATTACATGTTGGTTAAAGTTCGACTTATAACATATTGCGCCGTTTTGGGATGAATGACGTCGACAAAAGATGATATCATTATTATATCCAATGCACCTGAAAGCTAACATATATTTCAATAAAAGAGCCTTTAAATATAGACGGAGCATTTTGGGATAAATTACTTTAGCCTGATGAGATGGAACATTCATTCAACCAGGCGATGCGTGTGTCAAACAACTAAACAAATGTTGTTCTATGAAGAATACCATCTCGAAAGTGAATCATGGAAATCGTTCCATTATCCCATGGGATTGCCATTTTGCAAAAAATGTTGGTCAACTTTCGTCAATCGAAGGAATCTCAAAAAAGTAAACTATCTGGATATTTTCTCGGATAATCCGGAATTCTCCACACTGGAAGAAAAGATCAGTCTTCCAACAAGACAATAATCCAGAATATGAGTGAAAGCTGATGAAACATTGAATGAGAGAGCAAAACATCACTGTTTTGCTATGATCAGAGCAATCACCTGATCTAAATCCTATCGTAAGTTTGTACCATAAATCAAAAATGAATGTTATGGAAAGGAATTTCAAGAATGCTTCGAAATTCAAAAAGTTCAGTTTTGGTACAATGGGGTTGGCGAAGATATACTCTATCTGGAGTGCATTCAAGACCCTGCTCCAATCAAACAAGCTATTAAACCCATTAGTAAGTAAATTTTGAGGAATGTACCTTTGTATCAAATCTATGATAAATAAGAAATGTCAATAGAGCATAGAAAAAAGATGACAATTGGACCAATCAATGTCGGCGCAATTATAAATGAAATGAAGGACCATGCAAAATATATTACTAAACAGGAAGTCCGAGTGAGAATTAAAACCGTTCATCTGGTGTCTGTAAGTGCAAGACGATTGTCATCTTCTGGGAATGATTGTAATCTGAGCATCGGTCTGTCTAGTTGAAAAAAAGTCGAATGCGTAGTTACCTGTTAATTACTCTCCCCACGCACTAATGACTGTGTTTTTATTCCTTCGCATTTGTTTACTACGTTATTTATTGTCTTAACGTCTGCGTTCGCTATTCTCTCGAGTCTTATCTATCATAGCCTTTATATGATTTTTCCCAATAGTTTCAAATGAAAAAAAGCCACCTATTTATCTGTTAATGTATATTTTCTTCGTAAATTGTCATAGTAATAGCTATTTTAAACCACTTCTTTAAACAGAATATCAATTCTCATCCATTTGATAATATACTTAGATTCCTTCTTTGCTCATTGCAGTTTTCTCCCTTTATTTCCCTCACATCGTCCATCCTCTTTGGATTCTCCTACCTCTACTTCATTGTAAAGCTTCCATCTTCTTAAAATGAAATTATCATCATTATTATCTCTTATCTTTTTTAGTTAGAACTAAAAATCTAGCTTAAAGTCAGAAGCTGATCGGTTAATTCAGTCAACTCACAATAAAGTAAATAGCAAAGAGGCTGAGATTTTGCATTGAATCACAAAACTTGAATCAACTTTCGCTCGTATAACAACTTTCATAGCCTGCAAATATCATAGGACTTACCAATAAGTGGGTTTTGCAAGGGTACTGTGATGAAATTCAGTTTGATGTTTTCATATGACAGCATCACGACGGATTATGCTCGTCGCTAATTGACTTGTGGATATTTTGAAAATGTTGTTCAACCTTATCCTCTTCTTGGTGGTATGATTGGTGTACGTTCGTAATAAAATATCAGTATCTACGCTCCCCAAACTTCTTGAAGGAATGAGACGAATTCATTTTTCTTTATGTAATTTTTCAAATAATATCTCGTTGCACTCAGCTACACAGAAATATAATTTTTCTTGCAACACGTGCACTGTGCCATATTATTAATATACCTTAGAAAATATTGCAATCTTAAAGGTTATAGTTATATTTGAAAAAGATTATGTAATATCAAGGGTTTTTCCTATTCAAATATTTTATTTAAATATTAAGTAATCTTTACTTTGATAAGTATGAATAATCTAATATCAATGCTACTACTATATTGATTTGATATTTTCCTTTTTTTTCATTTTCATTGGATTGATTATTATAAATCTTTATCATTAAAAAATATTACTTTTACCTTAATTTTGATTTGTTTCTTTCCATCACAACTTATTGCTCAAGCCGATTACCCTCCAGCAGTGAGTAAATACTATTGATCAGGAAATTATGAATAAGTCTTTGGTGGGGTTGGGGGGAGGAGGTTGAACTTACAAAAAGTTGCAATTAATGGCAATTGATAGAATTAAGATATAAGTAAAACGCAGTTTAAAAAATTCCCCACAAAAGTGATTTGTTTGAAACGTTTTAATATGCAAGGAGAGCTTCACTAAATCAACAAAATGTCATGTTAACCTAAAATCTTTTTCTTGAGGAATCGTACAATGTTTTTGGCTGAATAAATACGGATTTATTGATTAATTTATTAGTATTTTTCCAACTGTATTGTAATGAATGATAAGGTTTTAATCATATTCAAAGCATATTATATGACATTATCTTGTTGGTAATGCAAAAATATGCTAAAAATATTTTCATGGCAAAAAATATTTTCATGGCAAAAAATATTTTCCTTCAAATAATTTTTATTCAGTCTTTTGAACACTCAAGCCTATGCCCTATCATTCTTTCCGATTTTATCAATCCAGGCATGGAGACTAGATCTACATGTGGTGAGTATGAAGTAAAGAACATGTCAAGTGATTTCACTATTCCATCGGGCCATGGAGTGATTCTGGAAAAAAGAGTAAAAGCAAGGTAAGTATCTTGACTTTAGTAGAGTGTTAGGAGTAAGGAACATGAAAGTAGTAGTTGTAACAATCATGATCGGAGCCCTGTTCAACAAACAGATAATCTTGGGATAACCAAGGCTATTCAGACGAAAAAATAAGATCAACTAAAATAATGATGAGAGCCCTTGAGTATTGAAGAGACTGATTGCCGTTTGATCTTAATTGAAACCACAATTCAGTATTGATGCGAAAAATCAACAAGGAAGGATCGGGAAATGAAAGACTAACGACTTCCAGTCATCGGAAATTGCAAAATAGCTAAAAGAAACAAGGCATGTATTGGAAAAGGAAAAACAGCACAGTCAAGTACCACTCTGATATCTTTGGACGATCAAAAGAAGGCTGAAGGTTATTTACTGTCACTGACTTCTGCGAACACAAACATTAGGCAAACCACTGCACTACTGTGGTCTGGAGTTGTGTGGAGAGGAGAAATGGGGTCTTGAGGTGATGATGTCATCCCAATCGATGACCACTAGAACATAAGGTGCATTGATAATTACAATGATGATCATGATGAAATCGACATAGTAACAACGACTAAACCGCCCCCAGAGCTTAGTCGTTAACCTTCGATGGAACATTAATGCGATCTGATAAGACCAGATCAGATCTGAATTTTTCATGCATTTAATAAGTGAGATAATTCTACAACTAGCATTAAACTGTTATCTCCCTCAACAAATCGGACATTATATTATAGATAGGGATGGTTCCAAACAAAGACAACATTCTATTGTGATCAAATTGCAAATCACCTCGATATTTATTACATTCTCTAAGTTAGCTCATTTTAATGGTCTCGTAATTCAACACTTCTTGTTACAATGCAGTGTTCGGGATATTGGAAGGTGAAAAATAGAAACAGAATCATACATCTTGTATTACATGGTGAGAAAGAATAACAAGAAAAAGAACAACGGCGACAAATTCTTACGGTGTTACAACTAATATTATCGTCTGATTCTCTCATTTGTCCCTTCCAATTTTCGTTGCCTGTCCATGAATTTTCTTAACGTTATACAGTGATTAGTTTCATATGCAGTATTTGCATCATCATCATCATCATCATCATCATCATAATTCTTTTAACGACCGTCGATGGACATACACCTTCCCCAGGACATGCCACAATTCTCTATCATGGGCGTCGCAGAGCCAGTATTTTTCGAGTTCATCTCTCCATCTTGTGTTCTGTCTTTCTTGGTATCTCATGTGATCTCTGGGGATCCATGTTATGAGACGTGTTGTCATTCTTGCAAAATGGCCAGCCAATTCAGTTGAGCAGGCTTATAGGTTTTTAGTGTCTGTTTTAGACTAAAGTTGGGTAGAATAGCTAGCTTTCTGTAGACACTCTTACGAGCTTTTTTGATTAGATTGATGGTAATGTTATCTAGTCGAGGGGCTCTCCCATTTTTGTTTGTTTGATGGCTTGCTTTGCTTCCCTTGGTGTAACCTCGGGGAATTCCTCAAACTGATTGTAGGCATCTTATGTATGTGGTTGTTGTGTTGTCCGTGTTTTGAAGAGTACAGTTCCTGGTGAAATTCTTGGATGTGTTCAACTATTTTGTATCTCTCTGTTATTATGTCTCCGTTTGCTTCGAGAATGCTAGTTATCTGTTTCTTTTCTGTCCTGAGAGCTTTGTTTATTGCTTTAAATCCCTGATGTTTTTCGAGATTGGTCTCGATGATGGCTACCGCATACTTTTTTGTCTTCCCTTAGTTTTTTTTTTATTGTTTTGTTCAGTTCGATTTCTTCTGATTTTTTCCCTTGTGGTCGTTGGTGGTTTGAGGTTTCTGCGCTTTTTGATTAGTTTCTTGGTTTCATCTGAGATTTTGCTAATGGTTGCTGTGTTTCTTGGTTTAAACATATTGGCAGTTTCTTATAGAAAGGTTGTTATTTTATTGCGGATTTCGTTAACGTTGGTGTCGTTCTCGTCGGTAAGGATATCTAATATGTTTTTCAATTCTAGCTTGAATGCTAGGGCCAGTTTATTTGGTACCTATAGTGGCTGCAGTCTAGTGTGGAACATTTTCCTGTGTTCTTTCCTTGTGTTTATTTGCACCTTACATCTTACCAATCTATGGTCGCTCCCTACATCTACTTGGTTTAAGATTTGGATATCTTTGATGGTGTGGCTTTCGTCCGTTAAAATGTAGTCTTTTTCGTTTTTTGTTTCATGGTTGGGGCTCTTCCAATTCCATTTTCTGTTGGGTTTCTTTTTGAAGAATGTATTCATGATTTTAAGAAATTACATAGCTTTCCTTTATGTCCTCTCCCCTCAACCCCTTTGATTAAACTTCCTTACTACTTTTTCTGCTCCCTCCTTTTTAACCCTCTAAATTGTTTCCCCACCTCTCTCTCTTCCCATCCACTTAAAAGCTATGAATTGTCCCTACCTTTTTCTCCTTACCCGCTTCTTTAATCTATCAAATAACTTTCTACAACCTTATCAGCTACCTTTCTATTTCTCCGATCTCTCTTCCTTCCCTCTTATTATCCTCCTTCCTGAATTCAATTTCTTCACCCTTTCTTTTCTTACCCTCTTTTCAAATTAACAAACTCTTTTTTCTCTCCTTCTCTTTCAACCCATTCAGTAGACTACCTTATGAACATTTTTTCCCCTCTTTATACCCTTTCATCGGAGTAACCATCTTATTTATTGTGAAAAAAGAAAGATATTTATATCATTTAATATATTACTAAAAATGATTGATATATTTTCGTTAAAAAATTCAGCAGTTGTGCCAAACTGAAGCTTTATCTAGATCTCTTGACAAATTTATAATTTTGATTATGGAGGATGTTTACATAGCCCTCAATAAACTAATACTCTTTTCTGCCCCTCCTCACCTTTTATTAAACTGACTAGATCTTTCTTTTAATCTCTCTCTCTCTCTCTCTCTCTCTCTCTCTCTCTATTTCTCTCCCTTTCTTTCTCTGTCTCTGAGCCTACTCTCTCAATCAACTGACCAACTTTTCGTTTCCTTTTTCTTTCAAGGAACTAATTCCAACCTGATGTATATTTTCTGGTTGGGAGAGTGAGTAACCTGTTTCGTGCATGTATTGAGGGGCTTAATTTCACCCCACTGGATCTATTAGGGATGGGTATCTTATTCTAACCCCATACATATTCTATAACCTTTTAACCCTGACTCCTATATTGAGATCATATTTTTGAACCACACCTACATTCGGTGTAAGTGTTAGATTAAAACTTGGGTTAAAGGATTTTACTGTCAAATCAAACTGTAATTCATGGAGACCTCAAATTAAACCCACCATCAGGGTTGCAAGACATCTCTTTGTGTGCTCTCAGGCTCAGATGGAGTATCAACAGTACCAAAATAATCGAGTAAATTGAAATCAGTTATTCGGTAAAAATTGCTTCAAATACAACTTTTTTATATATATATCTTTTGATTTACTCTATTAGATGAAGTGTCATAAATCAATTTTGTAATGTTTTGCTTTTATTTAGCTCCATCTCAATTCTTGATGCTTTTTATTGCAACGAAACTTCATCTCAGTTCCTTTACAACAGTGAATGAATAAATCAACAGCGGGTATTGTATAAAGTACAAGTTCTTAGTGACAATGAAGATTGTAATTTTCAATGCCATAGAATTGCCTGTTTAACTCTCAGCTGCTCTTACCACTAAGCTATAAGAATCAGTGCCAAACACATGTCAGACCAAATATTCAAACTCATCCCCTATCCTGATCTCTTCTGCGTCATGTTTCTTATCTACTCCAATTCATTTATCTATTACATTAGATAAGGCATTTTAAATCATCAACATTTTGGGGGCTATTATTTTCCTTCATCTAAACTTTGGTTGCCTTTATCGCAACTGAACTTAGTTTGCTTTTCCTTCGGCTGAGAGTAAATAATTTATCATAGCAGATTAGATTTAAGAATAAGTTCCTGGTAAGAATCAAAGTCACGACACAATGCTGAAGGCTGGCTCTGTAAACGCACAGACAATCTAGCAACTGAGCTACTAGAATCAGTGGAAAAAGCAAGTACAAATCAAACACCTTGACTGCTCCTCTGTCTTGATACCGTCTCGGTGAGATTTCATATAAACTTGTTGATCCACATCATTCATTTTTTTCATTCAATAGATAAAGTAACGTCAATTATTATTAATATTTTAGTGCTACAATTCAACAGCATGTCATCTTTTTTTGCAACTAAATTCATGACGGGTTTCTCTTCGCCAATGGTTGAATGAAATCACATTGCAGATTGCAATAAAAATGATAATTCCTGCGTGAGAATTGAACTCACGTCCTTCTATGCCACAGCATAGTTCGGTTAGCTATCAACTGCTCTTATCACTGAGCTGCAGGTAAGTACAAGTCCTAATGAAATTCTTGCCCTATCACGATCTCTTCAGCGCCATGTTCCTTATGAGCTGGTAGTATAGTATTAGTTATCTGATGTATTTATTTATTAGATTTATTAAGTAAAATATTGTAAATTATTAACAATTTTTAGCTACTTTTTACCTCTATCTGATTTGTATTGCTTCTCATCACAACTAAACTCAGTCCTGCTGTGTGGATAAGTTATCACTGCAGATCAGAATATGGAATAAGTTCTGGCTGAGAGTCACCATCACAACACGATGCCTGAGACCGATCTTACTACTGAGCAATACGAGTACCAACTAAACATCATTTAAACTGATGTCCTATCCCAATCTCATCCTTGCTATGTTCTATATTGACTTGTAGTTCAGTGTCCATAATCTAATTTATTTATTTGATTCATTAAATGAAGTACTTTCAATTGTTTTTTTTTCTCTTCTATTTTTCTCCATCTCAATTTCTTTTGATTTTTTGCAACTAATTTCAGGTTGGGTTTCCATTCAGCAGTGATTTGATGAATGATTTCTGGGTGAGATTTGCTTGAGGATGGCTTGGTTAACGACCAATCGCTCGTGCCACTGATCTATAGACAGCAGTATCAAGTGTAAGTACTCATCAAACTGTTTAACTCTTCCCCAATGTATACAATGATTCATATTAAGTAGCAGTCCAGTATAGGTAATCAAATTCAATTATTCATTCGTTTATCTGATTTATTAGATAAAGGACTGTCCTCAACGATTCTTCCTTTTTTTTCTTTTTTTGCTGTCTGCTTTCATCTCAATATGTTTTGCTTCTTACCACAACTAAACTCAGGCTGGTTTCCCCTTAGCAGTTCGTGATAAATCAAAAGCGTATAACTAAAAAAAGATCAATTCCAGGTATCAATCAAACTCATGATACTATTTTGGTGGCTGATTAAATAATGCCCGACCTTCCTCGCCACTGAGCAACAGGTATCAGTAACATGTGTAGGTCCAAATCAAATACTTGAACTCATCTCCTATTCCGACTTCGTTTATGCAATATTCCTTATAATTCGGTAATCCAGAATCGGTTATCCAGTTTATTCATCTTTTAGATAAAGTATTGTAAATCATTAACTATTTCTTGGTATTATTTTATACTTCAATCTCATTTTTTTATTCATTTGTTTTTTGCTTTTTATCACAATTGAACTCAGTCGAGTTTTCTTTGGTAGTGAGTGAGTAATTTATCATTACAGATCACAATAAAAGATATTCAGAGGGACAATCAGACCCACTACACGATACTGGATGGCAGTTTAGTTGACATGCAACTGATCTTACCACTGAGCTACAGGGATCAATGACAAACGTATACCAAAAACACATAAACTCATCCCCTATCCAGATCTTTTTTGTGACGTGTTTCAAACTACCTGGCAGTTCAGTATCACTAATCTGATTGATTTATTTAATTCATTTGATTGGGTATAATCAAATACAATTGTTAATTTTATGCAATTTTCTTGTTGCATTTTATAGCAATTAATCTCAGGGTGGTTATTAACCGACCAGTCGTGCCACCGAACTACGGGTATTGGATATCAATTCCCTTTCTTGATTTCTTCTGTGTCAAATTTGTTATTAACAAGTAGTTGTAGCGGTAATCCTTTCTTATTTTATCACATTAGATGTATTTTAAATCATTAGAAATCTTTTGCAAATTTTTTTTCTTAATTTTTATCGCTTTTATCGCTATTACAGTGTACCCCCCTCCGACGATATTTGAATTAATTTTCGCCGTTCAGAATGAAGAATAGGTCCTAAATGTGTATAGAACCCACGGCACTATGTCAAAAGGTGGCTCAGATAGAGCCCGACCAATTTTACCATTGAGTTACAGATATCAGTTACAAGCACAAGTCCAATACAAACACTTGAACTCATACCCCATCCCAGTCTCTTCAGTGCTAGATTTCATATCTGCTTGATGTTCAGCAATGGAATCCAAATTATCTATCTTTCCTCTTGGAAGCAGAATGGTATATATCCTTGAAAGTTTTTCCACCATTTGCTTTCACGTAAATTTTTGTTGCTTTTTACAACAACTGAACCTAATATGCTTCTCTTACAGCAGTGAGTGAATAAATCATGTTGATTGTAAAAAAAAATAATAATAATAATAATTTCAAGCTGAGAATCAAACATACAATCAGCTACACCAATCCTTCCACTGAGATTCAGGTGTCAATAGTAAGTGCAATTCCGAATCTAACACTCGAACACTTCCCCTGTACCGTTCTCTTTTTTGCAATGTTTTTTATCAGCTGTTACTTCAATATCGGTAAACTAATTTATCTTATTATGAAGTTATGTATTCATTGACAGTTTTTGCCACTATTTGCATTCATCTATTTCTTTTATTACAACTGAACACAGGCCAGGTTCTCTTCGGCAATGGGTAAATAGATAAAGAGCGACGATTGCAATGAAACTTTAGTCCCGGTAAGAATCAAACTCTCGACACTCTAATCATTATATACAGTTATTTACTTTCATCCTTATCTTACTACTCTCTTATCGAACCATTTAACTTTCCTTTTTACTCACTGATTTACTTTTTTTTATCTCTCCTTACACACTTCTCTCCCTTTTATCAAATTGACTTTATCTTCCGTGACTTTCTTTCGATTCCTTCTGTAAACTATCTTTCTTTTCATACCTATTTTCCTACCTTCTCATCAAACAGCATAGCTTCCCTTTCTCCCCCTCCTCTTCCTATCTTTTGTGTAGGGAGAAAGACTAACTCCAGATCAAGCAGATATTAGACGATCTAATTCCAACCCAATCGATGCTTTCAGAGTCAGTATTTTTATTCCAATTCCATACATAGTCTATCCATTTTCAACCCTGACCCCCTATCTCAAGATCAGCTTTTCTTAACATGATCTTGAACCAAACAAATAGTTGGAGTAGGTATAAAGTCAAGAGATTTTAATGTCAAATCAGATTTTCATTCGTTGAGACCTTACATTAAACCAACAATCAGGAGTGCAAGATGTCTTTTCCAGCACAAGAACCAATCTGTATGTTTTGGGGTCCAAATTAAGTAAACGCATGGAATCCATCATTAGACCAAGCACGCAGGAAAAACAGATTGAAAAAATATTTTATTTGATAAAGTATTATAAATAACCATTTACAATTTTTGGTACCTTTAACTTCACCAGAATTTTGTTGATTTTTGTTGTTACTGATGAGCAACAGGAATCAGAGGCAAACCCGATTTAAAATTAAGTGTTTTGACTCTTTCCCTATCCTAATTTCTTCTGTGCCATTAATTTGTAGTTCACTATCAGTTATACTATTTAGTTATTTATTAATTTATTCTATTAGATTGTAAAACATATTGCTACTATTTACTTTCATTTCTGATGTTTTTATGACAACTGAGCTCAGTCAGGATTCCTCCAGCAATGAATGGTTAATTCGTCATGGCACATCAGAATAAAGAATAATTTCCGGTTGAGAATCGAACTCACAACCCTTTGCACTAGGGTTTTTCAGTGAATGCTCCACTGATCCTGGTACTGAGTTACATGAATCAGTGCCAAGCACAAACCCAAAATCAAAAACTTATGCTCATTCTGTGTACCGAACTTTTGTTGGGCATGCTTGTTACTAACTTGTTGTTCAGTATCGGTAATTAAATTCATTAATTGGGTTCATTACATGAAGTCTTGCCATTGTCAATTATAGTCAGATTTTTTTCTACGATTCACGTTCTATTGCTCTCTATCGAGACTAAACCCAGGCCACTTTCCTTCTTGCTGTCAGTGAATGAATCAACAGCATGAACATAAAAAATACGCCCCAGTTAATAATCAAACTCTCGAATGGATAAACTATTTACAGCGAGCCTCAAAAGCATCTTTGAGAACACTGACAGGGACGTAATGGGAATCAATATAGAAATTATCTAAACCAATTCGCCAATTTGCCGATGACGTTTCCATGGTGTCAGACACATTGGAAAAAATTACAAAATATATTGACCGATCTAAATAGAGATGAAAAAGTAGGTTTCAAGATGAACAGAATAAACACGAATGTAATGTTCAACAATACAGTACTCGAAAAAACCTTAAAGATAGAGTTTTAGGCTATACACGAGATTGATGAATTAATTTACCTGGAACAGCTGATCAAGTTAGGGAAAGACGAATCGGTTGGAAAGCATTTGATATAAAGAGAGACATATTGGAAAACACCTTACCATATTCAGAAATGAATATTATAGAAATGAAACTTCAAAATAGAGAAAAAAAAGTGAGACCCAAATTAGAATTGCACAGAGATTGTAGGCAAAGACGATGCTAGGGATAACTCAAAGAGACAGAGAAAGATCAACATGTATCAGTGAGGGGACAACGGTGAAAAATATTATATCAATGATTGAGCATCAAAGATGAAGAGATGACAACTGAAGTTACAAAAAAATTACAGATTGGTTCCCAAGGAACAGCAATCATGGTAAGAAAGGACCAAAAACAAGATGAAGGAATGGTTTGCCGGTGAGGCAATTGCAATCGTCATGGAGAGATATGGGAAAGACCTTCAGCCACTTCATGATGATGATGATGATGATGATGATGATGATGATGATGATGGGAATTTGAAAAGTGCATTCCGATTGGGATCCCTCTGCTCTGATCTTCATCAGCATCTTCTCACACCTCCAATTAGCGTTGCCTGTCCATTAGTTTTTCCTGAAAGTTATATAAACAGGGATTAGTTTCATACACAAAAATCTTCATGTCCTTCTAGAAACTACAAAACCTTTTCCCCCTCACATCCCCTATCCTTAATCTTACTCTTTTCTGCCCTGTCCATTACCGAAACACCCCGTATTTTGAGCTATGAAAAAAAATCTTCCTTCAGGTGTACAGTCTTACTATCCCCATGTGAATTTTATTTTCATAAATTCAAGTTGTTAACAAATCTATCAAATTGTCGACTAACATCGTAAATGAATAGCTGTAGTCCAGTAACGACCACTAATACTTATTTCGAAAGAATAAAAAATATGTGGGGAGTTTGAGAGGTGATCGGGTAGCGATGATTTTTTGAAAAGTAAAACGAGCCAATGAACTTTACAATCTTTTCCAAAAAAAGTGATTTAATGAATAAACAGAAGAGTGGTCCCAAAATAACCATAACAGATATTCCATTGAATAATTTTCATGAAATATTGCCATTTTTTCCGATCGGATGATGAAATAAAACATCAAAACATTCAGATGTTTTACTTCCTTCCATTTTTTTTCTCTTTTTTTTTGAAAAGAATAAATAAATTAAATTAAGTACTAGTACGTCCACCAAACAAGAAAAAAAAAACAAACTAACATCTACACATATTGCGATAAAAGACTTGACTTTTTTATTTGAATTACTCGTAAGTAAAAAAGTAGATGAACGAAGTTTGAAATTTTAATGAAAACATTTGAGTAAATCTTTACAGGTTTCTATCATTATCTAATTATTTGTAAAATAAAACAAATGATTTTTTTCTACAAGAATGAGGAACATTGGAGCAAAAAAAATAAAATAGGTGTTGGTAAAAAGGTGTTTTATCATCACTTGTCTTTTCCTTTCCGTCCCCCCTCTCCTATATTCACCTCTCCTTTCTTTCTTTATATCTTCCTTCTTTTTTTCTTCCCCCTCTCTCTCTCTCTCTTTCTTTCCATTTTCTTTCTTTCACTTGTTCTCTTTTTCTTTCTTCTTATAGCCGATGAGGCATCTTAATTTCGTTTTCATCCTTTTTCCCTCCGAAAGTTTCTCTCTTTCACGTTTTCCATTTCAAAGAAACGAACGACAGTGAATGCACTTAGCCCTCCCTCGTTATCCTCATACTCACACTCCGATTTCTTTTATACTAACTTCTATTCCTATTTTCCTTTATTCGTGTTGTATTCAAATTTCAAATCCATACTCTATATTTTTCTATTCCTGTTTTCAAACGATTTACTATAAGTTCTCTAGAAGTGGTAGTTACGATCATCATTGATAGAAAATTATGATTATAATACACCATTCGTTATTACGAACTGCTGCCTGCAATTAAGAAAATTCCCAAATTTCTATTCTTTCATAAGTCCGAATCGTTCGTTACTTGTGGATTTCCTTTAGTTATCTACAACACTTTCTGTATAAAGATGTAGAACTAAGAAATGAAACACTTCTGAAATAATAATCTCTAATGGTACATGGATGGTAGAATCTCTCTTGTTCTTCATTTTCAGTATGCCCTAACTTAGAGGATAAAATAAATCTGGGTGATTTTTATCCGTTACACTTTGTAGAAGGCAGATGGCAATTCAACATAGAGTTACGATGCTGAGATGGAACATGGTTTATTCCTGATAAAAGAATATTCTAACGTTACCGGAGAACCTAGGGCACTATATTAAAAAGTAATCATATTCAGAATAATCTCAAAACCTTTTTAGGGAAGATGCTCCAATCAATGCACCGGCGAACAAGAAAGCTTCTGACAATGCTTAAAGCCTTACACCTCAGAGATAACACGGATGACTATGCGTGAAGAGAAGAGGAAGTCGCAGGGGGCTTATCAGCTTAAAAGACTGTGTCCAGAGAGCCAAAGCAGATCTAAAAAAGTACGTGCAAACAAACAGTGAAGACATCATAAAGAATGCCCGAGACAGTGCAACGAACAAACAAAAAAAAAAAAAAGAAAACAATGGAACAGCACAACAAACCAGGAAAGAAAAATTGGAAAAAAAAATTATTCGGAAAATTCAGAACACAAACACAGGATGTGGCAGACGAGATATCATGGACATGGCTGCGAAAAGGAAACCTGAAGAGAGAAACAGAATTGTGCATCATGGCGGCTCAAAACAAATGCATCAGGGCAAACTATACGAAAGAAATAGATCAAACACAGACGAACAGCAAGTGCCGACTTTTTGGTGAAAGAGATAAGACTGTAAACCATACAACTAATGAATGTAGCCAACTAGCCATCATGATCGAGTAGGGAATTCGGGAAACGAATGGGATTTAACCATACGGATAAGTGGTACCCTCACAAACTGGAGACTGCCCTCGATAATGGATACAACAAATTACTTTGGGACTTTGACATCCAAACCGACCACCTCATCCAGACTAAAAAAAAAAAAAATAGACCTGGTATTCTTGGACAAAAAGAGGAAAACCTGCCAAATAATAGATGTGGCTGTGCCTGCAGATCATAGAGTAAAGAAGAAGGAGATTAAAAAACTGGAAAAATACCAAAATCTGGCAAGAGGACTGAATAATATGTGGAACATGACAGTCAGGCTAGTACCAGTTATAATAAGTGCACAAGAAACTGTCCCAAAGACACTGAGGGTGAGACTGAAGGAGCTTGGAGTAAAATGAAAGATCGAGACTGTACAGACCACAGCAGTGCTAGGAACCACTCGGATACTGAAGAAAGTAATAGAAATATAAGGTCCACGACACTAAATGTTAGCTCTGGCCAAACAGAGGAAGGAAAACCGGAGAGGGGATGTGAACCACGGCACTGGCGTGATAGGCAAGAGAGAGATGAGATGTGGGCTGAAGGCTTGAAGAGACTTACTGTCACTCAGCCTTCAGCAATGACAACCAGGTGTCTGGTGTGAAGCTGTAAACCACAGCATTACTGTGGTCTATGAGAATGTGGAGAGGAGGGCTAGAAACTTGAGGAAACTTATTGTCACTTACCCTCCAGTAGTAACCAGCAGGCACTAGTGTGAGATTTAAAATGATGATGATAATAATAACAATAACAAAAATATTAGAAACCAAATTAAATAGCAGAAATCTAATAAAAGGAATGAACACCTGGGCTGTGTCAGTAGTTAGATATACAGGACCATTTCTAGGATGGACAAAGGAAGAGCTCCAATCAATGGATAGGCGAACAAGGAAACTTATGACGATGCATAAAGCATTGCACCCTAGGGATGATACAGATAGACTATACGTTAAGAGAAAAGAAGGTGGTAGGGGGCTCATCAGCATAGAAGATTGTGTCCAGAGAGCTAAAGTAGTCCTAGATAGATATGTGCAAACAAATAGTGAAGAAATCATAAAGAGCGCGAGGGATAGTGCAACAAACAATAAAGTAGAAAACAATGGAACAGTACAGCAAACTAGAAAAGAAAAGTGGGAAGGGAAAAAATTGTACGGCGAGTTTAAAAGACAGATAAAAGATATAGTAGACGAGAAATCATGGACGTGGTTACGAAAGGGAAACCTTAAGAGAGAAACAGAATCGCTCATCATGGCAGCCCAAAACAAAAGCATAAGGACAAACTACATAAAAGCAAAAATCGACAGAACACAGACAAACAGCAAATGCCGCATGTGCGGTGAAAGAGATGAGACAGTAAACCACATAACTAGTGAATGTAGTCAGCTCGCCCAGAAGGAGTATAAGCATAGACACGATAGAGTAGCAACGATGATACACTGGGAACTAAGTAAACAAATGGGATTCAACCATGGGGAAAAGTGGTATCAGCACAAGCCAGAGGCAGTTTTGGAGAATGACAACCACAAACTACTGTGGGACTTTGACATCCAAACTGACCACCTCATCCAGGCAAGAAGGCCGGACTTAGTAATAGTAGACAAAAAAAGGAAGGCCTGCCAAATAGTAGACGTTGCTGTACCTGCAGACCATAGAGTAAAAAAGAAGGAGGGTGAAAAAAGGGAAAAATACCAGGACCTAGCAAGGGAGTTAAGGAAAATGTGGAACATGAAAACCAGGGTAGTACCGGTCATAGTGGGCGCACTAGGAACTGTTCCCAAAACGCTGAGGGAGAGACTGGAGGAGATCGGGATTAGGGGAAGGATAGAGACCGTACAGACCACAGCGCTACTTGGAACTGCACGGATACTGAGGAAGGTGCTAGAGATATAAGGACTGCAACGAATAGTAGCTCTGTCATGATATGCGAAAGAGGGAGGAGACGTTAGCTGAAGACCTGAGGAGACTTATTGTCACTCAGCCTTCAGCGATAACCACTGGGCAACCGGTGTGAAACTGTAAATCGCAGAATTACTGCGACCTATGAGTACTAGGAGAGGAGGGCTGGAGACTTGAGGAGACTTGCTGTCACTCAAACTCCAGCGGTTACCACCAGGCAACTGGTGTGAGATTCCAAATAATAATAATAATAATAATAATAATAATAATAATAATAATAATAATAATAATAATAATAATAATGGAGGAGGTGTAGGTGAATAAAATGAAAACAAGAAAACTTGGGGGTAACTTCCAAAACGACTGTCCCGAAAGAATTAAATGAAATTCCTTCCAGTATTGTGACAATAATGTCCACTAAATGTTTAAAGTTACCAAAAAGGCTTTTACATTTGTCACTAAATTTATAAAGTACGGTGGGGATTTAAGAAATTTCATACACAATTAGGAAAAACAAAAGGCTAAAGGCGTAATCGAAATATTCAGAGTAATCTGATATTCAAAAAAAAAAAGAACTGTAGTAATGTTCGATAAAGCTGTCTCGATCAGAATAAAATTATGGCTGCCACACCATCGATCAAATAAATCGGTAAAGCGGCCCAAAATGAAGCATTTGGTCTGTGTCTATATACGTTACTATGACGACTGTGAAATTATGATATTTGATAACGCCAGGGGTGCCTCCGATTCTTCCCGTTTCTGAACTTATCGGTTAGTTTCGCGCCAACAGACCGTTTAATGCCACACACGTTTCTGTAGCCAGCGACTGCCGGCGGGTTTCTTGGCCGCGTGAGAAGGAAAATGGCTGACAGCGTTCGGTAAGTATCTGGCGAGGTGCGCCATCTTGGAACTGGATAATGTGCACTCATCCTTTCTAGCGTTTCTCTGGCCCTCCGGCCATTAGCCCAACCTAACCGTCCCTTTAATGTGAGGTATTTGATAAAAGTGAGAAAGCGAGGTGGCCGCTATCGATTCAGTGTATACATCCATCAATACGAAAATACACACATTTACCTCCCCTCATATATATATATATATATATATATATATATATATATATATATATATATATATATATATAGAGAGAGAGAGAGAGAGAGAGAGAGAGAGAGAGATTTGAACATATATTTATTCTATGTGCAGATGTATGTATGCATAATATATCAATACAATACCTGAAGAGATAAAATACACACGAACACACACGTATATGCATAGGTATATCAATAAAATTGTAGCGTACTGATGACTTGAACATTTGAATTACATGAGTGATATTTACTTCTCAACATTATGCCCCCACACGTAAATGCTCTTGCACAGTGATGAATGTTAATGCTAACAGATTATGCAGAGTGAATTTCTGACTAAATTCCAAAATTTAGCAAATAAGTAGATGTTAGGCTATGGATTCACTTTTGAGTATATATATATATATATATATATATATATATATATATATATATCACAGAAGATGCTGCTTCAACAATAATAGTCTTACAAATGATCGATCATTTTGAGGAGTTGATGAAATAGAAATAAAAAGTGGACTCCAGAGCAGTTGTTGTCATTTCATTGCATGAAATAACACGCACACATCATTTGTGTAAAGACAGATATATATGCCGAACCTTCGGGAATCATACAAAAGTTGACACCTGACATTATCAATTATCTGCTTTTCTCTCACCCTATGCCTACATCTCTGCCCCTGGTCCGTTATTTTATCTGTTATATAAGTATATATTAATTTCATACGCAAAATCTCTTGCAAAAAAAAAATGATTAAAAAAATTACTTTCATCCTGGATTTTCGAAATACTGATTTGCTTGAAGCATGCCTGAGGAGCCTATGAGTCTACAGAGAAATTTCCTTCCATTTTTGACTTTTGAACAAAAGTCTGAATCAATTTTGACCCATTGAAGAGGAAGTTTCGTGACAATTTTGACTCTAGAAGATGGAAAAGAAAATACAAAATTTGACACATGGTACAGGAAAAAGGATTATGGTTTCGTTCCCAAAATATCAAGAAAATTGAGTGGAAAGTTTCATCTTCAATTTCGATTCAAGAAAATGAGCAAAAAGGTTGTTGCATATTTTGACTCACAGTAATTGCTGAAAAGAAATCCCGTCTATTTTAACCCCTGTAATTGGAAGAAATCCCCATATTTTGACCCTAAAAGTGGATTCCCCTCCTATTTAGTGCTCTTGAAGTGGGAAACAGGATTTATCGCTTAAATTTGACCCCTAAAAGAGGATTATGATTATACTTTCCCTATTTTAGCCGGTAAAAGCCAAAGAAGAGAATTCCATTTCTCAAAACTAAAAGTGGAAAAAAGAATCCCCACGCTTTGACCATTAAAACGTAAAGAAAATAAGCCATAGTTTCCACCCCTTAAATGGATCCCAAAATGTGAGATAATTGTTCCCCCGATGGTCACGCCTAAAACTGGAAAAAGTTAATCCCCTTCGATTTTGAACCTCAAGAGTAAAAAAAAAAGAATTCCCATCCACTTTAAACCCTAGATGTAGAGAAATAAAATACACCGTCCAATTTCCCCCCGAAAAGAGGAAAATTGCAACGATTTTAACTCGTAAATGTACCAAAAAATATTTCACCCTCGATTTTGATCCGTAAAAATTTGACTCTTAAAAAAAGAAAAAAAAGTTATCAACTCCATTCAATCGATGAAAGATCAGAATAGAACCTTCCTTCTATTTTCATTCTGGATCTGGGGAAAAAGAATTCCCCACTTTGATTTTGAACCTATAATTTGAGAAAGTAAATCACCTTCAATTTTGACTCTTAAGTGGACAATAATTCAATTTTTTTGGATAGAATGTTCAAAATAGACAGTGTAAACGTCATGAACCAAAGATTTGATGACAGCATCGTCCTATTTGCTCAGATCCTTCAAATAAGTTTTGGCAAACTCAACAGAAAAAGCAAACAAGTTGGATTCCAATGCAGAGAAAATTCCTATCCATATTACCAAGTGAAATTAAAAATGGAATACCCTTTCGATTCTGGAACCAAACAGTGGGAAAAGATCTCCTCCATTTCGAGCCCTGAAAAAGGAAAAAGTTTGATTCTCTAGAGAGGAGAATATAATACCCCCTTAAGTAAAATATGTAATGCTCTTGTTTTTCAATTTTTGTGTTTATGATAACTTATATAGTAATAAAGTAAGTGGTAGTGTGAATGCAACAATTCTCCCTTGTGATTGGTCAACCTACCTGAATAATTCACCCCGGAAAAATTCTTTAGAGCTTTGATGGCCTAATTAATTAGATTTATGATAATGCTCATCATTGATGAATGTTTAAGTGTTTCTTGGTATACTTCATGGAAGATTTGAATAAATGAGATCCTGGGAGAGTGGAACCAAAGTACCAATTATGTCACAGTGGATATTTCGGAGACTTGAAAGGTCGCTGACGAGACTTGCAGACTGCAAAGGTCAATCAAAACAGTCTCAAAGGACTGTCCTTCCGTAAACAATGTTTAGCAAGCCAATGTTATGGACTTTTATTACGAGAGTTTAAAGCAAACTAGATGTCTCATGGTTCTACTTTTGTTGGACGAATCTAAGTTGTGTAAACGTCAGAGAATAGCCAAATAAATGAATATTACTGCATGAAAATAAAAGCAAACAATGATTACATCGTTGAAGAAATACGTCTATACAAATAGTGAAATGAAAAGGAATCTTCAGACCCAGACCAACTGGAATCTAAAAGAACTGATCCGGTGAATATGAACATCGTAAATCATGGCAATGCCAGGGAACTAAAAGTTGAAAGTGCAGTAGTTAAAAAAAAAGGAAAAGTCCCAACTTAACTTAGACAAAATGAAATGAAAAGTTGTATAGCTTCAATCGTTGCAAAGAAAAAAGCTCAAAATATGTTCTAAAATGTATCCAAGCCCCAATGCATCATTCCCCTGTTCTACGGAGGTGCTCTCACTCACAAACACAAACACATACATCCACATGAATGCATACACACAAATAGATACATGCGCACACACATACATGCAATGTACCGCTAAGCTTTATCGAATATACCCAGTTCTCTGGTGAAATTCTCAAACCTGGATGATTGGTGGAAAAAATATTACTGTTGATGGATCGTTGCCATCCCATTGCTGCTAAAATACGATCTGGCACGATTTCAATCAATAATGGAGAAATTCATTAGAATATTCACCCCGAGCTACTCAGATGGCAGTTTTGCGTTTTTGCACCAGTTTAGATTATCTCCAATCTTCAGAGACTTTTCTTGCCCATATGTTCTCAAAGATTTTGAGATCTGGGCTACTGGCCGGTTAGACCAATATTTATACAGCTTGCACGCAAGGAAATCATTGCAAGACTAATCCACCGTGAATTGGAGTATCATCCTGTTGAATTTATCCACCGGTCAACGAATCGAGATGACTTTTTTCCACCAAATCCTACAGCGCCTCAAACCATGGTTCATTTATCTCCTCAAGCAAAATTTGATATGTTTTTTTTTTTTTGGCAATTCTGGGTCATCCAAGCATTATTTGGAGCTATATTAACCATCTAGATCGAATTTATTCTTACCAGTAAAGAAGAATCTCCGTCACTCTCAACCTGCAATACTTATGAATTGTTTCCATAGCTGGAAGTTAAAATCTTCTTTTGTGCTGGGATCCTGCAATCTTTTTTGATTGTCTCACTCTGCGAAATGGCTTCCTTTTTTACCTCTCAACGAGCCAGAGAAAGGGTAGATATTTGCCCCAGTGCTTGCATAAGTGTCACCCCTAATCACAAACATATTGTTGGGTCCACAAACCACGTTCCTGGCTCAATAGTTATCTTGATTACAGAGAGTAATTTTCCAAGCTGTTTGGCTTCACTGGATTTGCACAGTTATTAATATTGTAATTGTATTATTGATAATATTACCATTCCACAACCTTATCACGTTCAAAATTGGAGAGCATTGGTGTCTTCACAAAACTTTATAGACGTTATACAGTTTGTTTTTTCTAACGAAAATGAGACTTGTAAGCTTAATTATGAACAACTTGAACAACCTCATCATTTGTCAAAATGTTTGAAGTTTAATTGTAATGGTTGAAATTCTGTTTCACAGATTTTTGCTCACGTTTGTGAATTTCTAAAATAAAAAATCATAGACAGTATGGAAAAAATTTATTGAGGATTATCACTTGAGTTTAATATATATATATATATATATATATATATATATATATATATATATATATATATATATATATATATATATATATACAGTTTTAAGAGCTTTACAGCTTTAAATAATTAACATTAAAAAAAATTCAATTTTTGTCACCTCATTCACCTATTCCCCAATATATGTCAATGCTATTCATGTGGTTTTCCACGGTGTTTTTTCCCTTTTTCACAATTTTTTTGTTATCATGATTAAAAATGAATAAATTGGCTTTAAACAGTATCATAAGGTGCTCACCATATAACTGCTTCAGAGATTTTAAAAAACAAAACGGTCGCATTACCATGGTACCCCAACGGTGTCGATCAAACAAACCCTTTACTATGTAGTTTATGTTATACATGCAGTTTACTCTTTTATATAAAGTAATATGTGTGTTGTATACTGATATTGTGTTATAAAGAATATAATTTTTTTTGAACCGGGATTTACTTACGTAGGTATCAAAAAACGTATCATATCGTCTCTTTACGAAGTTTTTAAGTATAATAAAAATATCATACATACAAATGAGAAAACTATTAAATACACACACGTACGCACACATCTATCCATCTATCTATCTATCTATCTATCTATCTATCTATCTATCTATCTATCCATCTATGCATATATATGTGTGTGTGTGTATATATATATATATATATATATATATATATATATATATATATATATATATATATATTATATATATATATATACATACATACATACATACATACATACATACATACATACGTACATAAACATATGTGTGGGTGTGTGCGTGTTTGTGACATATTCGGTCAGACAGAATGAATTATAAATTGTTACATTATATAGACACTTGTTTGAAATGATCTCCCGTCGTTACACTGTCAATATATCACTCAATTTAGACTACTTTAATAGAATAAATGAAAAAACTAAACAATGGTGTAATGGTAAGAGTATGGGTACGTTGAAGTGATAAATTAACAGCGTAACGACGGGTGATCATTTCAAATAAGTTTTTATGTAATATAACACAATTTATACATCACACACTCACAGACACACCTTTATTATTATTATTATTATTATTATTATTATTATTATTATTATTATTATTATTATTATTATTATTTGGAATCTCACACCAGTTGCCTGGTGGTAACCGCTGGAGTTTGAGTGACAGCAAGTCTCCTCAAGTCTCCAGCCCCCCTCTCCTAGTACTCATAGTTCGCAGTAATTCCACGATTTACAGTTTCACACCGGTTGCCCAGTGGTTATCGCTGAAGGCTGAGTGACAATAAGTCTCCTCAGGTCCTCAGCTAACGTCTCCTCCCTCTTTCGCATATCATGACAGAGCTACTATTCGTTGCAGTCCTTATATCTCTAGCACCTTCCTCAGTATCCGTGCAGTTCCAAGTAGCGCTGTGGTCTGTACGGTCTCTATCCTCCCCCTAATCCCGATCTCCTCCAGTCTCTCCCTCAGCGTTTTGGGGACAGTTCCTAGTGCTCCCACTATGACCGGTACTACCCTGGTTTTCATGTTCCACATTTTCCTTAACTCCCTTGCTAGGTCCTGGTATTTTTCCCTTTTTTCACCCTCCTTCTTTTTTACTCTATGGTCTGCAGGCACAGCAACATCTACTATTTGGCAGGCCTTCCTTTTTTTGTCTACTATTACTAAGTCCGGCCTTCTTGCCTGGATGAGGTGGTCAGTTTGGATGTCAAAGTCCCACAGAAGTTTGTGGTTGTCATTCTCCAAAACTGCCTCTGGCTTGTGTTGATACCACTTTTCCCCATGGTTGAATCCCATTTGTTTACTTAGTTCCCAGTGTATCATCGTTGCTACTCTATCGTGTCTATGCTTATACTCCTTGTGGGCGAGCTGACTACATTCACTAGTTATGTGGTTTACTGTCTCATCTCTTTCACCGCACATGCGGCACTTGCTGTTCGTCTGTGTTCTGTCGATTTTTGCTTTTATGTAGTTTGTCCTTATGCTTTTGTTTTGGGCTGCCATGATGAGCGATTCTGTTTCTCTCTTAAGGTTCCCCTTTCGTAACCACGTCCATGATTTCTCGTCTGCTATATCTTTTATCTGTCTTTTAAACTCGCCGTACAATTTTTTCCCTTCCCACTTTTCTTTTCTAGTTTACTGTACTCTTCCATTGTTTTCTACTTTATTGTGTGTTGCACTATCCCTCGTGCTCTTTATGATTTCTTCACTATTTGTTTGCACATATCTATCTAGGACTACTTTAGCTCTCTGGACACAATCTTCTATGCTGATGAGCCCCCTACCACCTTCTTTTCTCTTAACGTATAGTCTATCTGTATCATCCCTAGGGTGTAATGCTTTATGCATCGTCATAAGTTTCCTTGTTCGCCTATCCATTGATTGGAGCTCTTCCTTTGTCCATCCTAGGAATGGTCCTGTATACCTAACTACTGACACAGCCCAGGTGTTCATTCCTTTTATTAGATTTCTGCTATTTAATTTGGTTTCTAATATTTTCCTTATCCTTCTGAGGTATTCTCTCTTAATTTTTTCCTTCATCTCTTCCCGTTTTATCGTGTCACATTCTAGGACACCTAGGTACTTGTATCGGTCTTGTGCAGTCAATGCCCTAATCTTGTTGTTGTCCGGAAGCTCAATTCCCTCAGTCATTGAAAGCCTTCCTTTGTGCATCACCATGATTGCACATTTTTCTATCCCAAACTCCATTCCTATGTCCTCACTATATTCCCTTACTTCGTTGAACAGAGTCTCAAGCTCTCCCCTGTTTTTTGCAAACAATTTAATATCGTCCATGTACATTAAGTGGTTGACCTTTCCTTTTGTTTTAGAGAAGTGGTATCCTTTGCTGTTTTTCAGGATTCTGTTAAGCGGTATCATTGTTAGAACAAATAATAGTGGGGACAACGAGTCTCCTTGGAAGATTCCCCTTTTTATCCCTACCTCGGCTAGTTTGTCCCCTGCGGCTGTCAAATCTACTTTCCAGTCTTCCATCGAATTACCAATGAATTTAACCACCGGTTCGCTAATTTTGAACATTCTAAGGCATTCGAGTATCCAGCTATGTGGAATCATATCGTATGCCTTTTTGTAATCTATCCATCCCATTGCGATATTCTTTCTCCTTTTCCTTACTTCTTTTAAGATCATCTGGTCTATGTAGAGTAAATCGTTTGCCCCTTTGGTTCCTATCCTACACCCTTTCTGTTCTTCTGGTAGTAGTCCCCTTCTATCCATTGACATGTATATTCTCTCTGCTATTTGCCCGGTCAGGATTTTCCACATAAGTGGTATTATTATTATTATTATTATTATTATTATTATTATTATTATTATTATTATTATTATTATTATTATTATTATTATTATTATTATTATTATTATTATTATTATTATTATTATTATTATCATCATCATCATCATCATCATCATCATCATCGTCGTCGTCGTCATCATCATCATCATCATCATCATCATCATCATCATCATCATCATCATCATTATTATTATTATTATTATTATTATTATTATTATTATTATTATTATTATTATTAATATTATTATTATTATTATTATTATTATTATTATTATTATTATTATTATTATTATTATTATTATTATTATTACCGCACACATTCTAATATTAGATTTGATATTTCTTTTGCTTAACATTCCGGAAAATATTTCTTTTGATGGTTCCCTGTGTTGCTCACTAGTCACGCGTCAAATATTGATAGACGGAGTGCGAGTATGAAAACTATTCAATTATCTTCTGTTGTCACTGTTCTCTAATACTAGCAACAACAACAAAAAAACTGCATGTGCTACTGACTTAAACTTTGTCATCATGAATTATTTGATTATAAATACTGTTGAATTTTACCACAAGAATTATTTCTAACTTACTACAAAATAAAATATATTACCTCTGAAATTAAATCTTTTGAACATTGAAGAATGAAAGGCAATCAATCCAGCAAATGTCCAAATGAAGTTAAATTCAACACAATCTGACATCGTAACTCTTAAGGCTCCAGAAGTAAACAATTAATAAAGGTAGAACGCCGTAGCAATGTGTCGCATATACTACATCTTAAACATCGATTCTATGCCATCAGAAGGAGCAGATTCCAGAAAGATGTTTGTTGATTTATTATGTTTGTGGTTAAAAGTAATTCAATATCTACCAAGACGTTGTTGTCAATATTCAGGTTCTCTTATCAATAACTGTAGTTCTGAAGATCCAAGATGATTTGAATGTAAAATTTCATATTTTATTCTCAAGATTCATCTTTGTTGTCATCAAAACTACGTTTTTCAGAATACATTCTCCACCCCAACAGCTACTTTCTTGGAGTTTAAAAAAGTTTGTTCTCCTTCCAATGTTTGAACACGTATATTTTGTGCGAAAAGATGAAAAAGAATTCAAAGGAAACCACTACTGAACAAAAAGACCAGATGAAAGATACACCTGCTAAAATGTTCAGCTGAAATCATGTATTGGAAGGAAGAGTATGAATAATATTTGCTGTAAACACTCCATGTTTTCTGAAAGATGCCTGGCGTGAAGCAATTATACTCAAATATAGTCATGTTTAGTCAAAATCAAGTTCTCATAAACACCGTTGAACTTCTTTCAGTTAAGCAGCAGGATTATCCATCCATAAAAGAAATAATTTGAAACGAAACACACAAAATAAAAAAAGGATTATTAGGGCAATGCGAACTGAACTATTGTTTTCAAGTTATTCAGGGAGAACACTTACTCGTATGGTGATCTGATTATTATTTTACGCCACGCTAAAATTTAATCTCAGAATAATCCTTGTAGTTTCGATTTTTCCGATCAGCGTTGAAATGAATGAACTCTTTGAAATATTCTCTCCCTGGTGAACATAAAAAAAAAAAAACAATACCAGAGGTATTTAGTGGTATTTAATTCAAGGACAAAGTACACTTTAATGACTTGTATTGTTGAACAAAATAGCTGACGACACTGTATTATTTGAATTATATATATATATATATATATATATATATATATATATATATATATATATATATATATATATATATATATATAGTACTAATCATGACTCATTTAATATACTGGTACAGATATCACCCAATATAGCACAGGTTTATGTCTCCTGATGAAACGCGTGGTTATAGAAAAGAAGTTCCTGGACACTGAGCTTCAAGGTGGAGACGGCTTTCAGGCGAATACATTTTTGTAATCAGATATCTGCCAGAAAGCAGTATAGGAACAAATATCATGAAGGAAAGAAGACAGTGACGAGTGACACACTATAGACAATAAAGAGAATCAAGAGGACAATAAAAGCAAAACGAGGATGAAGTAAAGGAAGGGTGGAGAAGATAACAAATGAGAAACGGGGGGGATGTAGAAACAGGAGAAAGGGACAATTAAGTTCTAGAAAGAATTAGTTGATGTATAGATAAAGGAGAATTCAAAGGATACAAGCGTATAATCCAAGCAATAGAGACGGAAAATACGACGAAAGAAAAGGGAAAGAAAAAAGATTAATGATTGAAGGGAAGAAAATAGGAAGAAGTTTTCAATGACGAGAGAACCTACAGCATATACGACATTTTCTGACCCTCAAAATCACCCCACAACCTACAGAGTGAAATTAAGGCCTGGATCAAGCATGGAATCTGCGAGCATCCCTCAGTGTAGCAAGGCAGTCCCTTGAAAATTTCCCCTTTATTCTATTTTTCCATTTTTATTCATGCCAAATTCAAGGTGCATCATATTTAGCAATCTGGTATATATACCAGACAATACACCACTTAAATCGATGATATCTAAGAACAGTATGATCGGGAAAAGACAATAAAGTTTGAAAGATGACCTATGGGATCGATTTAATGGGAAAAAAACGACAACAGGAAATGATTTAATTATAGCAGGAACAATAAGGAGAAAGAGGAGAGAAGAGAAATAGGTGTATGAAAGAGAGAAATGTACAATCGAACTGGTGACCTGTCTTCTAGCTTAAATGGTTTAGGGTTTTTTTTTAAATTCTTTTTATTTTTTTAACACCAGGTGTCAGGGTTCGAGATCATGTTAAAAGCTATTATTCCGACAGTTGGTTATATAAGCAAGCTCTTACCACTTGAAATAATAATGCACCGCATGTATCCTACCGGAGGAAATCTCTCATTTTAACATGGTACTGAACTCAGCTATGTTTAATATCAGTGCAAGATGGGAGAATAGTGAGACATGAAAAAGCTTGATTCGGTTAAAGAAGAAAACGAATTATGAGAATGGGGAGAATGGCTCGAGAGACAAGGAGAAGAATAGAAAGAATTTAATCAATGGGAAAAAAAGTCACGAGGCAGATATAAATATAGAGAATAGTAAATAAAAGAAACGTTAGTGTCGGATTTTATCGGGCTTCTTCATTGACATTTATTTCCCATCAACCGAAATTGCAAGCCATATTCCCAAATGCGAGTGATTGGTTTAGATCATCTCGTGTCTGACCGTCGCCAATCGTATCCGTCATCGATAAATATCGTCGAGAGTCGTGGACAAGGCAGGCAGACAGGAATAGCTATGGCAAGCGTATCATTTGTTTTATTGACGTATGAATACATCGTTTCGTTAAAGATTAGCTTTATTCATTGTTTTCTTTCTTCATTCATGTTTCTCCTTCTTCTCCTTATTTCTTTTAGCTGTATGTTATTTTCTTTCGTTTAAGCTTTGGTTACAAATAATAATAAAACAAAATCTGATATGAATTTACTACTTCCGTGGACATTGATAGGCAGATTCATAGATTTGATAACTCTATTCTTTCAGAGACGCTTGTTGCTGATACTCCCATTTGCCTTGTATTATAGACACAACGTAGAGATTGAATACAGGGAATTTGCTCCAACAAATTTAGTTCAACACCTGCAAAAAAGTTGGTTGAATAATCGAATTCCAGTTCTGACCACTAATCTTATCATGGTGATTAGTGTTTTTTAATAACCCGGTTAACGTCCTTCACACACACACACACACACACACACACACACACACATATATATATATATATATATATATGTATATATATATATATATATATATATATATGTGTGTGTGTGTGTGTATGTGTGTGTATGTGTGTGTATATATATATAACTGTGCATATGTGTGTGTACAGCTTCGAACATAATATGTATTTAAAAAATTTTTAATTCATTTTATTTCAGTCAATTATCCCCAATATCGGTTGAGGCAATTTATGTAAGTTAGTCAGTGGGTTTCATGTTCGGCACAGAATTAGCTGCTCTGGTGATATGCGTGAATTTTCCTTGTTGGGATCATCAAATGTTTACCATATAACCGCATACAAAACATTCATATCAACATGCCTCCGAGCAGAGTTGATCAAATTTCCCCTGTTAGCTATCATTTTGATGAGAAACTTCATTTCAATATTGTTTGTGTTCTGTCATAATAAATATAATTTATTTTGTGGGTGCGTATATATATATACATATATGTGTGTGTGTGTGTGTGTGTGAAAATTCATAGTCACACGAAAAATCAAAGCAATAATTATTGATCATGCATACATTTTAACACCGACAGCACCTCCACACACTTATGTGTGTGCTTCTGTGTATGTGTGTGTGTGTACGTGTGCACGAAAAAGAGGGTGACATGCAGGTTCAAAACATATATGAAAACGGATGTATGTACGATGAATAAATGTGTACTTTTATTCTTTTAAAATCTATCAGCCTGAGAGCATTGGTTTTAATCAAGTCTATTATAGTACACAACTGCGAGAGTAGGCTACTTGGCAAAATTCAGACTATCATCGTAGTGCTTGTCATCTGCGACGCTAGTTTGCTAAACCCTGCTCAGCAGGGAGAAAACATAATCATCCTTACTAAGCGTTGAATAATACGCCAAAATTCTATTTATATGAAATAGTGGATTATGATCGTACTCACTAGAGTAGTATCCATCTGCGAGAATGGCTTTCGAAACTTTGCCTTTCGGCGAAACGGTCATGTTAGAATATTTGTTTGCTTTCGAGCGCAAAAGTGTTTGTCCGATCAGGCACAATACTCTACATTCTCCTCCGTCGCACTTTAACACGCAGTCGACTTGTCCAACAAGCATTCCCTCTTGGTTCTGTTCCTGCCAACTACATATATTCGCCTATCCCACCCGCTATCACCTTATCCAGAATGCTACCAGTGTGCAACCGGTGATATTGCTCTTCAGGCGTGCGCGCAAATACATAAAACTGAGATATGCCGAATGCCGTGGCAGTGTTCGATTCAGATCTGATTCCATCTTGACAGTGGGCAAAGAATCAAATCAGCATTAAAAGACGGATAATAAAAGCTCTTTCGCCCAGCAGGGGCCTGGTCGGAATTATGAAACCACGCTCTTCTTGATTTTATATCATCCACTCACGCATTAATTCTGCGTGCGTGAGATGCCCCAGGGAGAAATGTGCGTCGTCAGTGGGCAGGGTGCCTACCTTGAATATTGGAGCGTCGTGGAAAGCCTTAGTTGCATATTTGATATGGATGGAGAGTTATGGTTGCGGCCATGAAGAGGGTGAGGATTTCTGTGATCGTTAAATAAAGTTCAGGAGAATATATTGATGTCTGTGCATTATAGATCGGATGTGGAGGTTAATATGACCAACGCATGCCTGTCTCAATTCCTATATTCTTATTTTATGACTAACTCCTCTCCCTCTCAATCACTCACTGTATCCAACTCTCTCTCTCTCTTTCACCTAACTATGGTTGAATTAATGATTTTTTCTCACTTTCTGTCCCCTTTTCAATTTTCATAATTTCTTTATATATATGTGCATTAATCGTTGCTTCCTTCTAACCATGTATGCAATCTAAGAATCTATACTTTTTATCTCACGACGAATGCAAATCTTCATCACCCTCTCTCTCCCTATATATATATATATATATATATACATATATATATATATATATATATATGCACATATATATATATATATATATTTATATGTATATGTGTATATATATATATATATATATATATATATATATATATGTATATATATATATATATATATATATATATATATGTATATATATGATGAATTATGTTATATCATATTGAAACTATATTTGAAGTGAACTCTTTTTATTACACGGTGAGTGTATCATTAGGAGTAGACAACTAAGACAAAATAGGTCATCATCATCATCACTTTAACGTCTGTCGTTGAACATAGACCTTCCCCAGGATCCACCACATTTCTCTATCATGGGCGTTGCGGAGCCAGTATTTTTCTGAAGACAAAATAGGTAGCTAGAGAAAATTGGGCCACTGTATGAATTAGGAGATCATTTCACACATAGTTTCAGCATAATATTATACTATATACTACAGTATATAGTATTGTGTCGAATGATATATTCATTTCTTGATAACACACACTCACACAAGCATCACACACACATGCACACACACGCATACATATATATGCCTGCTTGGTCTTTTATCAAAGTGGCAGGCGAACAGCTACTTCGACGAAAGATTTTGTTTTCTATAATCTGTATACTACTAAATATTCTCATTTTATCAAGTGCTACAGCTTTCTTAACTACAGGAATTAATCATGCAAAGCAGGATATCTCTGACACGGAACTTCTCGAATTCCAATAGTCAAATACGTTTTTTATCATTCAGACGATGATACTAAATTACCAAGTCCTGCGGTAATTTTCAAGAGAGATTTCCAACTCAATAAAATGGTTTTCGTCGGCAATCCTTGCACATAATTTGCACGTACACGTGCACATACATGCACACACATAATATGCATATATATACATAATTGTAGGAAAACTGATACACAATATAAATGCAATTAAATATCACATATATCATTTCTGCTCATCAATAATGTATTATTTAGTCACACATGTATTTAGACTGTATATATATCCAGTTGGAACGTTCAAACAATAAGCGTTATTTTGAACTGGGATTCGAGATATTTACGTGCGTGTCTATTGGGACGTTCGAAGATGGTTCATTAGTTTTAGCCAAAATTAGTTCTGGGGTCGGTTTAACAATTATAGAGTCTCTCACAAAGCAGTATTATCTGCTTAGCCAATCAACGGACAGCTTGAAAATAGTTCTGTCTTCTCATTGGTTGATTTCAAGCGAAGGAACCCTGACAATGGAAGCAGAAATTTGGTGGGGGTCGTAAGGACAAGTGGGTGTTTTGAGGAGATACGACTACTTGGGATTTATATACGAGATGTTTTTGTCTCTTGGTTGAAGTTTTCTGTTAAACGTTTCTACTTTTCTAAAACTTGAACATCTCTATCCCTAGTAGATCTCCATCCAGCTTTTTCGTATGTTGTTCATGTCTTTGTTTTGCGGAAGTTGCCCTTGTCTCTTCGAAGAGGCGGTTCAAATCACAATAGCTCTTTTTCAAGGTTGTAGGTCGTTCTACAACAATAAGCAACACATATTTTGTATGCTCACGTATTCCAAGTAAAACTGTACTCTGGTAATTGCTTTAGCAGTATATTAGAAATTATCAAATATGAATGTTAACTATTTTTCAAAACTTTTTAATTACAATTCTAATTTTGAAATATTTTTTTACATTCTCATTCCATTCTTCGATAAAACTCTTTATCGTACCTCTTTGAACTGTAATAATTTTCTCAAATAACACTATATTCGAAAGCATGACTGGCACGTTAGAACAGTCGCTATTGTATCACCTGCCTCTAAGAAATATCAACAATAAGCTATGCCTTATTGGTATAAAAAGTTGTCTCTTTTTTTTTTGTTCAGATATTCAGTGGTATGCTTCTTTGTAGGTGTGAAAGCAGGAAGAGAACTACACAATGGAATACATGTTAGTAGAGATCATAACTTCAAAATACAAAACTAGTTTTACAAGCATAATTACTCTAGCAGAAAACGTGTATTTTCTATCAGGAAGGTAACATTCAGATGAAAAATATAATTAAACATGTGTTACGTTACACGGTTGGATATTGTTTTTTCTGATGTTAAGTATTTGATTTCTGAAAGTATATCAAAATAATCAATTGATACAGTGTTAATGATCAGAGGAGCACAATGTTGAAGGTGACAATTATGATGATTGCAGTATCATTGTTAGTCTTCGTGATGCCAGTTCCAACTATTGAAACATGTTACAAATTGGTTAGTTTAGATGATATAACAAAATATAACTTTCAGAAAAGGGACACTAATTTCCCAAGAAAATGCCATAATCGAGACAACGGAAAAATCTGGCATGTTTTGCAAATTAAGACTTTTACTTTCAGAGAGAAAATTATTGACATTTATTCGGCGAAGTATGGAATGGACTCACAGCGTTCAACGGTATTTTGATAAGTATTGCATCATGCTCTTTAAGATCAGTTCAGTACGACACGAAACCTCTTACTGGGCTGAAAACAATAAAGATTGCAGTCATTTCCATTGAAATGAATCACGAGATTAGGTTTCCAACTACTGCTTCACCGGAAATTATTCTTTTTTTAGACTTGGGACCGACTCGTTTTCATGTTGATAAAGCAACACCAGTTGTTAATGCTTGCATGAAATATAAAAAGAACGACATTCATTCTTGATTTGAGAGGCGTTATACAGAATGCCGATAGATTGTTAGTTCTGTATTCAAGAATGGAAATTAGCAAGGATTATGATGCCACAAAAATAATGATTATAAGATGAAATAAAAACTAGATAGTTATCCTGACGGAAATTTATCAAAAACCACAGATATCGCTTAGATGGTCATGAGCATATAGATAAACATAGAAAAATATTTTCTAATCCTAAAGGATCCCTGGATCCACCCTAAACGTATCCGATGTTTTTTACTTCATTGCTCACCATACCATCAAAGCTAATTGCGATTCGACGAATTCTTTTAGAGATATAGGATTTCAAATTCCATTCGTGGTGGTTTTTGTTCCCTCGAATTCATCAATCTGTCTTTGTAGGCCAAACCGAGAAATATTTCCTTTTGGTTCTATATCGCCCCACACATCCCATTGCATGCTATTTGGAGTGGTTTCGGCTGGCTCCAAGTAGCCACAGTTACTAAACTTAGCTAAATCAGTTTGGACTCACTCTATGAGCAGTAATATGTAAGTCGAATTTGTTAAGTATCGCTCAGTCGTGTGTGACCAAGTAGATATTTACGGAGTATAGTCAGACACAATGTTACGGCATGGTTGCCACAATTAAACTAAATAAACAGGAGATTTGTTCCAAAAACTGATTAGGTTATTTTTTTTTCTCTAGGACTAGACCCTTAGCCATGCCATGTATATCACTTGTTTCCAAAGGTAATTTTTCCTCAAACTCTCTTGAGCTTCATACCAAGTAAATACTCTGACAGGAAGAAAAAACGTACGGCACATCTATTCCAGAGAGATTTTGTAAAAGGCGATTTGATAACTACTCACTATAGTATTTCTCAATGTTTTATGTTTTAACGAGGACCTGCAGTACAAAACATCCGAGAAGGAAAGACTATAAGGGATACTTCGCTTTGAACCCGTCATTAGCAAGCTGTACACGTGGACTACTTCCGTAGATGTGAGTCGAAACTCACGCATACACCACACTTGTGGTTTTGTGCCTTATCAATTCATGCAAACCAATATCATTGGTATCTCACTGGGTTAAGATTAATGAATATTGTCATATACGCATCGTTATGAAACTTGCTGTGAGCGAGTCTGTAATATTGCATATTATTCGTTCTGTCGCAGGATCTTCACGACATGCCTTGCAATCGCTGTCTCCAGTCAGACTTGGCTAAGTGGCCTCCTTCGTAGGTTAAATATATGCGTATTTTCACTTGTGCCAATTGTCAGTTTTGTGGACCCAGGCAAAAAGCAGGGCATCCGAAGATAGTTTCCTTGTCATGTAGGCCTTTTTGATTGAGCCTTTTAGCCATAAACTGTTCTAACGCTAAGTTCGAATAGAAAATAGCGGTTAACTGAAATTGTATTTTTCTTGCTTTTTGCGATTCAAGACTTGATCAATCATGTATAAAAGGAAAAAAATATTTATATGATCTGATAAACGTATTAAAGGGGTCAAACCGGATGCAGCAGGGAATATTAGAATTGTAACTGCACTTACTTATTTGTTGATCAAGTTGTTATTACCAACAAAATCTTTTGTTGCATTAGTCCGGTTTTTCATGATTTGAAATTATTTTAATATATTTTTCCTCTGGAACGTTTTCATGAAAGGTCAAAAGCTAAGAATCAATTAACATTGTTTCATAAAACAACTACTTTTCCAGCCCCTGAAATAGGAAAGTGGATATGTTAGGCTTAGTTGTCGAAGATCATATTGTGGGTATAGAAATGTAGGTATAGAAGAGAGAGAAAAAAAGGATTTCGCATGACTTGTTTATGGCTTGTTACAAAACAAACACTAGATGCCTTCAGTCTCGGTCTCTAACAATATAATGCAATAAAATGTTATAATGTACATTCACCAGCAAAATCAGATCCTGACTTTCTCAAAACTTTAAGTATCAGTGAAACATTGATGCCAGATTTCAAAATACTAATGATCTTCCTTTTAGTATTTTGATGCAGGAAATTACGTCATTACAATGCGTTGGTGGTGAAAGTTGATCCGTCATCACTATAAAAGCGATTTTTCTCCATGAAATGCATGTTAAAATCCTTGCGTATGATTGGAATGATAGCACTGACACAAGAAACCAGGCATCCTATCGTGTGCAGATGTTGCCCCCCCCCCTCCCATAAAAAAATGCAATATCTTCGGTATCATCTAAACTTTATTCAGACTGCACAGCCACTGGTTACAACTGAGCGAGTGACGTTTATGATCTCGAAGGAGACAGCATTTTAAAGAAAAGAATGATACTGTGTTTGTCCGGGCATGAGCAAGTTTATAACCCTGGATTTATTTTGATGATATCTTGGATTGTAAACCAAAAATAAATCAAACGTATACAAAATGCATGATAAAGGGGTATAATTTGAAGGTCTCAATTTTTGTAGGAACATTTGGAAAAATATTTTCCTTTCATATTTCTTTTTTTAAGTTTTATTTTTTTCAACTTCTTTGTTCATTTATCTGATGTTTTGAAGCTGAATCAAAGTAACCTTCTTTTTTTCTGTTGGAAGTTAATCTTAACATCTCTTTCATTCTTCCTTTTACATCGTTATTGGCTTAACGACATAAATGAACGGTATCATCACAGCCAAGCAGATATTTGCATTTGTTTCATCAATATACCTGTATCTGTTTTAATAAACTGTATCATTTATATTAATGTATTACGTTCAACTTTTCCATTAATTCTTAATATTTTTTCAATTTAGATGAGATAATTGATGTTTTTCATAACGTGGACGGGAAAATCCATTAGAATCATTGTATTTTCTCATCCATGCTGATGACTCAACCATTCTTGTTAATTCACTTAAATCAGATGAAAGAAACATTAAGACACCTTTACTCTTCTACAAAATGTACTGTATTATTATACAATTCTCAATTGATTCTTAGTCCGTGATATCATAGAAGACTTATGTGCTAATTTTGCTTAGAAATCAAATATTGAAATCAGAAAAAATAAAAAAGACCTTCAACTTCACATGGAAAAATGATATCTTGCCATGAAGTAGGGGAGCAATATCACAAATATTTCCGTCAGTTTTTCAGTGAAAACGAAAGTATGACTTCTGGGAATACATTGCTGATATGGTTTAGTAACATGGACAGCCAGGTGTTTTGCCTTATTTATGGCATAAAGTCTCTCTGGTCTCATTAGTCAAAAATGACCGCTGCTAAATACACTCACTCTCCACCAATGACATTTTTTTAAAATTTGCATGGTTAGTAAAGCACTCAAAATAATAAAAAAAGACTAACAGTTTTTTTACGTTTCAACTGAACCGCAGATAAGGTTGCCTCCATCAAATGTATGTTCACAGAGCTACTCCATATCTCAAAAACTATTAAAAATAAAAACATGCAGTTATTACCATTCAATAATGTCTTTCAAGATTAATTTAGGTTTGGAAGAAAGACCCGACCTGGCCCGTTTGTCATGCCTTTTGAAACTTATTAACTCGGAAACTGATGAAAAAAGAAACATGGTTTTCACGAATCGATCGCCATTCATTTATAATTCATGGCCAATTTAGGAAGGGTGATTTTTTGTTGTTGCAGACGCATGGTACCTGGCTGGAACTTGGTTCTCATGCCAACATTTGTAACATTGATACTGTCAGTGATCTCGAACACAGCAGTTTTTTTTTCTCCTTTTGTTTTGCTTCCTCTTGTTTTTTCCAACATTTTTTCCGTTGTATGGAGTTTTGGGGTGAATTTCAAAGGTGGTTATTGACGAAAAACTGTAATATACTGCAGTAAAACTGCCTCTAATTGTACTGGTTTGTCGCTGAAGTCAGTTGCCTGGTCATTGCATGTTTACACGTATGATGGTGTCAGGTTTCGTAGCTATCATTCCAGGGTCGGTGACCATAAATGATTAGGAACCTGTTTTCACTTGCACACTTGATTCACCCGCAATGCACACTAAATGAATCTCCCACATCTTCAGGGCACACAGATTTTTTCTCTCCGATAATCTTCATTAACTTGCTTTTGTCTGTAGGTACATTCATCGCCTATTTCAAGATGAACATTCAAAGGGGCACTACACAAAGTACGAACATACTAAGATACCCATTTAGATATATCCATGCTTTGTTAAACATATTGAAAACGGTAGAAATTACAGAAAGTATGGTCCAGAAGAGGTTGGAATTATTGAGCCCGTTTGTTCTTTCAAGCCATGGCGTTATTCGTTGCTTGGCTTTAAAAAATAAACTCATGATTCAGGAAAGCTTTCAAGGCTACAGATGAAGAAATCCAGGATTTTTCTATAATATCAGGATGCCTAGAAATATCTATGAAGGATGATGAACAATTGATTGTTAGATTCATTTGTAAAGTCAACTTACCTGGAACACGGATTTCAAACAATGGTGTGCTCTGATGGTAAAAATTCACCAAAAAGTACAGAAAGGGAAAATCTTCCCTAATCATAATCAACTCTGGTACCGTGTATAGAAGAGTTCATTAAAAGATATCGAAGTAAAAATGTGCAAATCAATCGTACCAAAATTTGCCAGAACCATCTCTTTTGGGTGGAAACAACGCATGATTACACGCCAGTCATGTGTATCCTTCTTTGTGTAACAGAATCAGTATTTTATTCAATGAGATATCCCTGTCTTAGAGACGCTGTGGAGTGCAAAGCAAACGTCAAGCCAAGTCACTGAGATGAGCTGCTCTATGCCATTGCAATGTTGACGAGGAGATCTGAAATGAAAAAAATGATGAATATGATGGGACTGAGCTATGGGTCTCTGATACTGAATTTCAAAACATTACGCGTTTTTTTTTAATGCATAATTCAGTTGGATACATAGAATATTTCAATGAGGAAATTTAGAATCCCAATATCTAATGATGCACTAGATATCAAGTAAAAAATCACGGGTGTACATAAAAGAAAAGTTCAAAGAAGAAATAAAATTAATAGAACTACTAAATACCCTAATTCTTTGTAAGATGCCTTCTACCAAAATCTTTTGCAAAATAAAGGGTTATGTTATACTCGAATGTACGCAGAATAAAAAGTATACGTTACTAAAATGAAGCCCATTTGATAGGAGATGGAAGCACCCTACCCCATTTCGAAAAGATTTCACATGTAACAAACCAGTTATAGATATGAAACAAATAAAACAATTGATGCTCAGTAGTTAGTGGATGATACTTTTTTTTAACTTATCTCCTCAAGAGCTCAGGCATAGGTGCGTGCGGGGTTGGATTTGTTGCGAAAGGATGAAAGGAGTAACCATCATTTTTGAGTTCCTCAATACTTCAATCCTATGAATCACTGCAACGAATATATTCAAAGCATAGCTAAAATAAATGTTCAAGGAAATTAAAAGGTAACGATATTTGTCTTCTAATTGAGTGCACGAGTTATGCAAAAGCTGGAATTTTTCCTTTTCCCATTTTTTATGTTATTTCATTTGATTAAATTCAAATAGCATTGTAACGGCACACCACAAAAGAATGGGAATTTATTGCATAACTGCAGTATAGCAAAACACAAATTTAGAAGATGGGAGCAATAAAAAAAACAATAAGAACAGTCGAACTATTTTTTCGCCATTAAACACTCTCTGTACAAACATCAGTGAGTTGTAATAAAATCAGGCTTTGCTTTTTTACGAACGATACAATACCCTTAATAGAACCAACCGTCCAGGGAGCTCCGTCTGCACAAATCCCCACATGACTTCCATGATGAGTTCCATTTTATATGGTAGTAATTCATAAAATGAAAGAGACTGTTCTCTTTTTGTAGTACAACACAGTTCTTTGCATCAAAAGAATTGATTTGATATTTGATATCCATCAATAAAACGAATGAAAGCCATAGCTCCACTTTGAAGGTGATATCTACTAATTCATCAACCTGCAGAGCAAAATTTGAATGCTGAAACTTGTAACGGCATACATATTCTTTTATATCAGAAAACATTAACAAAATACACCCACGAATAGTATCACTGGGATTTTACATGTCTCTTTTATGCTTCATTTATCATTGTCTGAACTATCTGAGTAAAATAACAGACTTGGTTAAAATATGAGACATCTTTTCCGATATTTCATAAGAAGAGAAATGAAAAAAAGTATTGATCAACATTCGGAAAAAAAGGTTGCATCGTTTATTGCTCTAACGATTAAGAAAAAAAATTACATATTTCGCTTGGAGATTGAGCTGTTTAGTAATGAATTGTTTGCTCAGCTTGCGATAAAATTTGATGCAATTGACATTTCATGTCCACAAACGCGCACAGTGGCAATGGTTGATCTTCATTTCTTGTCCAAATAAATTTGAAGTATCGATAATTTTCACCTTATTTTGCAAATAGGCTGATTTATAACATACTTAGTGAAATAATATTTTGCTCTTGGATCTACTTCAAGTTCAGACTGACAATCGTCACTGGTTTGTTTTTCACTTAGAAATTCGTTAATTTTATATAAGTGTACATGTCCTTGATGTAATAGTACCATGTCGTTGTGGAAGCTTTGTTGACGAGTCACAGTTTTATCATACCGCCCCAAAACATTGAGACCATAACGAGAATACAATAACAATTATCAAGCAACTATTAAATAAAAACATAATGGGCTAAATAAATAATTATTTCCAATATCTTACCAATGGATTCCTTAGCTGCATTTGAGTTTGTCAATTTTGTGCATACGTAGTGGCTTTCTTCAATCGTACATATCTTTTGGTTCCGTATCCAAAGATTGACAGGAAAAAAGATATTCTGAAGTAGACACAGTTTGAAATATATTTGACATAAATTCCCCCAACACACCAATTCATGTAAATTTGAGGACTGAAATAGCCAGTTTGATTGACGTCGATGAAGAAGAATGCGAAACAATTAGAACACGAAAATTGAATATTCATCTATAAAAAATGAGAAAAACAAACACTTTATGTAGCTAGATATATGATTTTTATTTACATATTGAAGTGTTGATGTATAATTGTGGAAAATTGCACAATTACCAGTTAAAGATTATTTTGTATGTGTGTATTTTTTTTCGGTTGCCTTGGAATAAATCAGTGCGCCAGGGTGCACAGTTTAAGAACCAATACATTATTGTTTGACAAAAACATATCCTGAAAAATCTTTATCCGCTCCCGGGAACTAAAGATCAGGCGAAACGTGCTTATATGGATTTAAATTAACTTTATTTGTATATTGTGTGTGGCAACTGTATTTCATATCCGTATAAGCCAGGGTTACCTGTTCCAGGAAAACGCAATATTTTTTTTCAATTACAACAAACTGCTTCATTCGAAATCAACCGTACAAATGACAGGATATCGATACCTTCAACCCCATGTTTTAACTTTCATTAGTTACCAAGTTACCAAGCTTCAAAAGGTACGATGAATGGGTCAGGTCGAGTCAAACCGATACAGGTGATTTTTAAATCACTGAATGATCTCGACAAAAACGAGGGTTATTGAATGATTATAACTGTATTTTTTCATCTTTGATATTTTCCGGCAATACATTTGATGAGCATGACGTTGCTTATTCCTCACTTGCAATGAAATAAGAGCAACTAGTTTTCAATGTTAAGAAATTACTCTTTTGTGATTATTTAGAAAACAGAACTTGTTATTGATGAAAATCTGATTCAGCCTCATTAACGTGGTCCATCTTGGACTAAATGATGTCACAGTTCCTTCGTGCCAAAAATTTAACTAAAACATCTCGTGGTCCATGCTAGCAGACCAGATTAGGAGTCTGTTCACTAATATAAATGGCACCTGAATTGCATTTGGCGCGTTTTGGACATACTTGTATACGTATCTAAATAGGTTTGAGTGTATAATACAACTAATGATAAAAATATTAATAAAATGTAATGTAATAGAGCATTAGGCTCGACTCAAGGGAACTTATCAGGTCATATCGAATAGTTGAAAATCAAGACAGACATGCAAGTTCTCCGAAAATCTCTGCTTGAAACTGTATATATTTTAAGAGGAGTGCTCTCTGTCTGGGTTCTTTTGTTAAGGCTTGACAGAAAGTTTACAGACTGAAAAACCAGTGCACCAACTATGCAAATAAAAAGAAATATAATGTACTAACAATATGAGAATTTTTAGGTAAGAGGTGTATTATTGAATTATTATTATCTATTTGTTCGTCAAAATGGATTATTCGATGAGATTCTGGTAAAAAGGTTGCAGAAAATCCGTGTTGCTCATGTAATATAACTTCTAATAATGTCGATTTAACAAATGCTTGAATATGCTTAAGATTTCAAAGCATATGCTGAAATTTATCGTAAATGTTGATAGATAAAGGGTAGAGCTAACCGAAGGAGAAGAAACCCCATTGGTAAAAAAAACAGGTTGTTATTAAAGATTCGACATTTTTTTTTTTTTTTTTACATCAATGATATCACTCAGTTGCATTTCACAAATGATAAAAGTGGTTATAATTCACCAATACATGTTTAGAATGCATGGGTGGCCTGAAATTATGTGCTAAAAAATGAAATAGAATCAGGAAACTTAGGTACAGGGAGTCAAAATCTTCAACCATGAAATTGGAATAGAAATTGGAATCGAGAAATGTACAACGTTGGTGATACCAAAAAACAAATCAACAGCAACGAGGTGATGCCGTCCTCGAGACATTAAACAGTGAATGACGCGACAAATAATCCAGAACGTTGGGAGAGGATTCGATTAAATTCAGAAAATGTTGATAGATTTTATGTTAAAGGAAAAAGGAATTGTATCAGGACGGCAGTTTCTGAACAGAGGGAAATGTTAAAAAAAGAAAATCAATAAACAAGAAACCAATCATGGAAAGCTGTACGAAAATTTCAACGAACGTATGAAATAATGGAGACATGGATGCGCATAGTAAGATTGAGGAGAGAAACTAAATATACATCAAGAGTTGCAGGAAGAGAAATAACACACGTGAAGGTAGCTCTCTAGCTCAAATAGAGTTTTGAAATATGATCTTGCTAAAATGAAGATCCACTGTTTAGCATGTGTTCTTTCGGATTCGTGTTGTGAGGTGCGGTATCCAGCAGTTATCTGCCATTCTCACAACATGACCAGACCATTGAAATAATGGATTCTACATCTCAGGCAGTTTTATCTCTTATATATCAGATTGTCTTGTGATCCCTCGTTGTTATGGTGAGCATGATCCTCTTCTGTGCCCGTTACATGGTTCTCATTTTGAGAGTCAATCTCTTGGTTCGGTTCCATGTTTCAGCTCCATAGGTGACTATCGGGAAGATGCATTGATTTTATATCCTGCTCTTTAGGATTACTGAAATTGTCGAGTTTTTGTTTGTGCTTGCTAAATAAAAGTCATTCTTCACTAGATTTTTTTTTCTTTTTGATGATTCCATGGATATTCATTGTCGTAGGTAGATGCAGTGGTTTACTTCACCCGGTTTTGCATTTTTGATTTTGATTGTTGTGTCTTTTGGTTCAACATTTTCATTGTACATAACATTGTTCATGTTCTTCATTCAGTTCGTCGAACATTATCTCAGCAAAAAGAACATTGTCATCTACATGAGTATTTGCCGTCCATTCTGAACTGAAAGTACTCAGAGTATTTATGTAGCCTGATGATGGATCTGTTGTATCAGTAGATGTTTTAATACTCTGACATGTACAAGAACTACGCCTGTTTCGACGATATCATCATTAAATATTTCGGTTTCTCCAGGGTCAAAGAACTTTTCGAAGTTAACAGATGCTATACTTAGTGGCATTTTATATACTGCTATTTTCTTGTTCAGTTGATTTACCGAATGGAGTTGATCAAGTCTTGAGAAGGCTCTTCTGATTCCAGCTTGTTTTCATCTTGTGCTTTTGTCATTGGGTTGGCGATCACTATGGTAGAAATTGTCTCGTGGTTGTTGAGATCCCTTGGGTTACCTTTTTATATGATTGCATTGTTCCAATCTTTTGGGACTTTGCTTTATTTGAGTCATACGTTGAATAGAATGACTAGTTCCTCAGTAATGACATTAAATGTTTTATTGAGTAGGCCAATGATAATGTTATCTGGTCCGCAGGGTCTTTAGTTTTTTTGTTTGTTTGATGGCTTGCCTCATCACAATGGAGTAACATCTTGAAAATTCGAGCTAGTTTGTCGTGACTTGCATCATTTTGGTGACTGTTATTGGGTCTCTTCTTTTATATTCTCTTCGTTTCTTTTGGATGGTTTTATTTAGTTCTGTTTTTTTTTTCTCAATCTTTCCTCTTGTTTTTGTCGGTGGCAGGAGATTTTTGCGTTTTTCCATGAGATTCCTGAATTGTTCTTCGTTTTTTTTCGTATCGGGTTCCAGTTGTCGGAGACGTTGTCTTTCTCCTCCTTGGTTGACCGTGAAGAAGGAGCGTAGACTTGAATGATGTTTAGTGTGAACTTCTTTGAGTTGTACGGTGACACTGGCTACGCAATCTGAGATAACTTTGAATACTCTGGCGTTGTCTTTGAGTTCCTCATCGATAAGGATGTCTATTGTTTTACCTATTTGTTTCTTTTTCCTTTTCCGTAGTTATAAAGATGTTGCTCTTTAGTTGAATCAATTTTTCTCTGGGGCTTTTCATTTCGTTGATACCGATTATGTCTCATTTGATGATTAATATTTCATTTTCAGGATGGCTTTCGTGCATGTCCGTTGAAATCTCCTGACGTTGAAGGTGCCAATGTATAATGTAGTTTTTTTTGTGATGATTTTTTGGGTTTTCTTTGCGTAGTCACCCTTGGAGAACTCTCAAGCGAGTGATGCAAGTTGGCGGTTTGGAACCGCTGACTTAGCAGGAACAGCTGGTACAATTTTGATCGTTCGAACTATCGAGAGTATGAGGCAATGGCCCACCACGCTAACCCATGATATGTTGGAGGGGGGTCAGGTATTATTTTTCAGAGAGTGGCAGTCATACCTTCTGTCGATATCTTGGCGTTTCCACAAATCTAAATTTTCGATATTGTATAGACTAAAATAACCAGCACCGAGTTGGATTTCTTTCGCTGATTTTTACGACATTTGAATTAATCATGTCTTTTTCTTTTAGCAATAATCTTTTTGAATCTTCAGTTTCTTTTATCAGTTCTGTTTATATCCTTATCTTTAGGTTCCTCTTTTCAAGTATTTTTAAACCGTTTCCATCGGCATTTGTTTTATATTTGAAAAAATCACGTCAGTTCTTCGTCTCCCCTTTTGCCTATCTCGTTGTCATATCTTTCTTGTATGCAGATTAGCTAAGACCATAAAACCACTTGCTTTTTGTACATGTTTAGAATCAAGGAGACGTGAGTCAGTAACTGTCATCTAAAAAAGGGTGCATGACTTAAATTCAAGCGTCAAATCATAAAATCTTAATAAAAATTGGAAATGAGGACTTTTTTTTATGGTTGAACACTGTTTGCTTTGCAATTTGACGTTTATTGTTTTTGATGAAAAAAAAAATGTTCCTCAAATCTGAGGTGATCTTTTACATCAAAACGCTTAAACGAAAAAAAACAAAAAAAAACACGTAGAACTATTTGTTTGAGTCTACAAACAAAGGATACATGTGTATTAGTAGAGGTTAGATAAACAAATTCACGTATGATATTTGAAATACTTACATTTGATTGCATCCCACTTTCAATATCATGGTTCTTGTTCATATGAGATAGAGTAGATATTCAAATACCTTTGCGTATTTCGGTACAATACTACAATAGCTCAGCACCCAGTTAGCAACAAACTTACTTCATAACTTCTCAGCTCCTGTTATTGTAAAAAAAATGCTTCAACTATTTTATTTTGATATCCATTAAATGACCAGCTTCTTCCAACTTCACACTTAACGAAAAAACTATAATCGCAAAGTGTTCCAGGTGTTTGGCTGTGAGCAATCGGCAGAGATAAACTTCTTGATTTTTAGTATGACAAAGAAAGCAATGGTGAATGACATGAACATTTTCCGTGATATAAATAATAATATCGTGTGTAGATTAATTTTGTTTTTGTTTTGCTGATGTTGCATGTAGAGATTTATTGGAAGATAAGCAGAAATGGGACCAAAAGAACGAAAAGAAGGAGAAAGAGAGAATTTTTCTAGTAATAAAAGATCTATTGATAAGGAGATTCAAATCAATATAATTGTATGCGTGCATATCAGGGGAATGAAAAGAGGGACAAAGCATTGAAAGGATAGAAGAAAAAAAGGGGAAAATGAGAGAAAAACTCAGGAAGGAAAGCAGTAAAGAATGGATGAAGACTGAAAAAAAGGAATAAGGAAAAAAGGGAAAGATAAGTCAAATGGAAAGAAAGAAAGGAATTGCGTATCTGAAAAAAGAAAGAAAAAATTGTGTTACAAAACATAAAAAAGAAGGAAAGAAAGAAGAAGAGAAGAAAACAAAATTGATCGGACACAAAAGGATAGAAGTGGAAAAAAATATATTCATTGAAAATAAATGATCCTTTCGTAATTAAGCAACGAACGTACTGATTTTCAGACGGATATCTGTTAATCAATGGGTAACTGCTTAGAAATACAAACAGTACTGAACAACTCGTGGCCTTATACCTGACTAAGAAACGCTTAGTAAATACTATAGGTAAACGAGGGAAAAATCATCGACCCGGAAAAAATAGAAATTGAATATAAAATGAAAAGAGAAAAATCAATAGAAAAACAAACGTAGGAAGCAGAAGCGCCGGTTATTGTGCGCTACGTGTAACACATCAATTGACGTTGGACGATGCATCGAAGTGGGAAGGCACAGGTTCCGACCTAACAATAATGGTACATCTCCAAATCAGAGGCATTCATCACAACTAGTAAGCTTTTGCCGGCGGGCAATCTGTCGCTTCAATGGCGGCAAGCGAGTCGAAAGCGAGGTGATGGGTACCTTTAGATTCCACCGAACTCTAATGATATCCTCGAACTCTTACCACAAGTCTAGTTATTATTGTGTGAAAGTGCGCGGCAAACTAACAAAGACCACGTAGCTGGATAATGATAACAATAGAGGACTGGAAAGGTGAGTGTGTATATAAAGAGTGGGGAAAGGATGTGGAAACAAAAATATATATAATCATCAGATAGTAAGATAAGAACAGAATTTGATAGATAAGTCGATATAAAAGGGAATGTGTACACACCCACCCACGTATATATATATATATATATATATATATATATATATATATATATATATATATATATACAGAGAGAGAGAAAAAAAGAGAGAGAGGGGAGAGAAAAATACTGATACGAATACGATAAGATACACTGTTAAATTCATATGAAAATAATGATATACGTGACAGAACAGTAAGAGATAGTTATATATATATATATATATAGATAGATTGATCTATATACATAGATAGATCGCTATATTGATAGGTATTGAAAGAGTGTTGCAGATGAAGAGATATATTAAAAAGGATATGCTAAAATAGTTTTAAAAAATGAATACTACGCGGTTAAATGTATTTATATATAGCATAACAAGATAAATGACAAAATATAGTGGATGATATATAATGGAGGAGATGGTGGAAATTAGGGAATAATGGAATAAGATAGACACATGCACACATATATTTATAAAGGTATAATTAAAGAAAACACAATTACGTATATACATCTTTTGATATTCATGTACAACTAGAGTGTATATATATATGTGTGTGTGTGTATGTGTGTGTATGCGTGTATATACATATATATATATATATATAGAGAGAGAGAGAGAGAGACAGACAGACAGACAGACAGACAGATAGATAGACTGAGAGAGAAAAAAAAGGAAAGAGATTTTTATTCATTGTGGCTTCGATAACCTTCATAATTAGCCAGTTAACGTAGTTGTGGTGTAGGTTATTCTGGTCACACATTCAAAACCTCTTCATTGCTTTTGAAAAGAAATGAAAAAGATCTCCTAAAGTTTTGAAAGAAAATCATCTTACAATTAGGAAACGGAAAGAAGGGTCACTACACTGATTCTATTGTACAATCAATTCGGTTGAACACACACCCATAAGAGTGAAACTATGTTGTTCCATTCGAACTGAACATAACACGACCAGCTTAGTATGATTCATTGCTAGAACAGCAGGGGATAAGCATATGATTGAACTCATCGTACTAGCAAAAGGCCTACAACTGTGATTATTGACTGACATCAACTAACTCTGGCACGAGACTAATACGATGGAAGACACTGTGTTCATAAATATCAGAAGAGTAATGTAAAGTCTTCGTCAATCTTACAAACCATTGCCCTACAGCCAGTAACGTTTTGAATATTTACTAACCCTAGCTTAGTTTAGCATAGGGTTAAAATAGTGGAGTAACCAGTTCAGATTCGACTCACATGATTAGTGATCTCTATACTAAAGGGGCCTCTAACGATCGTCGTTTGGCAGAGACATTAATTTATGAATTATCAGTATTTATAAAGCTCTGCCAGACAAACCTGCTAAACACAAATTGCTAACGCTGAGATTCTGACCGTTGTACGTTGGTTTCCACTCTAGCTGTGAGTCAGAGTAAGGTATTTCTGGGAAATACCATTAAGTATTAAATGGACGGGTCATTTTCCACGAGTATGTTTTCATTCTTTTACAAATTTTCTGGCTGTGTAACCTCAGTCTTTGTCAGGCGTTGTTGGTTCTAGAATGGCTAATCACTATTCAGAGCACATATTCGATTCGACTGAACATGTCATATCCTTTTTTTTGTGTGTGTGTATTTGGGTGGTGGTATTGGGATTCTTCCAAGTTGCCTCCCTTGTATTAGATGTCTCTTATGATGAGAGGCTCCCAAATGCCACTGATCCAACAACAACCGACGAAGGTCGGAGGATACATGACTGGAATGTTGTAAAAAAATTAATGCATAGACAGGGAAAATAGTTTATATGAGAGATGATGATTTATACATTCGGCTAACGAAATTCAAGCAAGAATTGTAGTAAATATGAGTCGTTTTAGATACATTCACATTAACATAATGGAAATTTTCGTCTATAAAACAGTTAGATATTGATCAAAATTTTTCAATATGGAAATATATGAAAAGACAGCTCACAAATGTTTTCCCTGTGTATAAATCAGCTGCAGCAGCAACCATCTAGCATTCGTCGTTTGACATTGACCTTCTCCAAGATTCGCTAGATTTCTATATCATGGGCGTTGGAGATCCCGTACTTTCTGAATTTGTCTATCTCACCACGTCATCTTACTTTCGGTGGACTACGATTCACAGATGACCTCGTTGTTAGTCGTCATGTGCAGCACTCGTCAAACATGCTTACCACATAACAAGCTCATTGCCAAGTTTCGGTGGTTTTCAGTATATCTCAAACTCCTGTGTCTTCTCTAATATTCTAAACTTTCTTATGATCTCTCCATTGCGAGGTTGGGCATGGACCTCTCCTGTGCCAATTGCATGTTTCTGGGTTTGAGGATTCCATGTTTCAGTTACAAAGATCACTACCGAGAAGATTCATTTATTGTATATCTTAGTGAGATTTCTTTCATTTCTTGGTTTTCGATTTCGATTACCGCGTCTTTGTCCTGAATATGTTTTTTTTTTTCTGTACATAACATTTGTTAGTCTCAATTCATGTGGAAATTTTTCTTATGGACAAAATATCGAAAAATACAATATTTGAAAACAGCTTATAGATATATTGATCAATAGACACAAGGATGCCCTGTTTTTTAAGATTCACTTCAGGCAACAAAAAATGAAAATATCAGGGTTTTTTTGTTTGTTTCACAGTGAACTATTATATAGGCAGCAGGTATCTTTTTTCTCTTTTCGTCACACCCATCCTTCTGATTTTTTTCACAACCATAACATCTGACGACCCAAAATTATCACCACCATCATTTTTAGGGTCTGTGGAAACTGTAAAATGTTTTCGTATGATTTAATGGTTTTTGCTTATTCACTGAACGTCATTTCGGCTTAAAAACGTTTTTCATGGGTACGCTTTACTTTTGAATCGCAGGAAATCTTATTGTGTAATTATCGAAAACATTATGAGAGAGAGGTAAAAAAAGATAAGTAATAAGTTTGATCTCGATTTTGATTCTCAAGGCAGATGACTACGCCACTTTGAAGATCAGTGTGACAAAGCCTTTCTAAGCACTGACCCATCCCCAGAATTCGCTTTCCTGTGCGAGTATGCTCATCTTTAGACTATGAATAGGGGTAAAAAAAAAAAAAAAAAGAAGATTTTTATAACTCCCTGGACATGTGGAGCGGTTTTACCCACCTACTTACGCATTCAATCTTCTTTTCGTCAAACATCATGCGACGAAAAATTCGACCAAGCAATACTGTGGAAGGGAAGAGCTCTATGGAACATTTCCATGGCATTAGTACGAATTGAAAATTTTGAATTTAAACCCTAATGGTTATTGATACGGACAACAAAATCGGTTATTATCAGTGAATTTTGCTATTTTTCTTCTCTTCTTTTCAATCTAACGGGTTGAATATTCAAATGCTAATATAATCTAGATAACATTTTGACCTATAACTATCGACACGTTTACACCGATAACTCCATTCCTGCATATCTGTTGGCCTGAATTTGTACCTTCAGCCCTTGATAGATATTATTTTAGCTCTCATGAGCAGACTTAACAGCGAAAGGCCCGGTGGCAAATCCCAATTTGCTGTTCTTAGCTATTTGACCTTCGTTAGAGAGCGTTGATATACGAAGATTTGACTCATTAGCCCTGAATTTGGAAAGAGAAAATTCCCTGAGACCAAGAACAAATCAAAATGTAGGTAAGCACTTTCAAAATTATGTCCGTCAACATGACATCGCTTACCTACCAGTTGTTGAGCTGTATTAGGTGAGGAGGTCTTGTACGCCCTAGATATTTCAATTCTTATTGATTGTCTACGGATAAAGACCTAGCTTGACAGTGGGGAATCTAGGTGAATTACGTTTTGTAATATGTTGATGCATGAACGAGAAGGATTGAGAACCACTGCCTCCGGAGATGCATTACCAAATTACGTATATTTAAGATTCAGGAATTTACTCTATACACATAATATACATATGCTTCATCCACCCGAATACAACCAAAACCATAGACACACACCTGTGTATATTTTTATTTATAACATTCTGTTAATGTAGTGTTCGATCATAACTTGGTACTCAACAGCTCTACCCTTTGAGTCAAACACAAGCTTCCCCTTAATAAATATCCGTAAGTATGAGTGTTTGTGCAGCTACGTTGCATGTGCATGCGTGCAGGTTTATGTGTGCACGTATATATATATGCATTTGAATATATATATATATATATATATATATATTGTCAAATAAATTAAAGCATTTAATTTGTGTCAAATAATTTATTTGATCCTAGTTTTATGTATCCTTTTTGTAAAAAATTGTATGTGCAAACGATTTATTTGAATGCACATACATCTTAAAAGTCCTTTTGAGGCTTCATAAAAAGCACAGAGTTCTATGAGACTGTTTGTTGTTGATTATCAAAAAAAGAAACAGTAAATCATTGAGGACTTTTCGTCTTAGATTAACACTCGTGACTTTTGTATAAGTTACCTTAAAAATTCAACTGCCCTCTTGATCAGCTATTATTATTATTATTATTATTATTATTAGTAGTAGTAGTAGTAGTAGTGGTAGTAGTAGTAGTAGTAGTAGTAGTAGAACGTGTGTTCACGTATGAGCAAGGAACAGATACCATATTTTTGACTTACTGTAAAGTTATCGGCATAAAAGGTCGTAGCAAAAATTTCAAAATACTAAAATCAGTTAGCTCATGCTTTATAAAAGATGCACTTATCAACTTGCGTGTTTAAATAACATCAAGAACTATGATTTGATTAATAAACACTTAACCAAGTACAATAGTAGTTCTCATTAAGAAGAGAAGCAGCAAATAAATCTTGTTAAAAAAAACGAACAATTACATGCATGCATAATCTAGAAAAGAAATATATATTTAAATGGATTCTATGATTGCTTCTATGAACATTCCTCCTACCTACGAGGGACAACACTGAAAACCCTTTAAACTGACTATGTTATGATATCTACCTACATATTGAAATGAATCGGTTATAAAAATTTCAATAAATACCCTTCGCTTTCAAAAATTACTTTACAATTACTTTTTGTCCTGAATAACTGGATGGAAAATAATATTTCCTATCATGTGGATAGATCTTTTGAGTATGTCTGTTGAGACGATTTTGAATGATCTTCTGTCATCACACAGTGGGTGTTTAATTTTGTTTACGATATCGAAACAATTCAGTTGATTCTCTGCCAACATATCCGACCGAAGGATTCGACAAATTTTTTCCATTAATCATGAAGTAATTCTTTTTTATTAGAAAAAAAACCCAATGGCAATGTATTAATCATGTTGCATGGATAACAAGACATCATGACTCACAACATAGCTCCCCAGAGATCATATGTGAAACTTAGTTTGCCAGAATGTAAGATGTTTTGACCATCTAGAAAAGTTTAGAAAGCTTTGGCTTCGCTACACCCATAATAGATAAGTTCGGCGAATATTGGAGGAGGTCTGTGTCTGACGACGCACTTTAAAAGGCTGATGAGGATGATGAGGAAGTGGGGCATGTCAATGACCAACAAGTATTTCAAGAAACCTTAGATGATAATAGTTAAGATGGGTCATCATAACTGATATCACTGGTCACACAAACAGCTCGTGTGTTAATTTTACTAGATAGAGAATATTAAATGCAAGGCTGGACTCTGGTACATAGCACAATCCAATGATCATTTCTATAAGCATTTATGATTTGAGTAAAGCTCTAAATTCCGATATTAGAAGTTCTTCAAATTTCAAACAATTATCTGTGTTCGTCGTACATAGTGTTCATTTTTCTTCAATGTTTGTCGAACTTTGAAGTACGTGCCATAATTACAAGATCACATAAAATCCTAGCCTTGGAAACAAATTTAATCCGATATTCAAATTGTAGGCACATTCTTATAACGGTTTGATTATATCCATTTGAAATATCGAGTATCGTAATATTTTGATATTTATCTTAACACAGGGACTAAAAAAGTTAAAGATAACTAGCCCCCTTACGAGAAGAGCATTACCATACTTTCATCTTCAGAACCTCTGAAAATAGCCATCGGACGCTCGATCGTTTGTATGGAGTCACTAAAATTAAATTAGCCCTGAGTTCTGCACGAATCTTAAAATCCAAACCTAAATATTATACAATTCACTGTTTTTAACGTTGCATCCATATCTATTTCAGTTCTGAATAAACGAAATTCTCACGTACCTACAATTCCAATAATAATATTTGCTAATGGAAATAGAAAATCTGCATCTTCCCTTGAGGAACCTAAACTTAGTATTGTTTGCAACTTCCCTTTGGAAGCGTTGCCTGCTTCGTATGACGTGCATTTATCAATTTGAAAGAGCCACATTCTCCTTTCTCCCCAAAGGCATCTGAATGGAAGGTGTTTATTCGTCAGTTCCAGTGATGAGTAAACAGCCCTATAGTTTTCCCATCACGATTCCCGAATTAAGGATCACACCTCAGTTACTTTGTTACACCACCAGGGTATCTGATATCACGGCGTGAATCGGTGTCAACTTCCATTTGTCTTTTGACCCAGAATACATCCGGTTATCTGTGTATATGTACATCATATTTCAATCTTTGTTCGTCTCAAAACATTTTTCTCTCATCAGTAATCAATGTATTGATTTAAAAAAAAAATCGGAGGTGAGCTCTATTTTGCACATCGTTTTCTTACCATTTCTAAATCGGGGAATCTTGATATTATTTTTACACCTCCCACAACCCAATCGGAAAGCTGCAGCAAAATCCAACTGACACAGAGATTGACAACGGATTGCTTGAAAAAGTCCCTAGCCTTCCAAAATCCTGACTTTTCTTCTCTCACTTGACCCGATAATCGGACCAGACAGAGTTCGTAAAATCATGCCTGTGGCTTTACCTTTCTAAACTAAATCTCACTCAGCTAGAAAAGTCACTGTGATACCCTCCTCCTTTCTTGGTTCATGTCTTTAGATTCACCCTCACTGTCATCTTTTACCATTATGTTACTCACGATGGTGCCTTATTTCATTCAACTTTTCTTCTCCAATTTTCCCCTTTACCATGACATAGAGATCCTATTATCAATGGACCGCCATTATCAAAGAAATGCTACATAATTCCTTCAACCACCAGCTTAACTTGTCCTTACCTGTATATCAATTCGTCAGATCCTTATATACAACCACCATATATTGAAACAGTATTTCTCACTCAAAATACATCATCTTACTTTCTGATATCGTCGTTATGCACTCAAATAGGAAATTTCATATACTAAAACGGGCAAAAATTCAATCAAAAATTTATTTTATTTGAGATAAGCCCAATAATTTTTCTAAAGGGATTCTCTAATGCAAAATAACAGCGATGATGTTTTAAATTGATGAATGCCTACTTACAGGTTCTATTATAGTCAATGAATTAATGAGAAAATGGAGTTCCGAAGAAAAGCGAAACCAGTATCTTTAAAGGTTCCATAATATAGAGGGTCTCTTTCTGCCCAAATCGTATTCAATAGTAATGGTGCAAAAGTAAGAATTTAGTTTTTTAATGACGAACATAGCCTAAAAATGATATAATACTCACTTTTTATATTTTTCTTGATATATGGGACAGAAGCATTCCAACCTGACGCAAACATTTGCAGTCTTGGCTGACTATCATCTTTTCAGACGACACTTCATTAATTATGCCTTCGAACTATATATATATATATATATATATATATATATATATATATATATATATATATATATATATATATATATATATATATATATATACACACATATACTGGTCTTGGGATTTCTTAGCCATGAAATTTATTTTATTTATCAGCATACCACATGGCAGTTATTTAATCGTCCAATGAGATAACATTCAGAGCATTTGTCAATGTCAAAAAAGTACGTGTGTCCTGTTACCTCTAATAATCATCACTTCGAAAATGTCAAGTCCAAAAATGTATTGAATGATTCTTGTAGTCATCTTAGTCTCCTACCATGAATCCTGATGAACAAATCTACTGTCTATGAATATCGAAAGTTGTAAATATATGCTTTTTTAATAATACATTGATGTACATATGCACATGTCAATGTCTATCTAATTATATTCATCTGTAACCCTCGCAATCTACCCAATTGACTGTATATGTTTGTCATTCTACCTCGTTATGCTATATATGAATACATTTACCATCCAGAGTCTATTTTTGAGGACCATTATATTATTATAGATCTATTTTACACTTTACGTATCTAGCTAGATAACTTGTCATCTAAAGTAAGAAAAAAAAACCTGGGGATATTGGTATTTTCAAATATATATATATATATATATATATATATATATATATATATATATATATATATATATATATACACACACACACATAATACATATGGTACAGATGAGCTTGTTTGTGCACAGAATCCACATTCTACTCTCTCTCTCTCTCTCTCTCTCTCTCTCTCTCTCTCTCTCTATATATATATATATATATATATATATATATATATATATATATATATATATATATGTGTGTGTGTTTGTGTCAGATGTCTGATATTTTCACTGTGTTTAATTTAGATTTATTGCTGAATATCTTGGGGCGTACATATGATGTATTATATGACACGAGAATAAATACGCTATTGATATAATCCCAACCCAAAATGCTCGTTTATCAGAATGTTAAAGAGTAATGGTTGATGTAAAAATATGGAATTGATCCGTGAGAAAAATATATTGTGCTTACTTGCAGGAAAAAATGTCTACTGTGCACAAAATTACTGAAAAGTTCTAAGGCAAATAAAATGATTGTTTGTTCCGTAATCAAACACACTGCATATCTCTAATGAAAATCATCCGTGGTCTAGTGTTTCTATGGAAGAATAAAAGCTTTATGAATATATATCTCAGGGTAGATCAATAATTTTATTGCCTGACACATTTTTGCTGAATTAAGCCTAGACAGTTTCTTTGTGTGATGTTTGGTTGATGTGATCTCTTTTTGTTAGTTTAAGTGAATGAATTGAAGGCGGAAGGGATTATGTTGGTGAATTATCATTTTTTGCTAAAGTAAACAGTTTTACATCATTGGTTTAGGGTCTTATTGATGCGCACGCACACACTCACACACACACACACACACATACGCTTACATGTGTGTGGATGTGTTTTGATAGGTACTCATGACAAACCTGTTTCACGAGGCTGCGGTAAACAGGTAGATTTTGTATTTAAAAATATTAATTATTTTACTTTCATTATCTACAGCTTAGTTTTTGTGCTTTTTTTAGATTCGAATGACTTCCACTTCCCAAACATTATAAACAAAGAAATCGTTTGACGAAACAGAAACAACGTCTCCAGCATTCTGAAAAAATACAACAAACTGGAGACTGATTAGGAAAAGCTCAACAAAAGCAATCAACGGATCAGCTTTTAAAACCCCTTCTACCAGAACCTTCATTAACCTTTTAGAAGACAAATGGCCCAACAATTAACATCAAATCAAGCCTTAACGATCCTACAAAGACAAGCAAAGAATACCAGCTTACAATGGAGAAACATTCTCAATTAATCCCAGAAATAAGCAAACACTTAATAAATTTGTAGAAGTATGCATTGATATAACGGAGATCAAATCCATAATTAGAACCCTCTTCCAAAAAAAAAAGATACATGCTGCGAAAAAATTCAGATCAACCCACCATCCAATTCAAATGTTGGAGCAAAATTGGTAATACATTTCAAAACTTGATAACCGATATATCCCGATAGAAAACATATTACATAAAATCATCATCAAAAACACCCTTGAACATAAGAAAATATGAAAGAGAGCTACAACAGAATAATCATGAATAAACAAACCAGAAACAACAACGAAATAAATAGCAACCACAAAGCAAAACAATTGCACACATGGTGATGTGCTTAACAAATTAATTGTAAATACCATTGAAGAACCTAATAAGAATGAATTTTCCATTGCAGCCTTGAATACTAGTTCCAAGATTAGGGATCACGCGAATCATTCAACAATGATATGCACTAAAATTACTACAAATATGTATGGAATTCAAGGAGAACAGGTGTCATGAAATGGGATGTCTTAGAATTAACATCAACACACAAAAAAACAACACCCAAAAATACCTCGACGAAATTAATCAGAGGAAAATCACCCCTAGGAACGAAAATGCAACGAATTGATGAGAAATCATTTTCACCGGAAATCCCTACGCAAAACTCGACGAAACAACAGAATTTCTATCGACTGGATTAACTACTAAATCAAAACACAATTAGATTATTATATCGACGAAAAGGAACAGTGATAATACAAAAGCTCCTATTAAACTAAATACCAGTTCAAAATACTGAACCAATATGCTGACCAGTTTGACTATGAAAGATGTTATAAAAGGATAAAAAAACATAAAAAAAACAAAAAACAAAAACGAAGCAACCACAACACATTGTACGTAGAATTCAAATCCAATATAAAGCGTAAAACAAATATCGTATGAAAAAAAAATATCAACATAGCATATACAACTCCAGGGAAGTATTTTCATGGCATCTGGAACGGTTACATCCAATTTCGGATAGATGATATTTTGTTACAATGATTATATTTGGTGCCTACACCAGGATAAAGTAGTGTGTTTGCATGATGAAGTCGTGGAGAATTTCAAATATTATGTATTCTGAGGAAGATTTAAGATTTTGTGTATATTTGTTATCACTGTCAATTTAAGTTGTTTTACAATTACCAAATAGTCATTGTATCTTTATTACTCAAAAGTAATATTATTATTATTATCATTATTATTATTATTATCATAATTATTAGGATGATGATGATGATGATGATGATGACGGTGATGATGATGATGATGATGATGAAGAAGATATTATATAATCTAACAAAACTTTTGACATATAGTACATATCAATTCGTGATAAAATATAATAATAACAATAATAATGATAATAATGATGATAACAATTATAATAATAATGATGATGATGATTATCATCATCATTATTATTGTGTTTGCACGTTCACACCAGATGGCTCAAGACTGACCTCAAATATCCTCAAATACACAACCTTCGATTCAGCATCCCTCAGTCTGCCGCGGTGCTATGGTTTGCAATTTTTGCCCAGGTACCGGGTAGTGATTGTCGGAGGGAGTTTTTTTTACTCTCATTCATATTCACTCAGTGATCTGCAGACAGAGCCACGTCTAAGATATTTCATACTCCTTTTTCCATGAGCAAAACTACCAGATCTGGTCTGGTCTGAGTCCAGCGTTTTCCATGGCTTTTTTTTTATTTATCCAAGATAGTCTTTGCTTTGAGTTGGCATCATTTTTCTATGCCCAGATCTACGTAGTTTGCGTAGTTCCTAGTGTAAGATTATTGCTGCCCTGTCATACCTTTAATGGACACGAAGCCCCCTCAATACTCCCGGACTGTCCAAAGAAATCTGGCCGACTTTTGTAATGCTGTCATATGGATGATCTCTGTCCTTCATCGGATTCCTAGTTCCTCAGCCTCTTTACTAGGTCCCTAGGCTTCGAACATCGTTAGAACATCCGACATTTTTCTTATAGTTTAATCTCATGATAATTCCCGAGAGAGAAAATGGTCCAATTAAAAAGCAACAAGAAGGCATAAACATGAAAAACAGGAAATCGATTTGTATGCACGGGAAGAAGATAAAGTTAAATAGGTCTAATGATAAAATAACCAACAACAAAGACAGCTTTCCTGCTAAATGCCACATTGGATTTAGAATCAATCACAAAACAGACATGTGTTTAATTTTAAATCCAGATTATGAGCTGTTCTTGGCGCTTTGTTTTATGAAAAATAAATTAGCACCGCAACATGTATAAGCACGATAATTGGCATACAATTAAAAATGGATAAGGCTTAATCTGAATTTAATTATCCTCGTCGATGAATAACTTTTGTTTTTATATCAAATTCGCTCTGATTTAGAGGAAATATATTATGAAAAAAAAAAGGCTGTTATAAGGAAGATACTGCTATGCCTATTTTGAACTTCTAAATATTAAAAAAAATTTGTTGATTTTTTTCAACAAAATAATGAATTTCAAGAGATATGCTAAGGGAGTTATTGAAATTATATTCAGATTTGGTTGTATCAAAATGTTCCATTTTCCTTGCAGCTTCTCTTAGATAATCATAAGAGAACAAATGTCGGGTTCAAACTAATTTAAAAATTGACCAAATAATCCCTCTGATGTGGCGTTTTTGACTACTTTTCCAGTCATTATCGAGGTCTCATAATCATATTTTTCATAACTACCCTATAAAAGCAAACTAATATATATATATATATATATATATATATATATATATATATATATATATATATATATATATATAATGTTGACGTACATTGCACTCAGAATAATAAAAATAAGATCCCATTTAGTCAATATTTTATATATTATGAACTTTTACTTTCATAACAGTCGGTTTCATACATTTGGGGTTTTAAAGTAATTATTGTATAAACCTTTTTTTGAATTGTTGGTCCGTCAGTGTCATTATGCAATGTTTCGGGTTTCTTTTCAAGCAACTTGAATTCAGCATCGTTGCTTGCTTAGATTTTTTGAATTTGAATATAGCGCAAGTTTTTTTCTCTTTTTCGACTTCTTTCGAAATCGACAACGGTATTGTTCTCATGTTCATGTTTTTCTGTAAAATGTGCGTTCATGCCTGCACAGTGATATCAACTCCGTCCTCTGAATACACATATATGCTTATGGATAGAAGGTAAATAGTTACAGTGTGCAGAGAGAATGATGTTGCAATGCCTACGAGTGGATCTTTTGATTCTATTTTTAAAAAGTCAAATTTTTGATTGACCACATGCTTGAGTTTAATCAATGCAAATTTGTGCAAATAATCGTATTGTTATACATTTGAGACCATGGCGATCTTGCACATCTTTCAGATTATTCTTAACAAATTTACCCTTTAGTTATCTGGGAAACTCATGAAAATAATGCGTACATGGTTGGTTTATTTTTGAATACGCATGCACCCAGACAGATAGACAGACAGACACACACACACACACACACACACACACACACACACACATATATATATATATATATATATATATGCATACATACATACATATATATATATATATATATATATATATATATATATATATATATATATATATATATATAGTAAAAAGTGGGTTTGCTCCATATTCTAATATTCATATCCAGCTCTACTCTAAAACAAATTAACTTTCATAGTATAATGAAATAAATCAATGAATATATTATTATATTATGCTATACTGTTAGCCTGATCCGTACCATATGCACCGTATATATATATATATATATATATATATATATATATATATATATATATATATATATATTTGCAAACGGTTCATATGGCCTGGACTTAATGATTCAAAGTATCCGTTAAAAGTGCAGGATTGAAGCGAGATGATGAAAATCCAACGATGAAAATTGAGGAGTGTTAGGGAAAAGATTTATCTTTTTCTCATCTTGAGGTAAAAATCAGGATTGATGATATTTTTTTACAAATGTAAAAGTTAAAAGAGTTTGGATTTTTTTTTCTATCTTCAATGTTTTAAATTGAAGTGTTGGGGGTGGGGTCTTTGTATCAAACTCTGGTATCAAAATCGAAGGGATACATTTTTCCCCAATTTTAAGGATCAAAATCTTTTTTACTTTTTTCATGGGTCAAAATCGAAGAAGCATTTTTTTTTTTTTTTCGGGTCACATTCTGAAATTTTTTATTTCACTTTTAAGTGTCAGAATTGAGGATGAAACTTTTATCGGTAGAAAACAATACCAACTTTGCTATCGATTTCTAAGTGTCAAAATCGTGTCAGAATTTTCCCCTTTCTTATAGATTAAGATTTTGGGGGATTTCATTTTTAGGCTCAATAATTGAAACCTTTTTTCAATTTCTAAGGGGTCAGAATAGTATTGTAAAATCACTTCTCCACTCGTAGTGTTCAGAATCGAGGGAAAATTTCATTATCATCATTGGATATCAACATTTAGGGGAATTTTTTATCCCCTTTCAAGTAAAAATTGGGCGGCAAGAATTTCTCCTTTCTATCTTAAGAGTCAAAATTAAGGATGTTTTTCACCACCTCTAAGAATCAAAGTCAAGAAATTACAAATTTCACATCTCTACTTAAAAAGCTAGTAGGAACTTCTTTTTTTGTCTTTTAGGGATCAACAGCAAGCATTTTTTCATTCTACTTTTATCTCTGTTTCGGGACATAAATCAGGGTAAAAAGTGCTTTAGTATATGTCATTCCTCAACCTTCCAGGCAACGCCGGGTACTATTGACAGCTTTTAATAACTCATTTATTCTAATTTCAGTTTTCATCAGAGTTTCGACTCGACTCAAGCTTATCGAACGATGATAGAACATAAAGTTTGAATAAAAACGAAATTTTAGTTAAGAAGGACACCATAGTTATCGTGCTATAGGAAAATAATCAAAAAGAAGAACTTTTTTTATCAAAAAATTAACTTCTTTCATGGCAAAATATAGCTAAAAAAATTTTTCTTTCAAGTCAGGGGAAAAGTACGGCCAAATTTGACCAAATTGGAATTTTAAAGATCATTTTCACGTCTTTTATTTAGTTTCAAACTTCTATCGACTCAATGACGCAACCATCTCCATTATTTCATACCAGATTTTATAGCAACCCTATAATTGCTTTTTTTTTTAGCTGTTATCTTATTTCACATGGACCAATCTATTATAAGTTTCAACAGGGATTTGATAAAACAATAAGACAAAGATACATCAATTTTATAGTTGAATATGCACACACACATATATATATATATATATATATATATATATATATATGTATATATATATATATATATATATATATATACATATATATATATATATATATATATATATATATATATATATATATATATATATATATATATATGCACAACTACGCACCCCTCCCTTTTAAGGTAATATACCCATTTCAGATGTACATCATGCCTTAACATGCAGATTATGATGTTTTAACGAGTTGAAATGTACTTAACAATCCTCCAACCGTAAGGATAAGTCTAATTCCGAGAAATTAGCAACTAGGCAATCAAGCTTGTACAGAAAAAGTGCTTTTTTTTTCAATCAGTGATCGAAAAGAGCCAACTCTAAAATATTTCATGGAATTTTTTCTATCCTGTTCTTTTTTTATTATCAGCCTCTTGTACCAAACAAAACCACCCTATAATACTTTGATGGCAGCATCTAAATATATCACCGCAAAATATTTTAAACCAAATATTTCAGCATTTTCACCAATTCTATAGCATCAGAAATCAACTTTCCACCCGTACAGAGAAACTGAAAACGCGCAATAATAGCCCCTTACGGATAATTCCATTTAAGGAAAGAAAAGAATTAATGTGAAGCAGTAAAAGAAAATAAAGGGAATCACTGTCGACAATTTTTAAAGGTGCTGAGGCCAACATCGGTTCAATTTCCTTCCATTTCAGGTAAATTACTAAGGATCACTTCAGCGGCAAAACAAGAATTATCCGCACCGGCCATCTTATGATTAGACTTTCGGAGCCAATTGTCTTTGTTCCACTATGTCTTATGCCTGATTAACTTGGATCAACGGACAATATTGCATTATGGGCAAACGGATTCACCATTGCTAAAACTGTCATTGCTGTCCAGTCAAGCGAACGTATTTGCTCATTCGTTCGTAAATTCATTCTGCTGTTTGTTCATTTTCATGGCCATAGCCGTCAACGATGTGT
>OY735200.1:36019116-36036616 GCA_963457665.1 Thysanoteuthis rhombus | reverse complement strand
GATTTAATTAATCAAAAATATACAGTGGCAGTTAGCTATTCGAACAAGATCAAAATTATGGTGAGTGACGAAATGAGTGGCAAAAAATATTTACCTTTTTTCTGTTATTTACAACAATTACTCTAAATACTACTCATATCATTTGGTTCTAATTTTTTAGTGCCGTTTTCTGATTAGAAGTTTTCATTAATAGTTAAAACAGCTAATTGGCGTCTTAAAAAATTGGTAATAATGATAGTTTCTTTCGCTATTGAAGATTATTTTTCTTTTAACTTTTAAGAAAGAATATATTCTAATATTTGTGAACTTTTTTTTGTGAGACTATTTTCGCCTTCAACCAAACGGTGCATTACAGCCGGGGATAATTATTCAAGGTACCTCTAAAATGTTAGGATTCAAATTTTAAGAGATTTAAGGCGTTTTTTTTAATACTATATCACTAAATTTCTAAACTGGACCCTTAGTTCACGTTTCAAATTGGGAAATGCTGCAATATAATTCTAGGATACCTATTCTGTTATTCTGTGGAAAAATTCCATTTACATGTTTGCATAATCAGGCAACGCTATATTTTGTAAGTTTTTTCACATGTTAGATATTCTTACAGAACTTGAAATTTTAAGCAGGTGGCTGGGTTTCAATATATGATGCAATAAAACTGCTGAATATTTTACTTCATCGATAAATCTGCTTTCCAAAACACAAAACCAAAGGATTAGGGGTTACGAACATTATATGGTGGTAACTTCTATTCTTTCCTCAGATCAGGGTTTGTTTTTATTCCTAGGGGGATTTTTTTTTACTCAGGGTCCTAAACCGAGGGGGGAACTTCTTTTATTAATCTTCCACTTTTAGGATTCAGCATTGAAGTAGGGGAGCATTTTGAACACTTTTACGGTTCAAAATTAAAGGCCGACTATTTTCTCCTGGAGAGGTCAAAAACGGGGATTGGGGAACATTTTCTCATCTCATTTAAAGGTTAAAATCGGTGAATTTTTTTCTCTCACTTTCTGGGATCGAAACTTTGGGGAGGGTGCTTTTTCATTCACTCCTGGGGGTGAAAATCAAGGGGGAATTAATCAAAGTTTTGGTTTTTGGAGAGTTTAACATTGAGGTGGACTTTTTTAGAAGAAATATTTTCTTTTTAATTTTAGGGAACACAATCAATCAGAAACTTGTTTTTATTTTCAAAACTCGGGATCAGGTCGGAGGAAAACTTCTTCTTCACGTTCATGGAATGCAAGAGGGAATTCTTCTCCCTTTCCCAGGTCAAAAGCAAATGAAAACTTTTTTTTACATATATTTCTCTTTTAGAAGTGAAAAAAAAACACGGGAAACATTGTTATTATATTGTAGTATTTTTCCTTTACGTACTGACGGGTACACTATCAGTTGAAAATAAAATTTTTAAAAAGATTGAAAATATCAGGTCGTCTGTTGCCACTTTGCTTTTAATAAAACTCCCATTAGCATCTTGACACCAGAAAAGGTGCAAAGTAAATGAGTATTTACCATTATTTTCGATGGGAAAATTTTGAGCATTTTCAAACCAAAAAATAAAAATTTTCTGCGTCAACATGCCTCGATGACAAAGCCAAGGTGACGATTGATATTATGTCTGATAATACAGACGTCGGGCATTCAAAAAAAAAATATAGTAAATGAATTATCATTCATCAGTCAGGTTTTGGGAGAGGGGTGGATGAAAAGGGGTTGATACCTTTTCACAGTATATCCCCCACTCTGCTTTTCGATCATCTTAGACTTCAATTCCCAAACTGTTATGTTTGAACACTTTCTTCAGACATCTGGCATTCTTCAACTTCAATTATCATTTTTTTTATTTAATAGAAGGTACAATTATTATTGCATTTAAAACAAATACACGTATAAATACACACATATAAATATAAATACAAAATTATTCTGTCATAGGAAAAACACAATCATATATTTTTCATTTCATCTAATTTTTAAAATAAATTTATTGTTTTCATTTGGAAACTACTTACACTCCTCATTTTCTCACATAGCATTTCGTCTTAGACTGTACGATCTTCTTTTAAAAGTTGAGACATGGAACAAACTCGGAATTAGATCCTTTGCATAATCAATCAACTTGGTGCTAATATATAAAATGAAACAGCAATACGCACATTTAAAAAAACAAAAAACAAAGTTAAATTTTCAATAAACAAAGTTCTTACAAAGTGTTGAAAATTTTAAATGAAAAAACAAACAAATCAAACACGTCCTCGATTAGCTGATCAAATTTTGGGGTTGTAGTTATTTACAGAATATTATATAGGTAGAGTAATTTTCCGAAAAGAAAGAAGTATTATCATTAACAGAATAACTCATATTTGGAAAATTGAAAAAAATGTATCAAAAAAATGCTCATAGTATACAATTTTTAAAAAGATTAACTTTAATAATCCCTCTTTTTTATGTATAGCAACTCATGTATGTAAATATAACATTGTTAAACGATTAACACAGATTTTTCGTTGAAAATTTCGATGAATTTCTCTACTGTTTCAGTATTTTTCTTAAACAGACTTTTTTTTTGCGAGTGTGGTTTGACAAATTTACTTAAGATTCAAGAAAGAAACGTAGGCAAGAACATTAACCAGCAGCTAAACCCACCTTAGCAAACAGAAGAATAAACAAACAAGATTTTGCATATAAGCTCCTTATACGGTTTGATTTCATCACAACACATCCGTGTATGTTTTGACAATACTCTTTCTACTTTTGTCACTCATCAAATCATATTAATAGGTTCTAAAAACGCTGAATTGAACTGTTATAATCTAAAACCAGGGAATTACCCCAAAGAGTATTCAAACAAGAATCCCATACATCAGAAGTCACAGTAAAAAAAGCCTAATAGACACAGATAAACCGGTTAAAAAATTAAAGATATGCATGATAAACATCATTTTATTAATTTTTTAGTATGTCAATGTTATTTTTCCTGTGACATATTCTCAGTCTATCCATTTACTCACAAATATTCTTTCTACAAGTACCGCCTGCTATTCAAAAGTCCATTTTACAGGACTTTGCATTCAATAAAATTTACATATACACACGTCTCCCTGACTCTCGGAAAAAAGCATGATCGTGAAGTATTTACCTTTGATTCATACGGGAAAGTTTTTCACCCCCCTTCCCCCGATTACTTTCTGTAGTTCCCGCCTGCCTCAATGACAAAGTGAAGGTTTATTATCTGCAGTGGATGACATGGGGAGCTTGAACTACGACAGTATATATGACTGTACCACCTTACACATTTTTATATCATTTTTTAGGGGAGTCATGGTGACATACTGGTTTATTCAATCCGAAAAATGTATTCCTTTTGAAGCACCACTAAATCTATAGGGATTGCAAACACACACAAGCAAATACAGAAACACACTCACACATACACACAAACCCACACATATAAATACATGCTAATATATGAGCCATCTGATGTTTCTTTTGTTTATGCACTTGAAGACTAATCGACATAGTATTTGGCATGCAGACTCACAACACGTCATATTCCAACATAAGATATATTGGTTTGACTTTGGATTTAAATCGAAGTCACCATGGGTAATTTCTCTGACCTTAATTATTCCAAACTGTCATCTTCATGATTGGGACTAAGATCCCTTACCGGAAAAAAATCCTTTATGGATGTGTTGTACTTATTGTCACCCTGCCGAAAACCAAGCGTCAAAAAAACTGAAAAATGATAGTTGGGAAAGTGCAATGTATTTTTCAGTGTAAGCTTTTCATCTCCCCGACCCCTTTCCCTTTTCGAAACGTAACTAGCAGACTAAATAAAAATCAGGGCATTTGTTTGTTTCTTTTAAGTAAAGATGGTGGTAATTGTAAGTAGTCATTGACTTAAGATTTTCTACTTCGGGCATTTTGAAGTAAAGATCATTCATTTCTCTTCTTTTAAATAGTAAATAAAATATCAGTTATCTATATCATTCCACAAGGAAATGTGCAAGATATTCCAAGTTTCTACGAGCAATCTCATCCTCGGTCTCTAATTCATCTTATGTCGAAGATCATCTGTATGATACTCTTTTTTTTTTTTGCTGTATGGAATATTATAAAGCAATCTTTGATAAACATTTACCGTCATCAATATATTTCAGTTGTATTTTAATGTCTTGTTTGAGTAGGAAAATTAAAATATATATATATTTCTGTACTTACAATCGATACAAGCTCCATAGATTTTCATAAAAGTTCAAGTTTTGGAAAATGATTGTTGTGGGGATTTGGGGGAATCTGTTAACGATATAACTGAAATACAGACTAGATTCTTGAATTCTGACTGAAGCACGGTCGTCTTCAATCATTTTTCTCTAACATAATGATACAGGCTTCCTTGGTCAGGATAGAATTTCAATTTTTCAGCTTTGTCCAATTCGAGCATCAAAACATACACACTGAAGAATGCAGCTCGTTGTTTTGTGGTGTAGTGGAGACCGGATGCTGATGATGCAATGCCATTGGCCAGTTTGGTGTTCGAGGAAATGTTGTTTTTCGTCTTTGAGGCTGTCCTGATCCAGAAATCAGATATCGCAGATGATGCAAATGTCCAAGTCAGAGCGCAATCATAGCATATCGACGCTCTGCTTTAGTTCCCAAATTAGTATTGCACATATTTCTAACATTACATTAATTTTGTTTTCTGCTGTGTGGCTTCTTGAAGGTTGCCTGATTGGTTGTGGTAAGAAAACAGGGAAAGAAAAAATTGGAAAGGAAGGAGACAAGCCCTTTTGAAGACAACTTTTGTGGGCTCACTCTTTGAAGAACTAATATTGCAGTCAGTAGGGTTTTTTGGTCACTCGGGCTCTGCCAAGTGTAAAATGGTTCTATGTTAAGTGACAACTCACCACAAATGCTACTGTAGGACTTTGTAGGGATCGAATTGCGATTAAGTCTACGCCATGGAGTTTTTATGACAAAGTGTGGTGCGTGCATGACCAGCAAAATCTTTAAGCAATTGGTGTGTATAACATGATCTATGCACAAGTCAGGTGGTTCAGACTATTGCCCCAGTTTAGATGGTTAATTTCAGATACAAACTTTTCCTTGTTTATAACCAAGAGGAAAAGACCAAAGGGGTTATGTTCTGGCAAGCAAAAACCCTCTCCACACTTCCACATCTTCCAATACAGTCATAGAAATTATTATCCTGCCAGTGACTTACTATTGCGGCACAGAGAATTCAGGTTGACCTGGAACAAAATAGTCAAGTAAGAGCATTTGATGTTACTTAACATGATCAAATATGTTGCTCCAAGAGACTTAAAACAAAAAAGCACCCCGACTTACGGATAATCGTTTCGTTGGCTGGACGTTTTACAGAGAACATTTTTGCCGACTTAATGTTCTGCCGACTGGGCTTTTTTATCGGTTGGGAACCTCTGGGCACAACGGGCCTATCTCAAGCCTCACCATGATATAATATTCGGGGCATCCGTGCTGTTTACTAAGGGTTATGTTTGATTCATTGTTTTCATAAAAAAAAGCAATTCACAAAATAACCAGGATACATCTCTGAAGAGACTTCTGCTCTAGAGGTGGGTTACAGATGGATGGATATGGAAGAAGTCGTATCATAATCTAACAAAAATCAAGAAGCAACACTGGAAAAATATGTCCCGAAGAAAATTACTCCATTTTTTCTATTGATTACTATGAACTTTGAAGATAAAATTGGTTACCGCTGATTTCAAATGGAGTCAATTTCATTTAAATTATCGATAGGGTTTGCATTCAATTTGATTTCAGTCGATTTGTTTTTTACATATATTTGATAAGCCATTAATGCCAAATGTAAGTAACTGAACTTATTTCTGATTAACTGAATTTACTTACCGAATATGCTTGAATTAAATAAAATGAAATATATATAATCAATTCGATTGTGCCGAACGCTTCTTCTTCTCAGATAGTTGTGTACTTCGAAACGGTTAATTTTTTTTCATCAGATACACTTTTCTCTGTACCATACAGAAAATACCGTCTTGGTCGAAATGCTATAAGATATATATTCTATTGATTTGAATTCTTACAAAACTTGTTTGGTGCTGACAATAAGAAAATACTTAAAGATTTCAGAGTCTTCCTACTAGTTGATAGCAAACAATACTTCAAAAGCAAAAAAAAAAAATGTACATATGATGGGCAAGAAAAAAAAAGTAAAGAGTTCTAAAGTTGTACAATGATCTATACTTCAGGGAATCCATTAAAGATGTTTATAATTGCTCGGACAATATTAATGGAACGAAATATAAGATCTAAAGAGGCGGGAGGCAAAATTTTATCTCTGAACATTTTTCTCTTTGCTGTAGTAAACAAGTTAACTTCACAAGTTAATTTCACGAGTTTTGCAAAGGATATTTATTTGCCAAAAGTTTCAAAAGAAACCTATTATCAAACATTTGTAGTGTGTCGTTCTATCAATCGATAGGTTCGTCCATTTTTATTGATTTGCATAGAATTTTCTATCCATATGTGTAATTTGTATACCATCATCAAATTGGGTTATATTTCCTGTTTTCAATAATTAAATTTCACGCAATCTCTCTCTCCTTCTTTCTCTCTGTCTTTCAGTTTCTCTCTCCCTCCCCTCTCTCTTTATATATATATATATATAGTAGATCTATCAGTTCGTAGCCTGATGCAGTTATTCGCAAATTGAATCTCCACTTCATAATGATCGATCGATGTGAAAATGGGATTAATGAAACAATTAATTCTTTGTTTCATCAATACGTTAATGAATTAATGAATTAGAAGCACATACACACATGTATATATATATATATATATATACATATATATGAATTTATATATATATATATGTATATATAAATTTATATATATGTATATATATATATATATATATATATATATATATATATATATATATATATATATGTGTGTGTGTGTGTGTGTGTGTGTGTGTGTATGAGTGCGTGTGTGTGTGTGAATGATACAACGCTATTTTTGCTTTCGGCAAAGGCCGATAGTCATGCTTCGCACTCACATTCTTTGCCTCTCTTTGATTCAATCCCTCCCATTTCTTTTCATGATTAATTCATTGGTTTATATAAGCCAGTGCATGATTTTCTCTATGTGCCTCATTAATAAAACAGTTTAGTCTAAATATTTCCCCTCTCACTCCCTTGCTCCAGGCACATTTAATTCCTAATAAAGTGAATCATTTTGAACTTTTTTTCAGTTGATTGTAATTGTCAATATCTTTATGTAACTCTGCATCTCATTGTAAAGTCATAGTTGGTTAGTTTAGTTGACTATTGTTGTACTAGTGAGTCCGATCATCTCAAATTTGTTGCCCTGTGCGGGATTGATTGACAACTTGTCATGCAAATTGGTTGCATTCATGTGCTCGTTCCGTATTTTGCGGCTCATCGGCAACTTTATGACATTCTAAGTTGAAATTATCAAATATACCTTAGTGAGAAAGATGAGATAACCTGTCCTGCGATTTATAAATGATGAACTTCAATCTTCACTGTAAAACCCAAGTCTAAGCTGTGTTGCCTATGAACGGTTGTGACATAAAGTTGAGACATGTTTTCACAATCTTGTCTTCGTCCTGATTATTCAAAAAAAATTTGGGGGGGTTGATGGAGAATAGGGGTTAAGTCAATTCCATTATTCTCTTATCATAGGTCAATCTATTACAAGAATACACATTCCTTTCATAAAGACAGTTATTGGAGATAAACATATGAACCCACAGCTTTCGGTGGATGGATAGTTTATTTGTGACGTCATTATTTGGACATCTTTATTTTTATTCACAAATTTGACGCTCATCTATTCACTCTCAGTATTTGACTAGTTTTGTATCGTTTTTTCTTTTTCTAGCGTTTCAATTATAAATGCAGTTTTGTGTTTTCACGGTGGTAGTACATTGACATCAGCTTTATAAACTGTGACACTAATGGGGGTCAATCAAAATAGGCCTTCAGTCATCAACATGGTAAATCTACGGAGAGCCACATGTGTCAGGGACGGAATTTTACCGAATATTTCTTATGCATGTGTGTGTCTATTTGTATGTGTGTGTGTGTGTGTGTGTGTCTGTGTGTGTTTGTGTGTGTGTGTGTGTGTGTATGCATGGGCGTTTGTAAAATGTGAACAAGTGTGTATAAGTGTGTGTGCATATATGTGTCGGTCTGTCTGTCTGTCCGTCCGGGATTGCACTTGTGTGTATATATCCACCTAAAAGCTTATATGTGTTACACGAGGGCGAATCAATGTCTGCACCCAGAAATCGTAATTACTTGAATAATAATCCGATATCCACGAGGTAAATGTTCGATCTACACTGTAAATGGAGACGTACTATTTTTCAAAATTCATATTCAAGAGAAGAAAATCAATAAAAAGTGAATTATTAGTACCAATCATCCATGCAAATATCCCTATATTTATGTTTGGTGGATATTATTTTAATCAGCATCGCTCTAATATTATTTACTTTTTTTTAATACAAAATCGATCACTTTAATTTAGTTTCAAAACTGGACTAGTTTTCATGAATCTTCTGGAGACCTTATTGCGAGTTACTTTTTTGAATACACCGGTTCACAAAAATTGCCCAGGAATACGCTAGATACACAGTTTCAATTTAAATTTGATATAATGCACGTTTAAACAACCAAATCGAAATGCATGTAATTTTATCAACATTTCTCCCTGAACTGCTCATGTTTCGTCCTGAAAAAAAAAATCAATCAGATGGGATTTAGACTTGAAAGTTATCAACACAGATTGCAACTTATGTGTTAAACAACGAGTTTTATACTTCATAGCGAATTTTCTAGAACCCATCCGTATATATTGATACGTAAAAATGTTTATTTCTAACTGTTCAAGGGGGTGTGGGTTTGACTGCTTACAAAGTTACCAAATTATTGCCCCCTCTTTAGGAATATATCTTACGAATTTCATCATTTCTTTGTATTTTTGTAGCATCGTTTTGAAATGATAAAAAATTGGGTACTTGATTTTCAAAACGATTCCGATTAATATAAATTATTTTTTGAACTACATTATAAAAATTACGGTCACCCATACAGAAACACTGAGAAAATTACACAGTATTTATGCATTTTTTATGTCCTTATTTCACAGTGCCAACGTATATCCCTGTCCGATTTTGATAGAAATTATATGGCAACCCTGTTCTTTATAAAACTCGACTATTGTAATTTTCTGTAACTTTTGTAGATTGAGAAAAAATCCTAAGCCATCTTGTATTGAGGTGAATGATCATGGAAAGCTGATTTACTGTTATTTTTATGTTTGTGCAATAATCAATAAGAGATCACTACGATGAGATTAAAATAATCTAACTGTTTACACATTAGTTATTACAGGCATTCTAAAAAATGATGAAAATCTTGTAAAAACATTTTTTAAAATACTGTACGAGAATATCGTAACATTGAATAAATGAAAATATTAATGATGTATCTAAATGGAACAATCTTATTTTTACGAAAGTCAGTCACATTTGGGTACATACCACTAAAATATCCATTCTGTGCCACTGCATTAATATTCTAAAAAAGTTAACCATAAAATACATAAAAATATATCAATTCTGCGGCAAAATAACATTTTGTGAAAAAAGATTATACAACTTTATTAAATCGTTAATATTTTTTATTCATTTAGTGTCAAGATATTCTTGTTCAGTGGTTTTTATATTTTTGCAATTTCACTAACACAATGTGCAGGCCAAAATAAATTCTCATTGGTATAAATATGTTTTTGAAAACAGAATTTATTTTTATATGCGATTTAAATTGATTTTTTGTCACTGGTGTCAACATCGCCAAGTTGGAGTGAATTTTTATACAATATAATTTATAGTGAAAATGATTTCCTTTTTTTTGCCATTTTAAATCATTTCTAAGACTATCTAAGTCTAACACTTAGCCACTATTATATCTGTGGTCAGTGAGTTTCGATCTCTCTACACCAAGGGAATTGTTCTGTGAGACAAACTGCGAAAGAATCAAAATTATTCAAAGCCCATCTAGAGATGATTAATGAAAACTGGATTGGAAAAACAAAGGAATCGGAATAGATGACATATACATAAGTAACCTCTGATTTGCTGACAACATCATCCCTTCTACAGAGATCTTCCTGATGTTAAAAGACACAAGGATCGGAATAGAAAGAGAAGATAGAGAAAGTAGACCACCACATCTATCCAGGACAAAAGATCCCCATGAAATCTTCAAAAGAAGCAAAAATCTAGCGAAGAATCAATCGTTGGTAAGCTTTCAGGTAGAACCAGCGCAACATCCAAGAACAAGAAACCTCATCAATCATTAAAAGAAAGGTATAAACCAATGCCTCCTCCCGACAGTCATCTATGGGGTTGAAACATTGAACTTAACCAGAGGATTGACTTTCAAGCTAGGAACCATGCAAAATACACAAGAAAAAGTCATGCTCAACTTCACTTGGAGAGATTACGAGACGGTACCATATATCAAGGAAAAGAAAGGAGTCCGAAATATCACAGAAAGCACCAGAAAACTCAAATGGTAATGGGTTAGCAATGTGGTAAGAATGTCAAGCAATAGCTGAGTATCCTAACTCATCACGAAGATCCTGAAGATATCATATGTGAAAACGTGACCAACAAGATATGAGATGGTTAAACAAAAACCACAAGTTCAGAAAATATTTGCTCCACGACGCCCTTGATAGATATGTGTTAGGAATTCGGGGGAAGGTCTATCTTCAACAACAGAAACTATAAGGCTGCAGCTGCCACTGCTGATGATATATAATGGTTATTTTCCTTTAATCCTGGATCGAACCATGTATATATACTATATCTACTATTCACTAAATATAGCATAGTCTGAAACAGGGCCATAATATCTGGTCACTAAAAGAGGAACACATTCACCGCATTAGACGCCCATACTATACAGATTTTCTCAGCCTAAGTTAGTCTGTCTCAAGGCTACTATAATGGATTCCCATGTTGCTCAATCTAATAGATGTCCTGTAATCAAACCTGCTGTATAGGTGTCCCTCTTTTCTACACTGCAAAGCTGCAATAATATTTCAACTTGAAAAAATATCACAGTTATTTTATCTGTATTTTCCTGGGTGGTTAACAATGGCCGAGATCATTTCATCTTATTGATCGTGTTTTCTCGCAACTACGAATAAGAGCCGGAAGTAACTTACAGTAACCTATTGTAATTGAAGTATTTTGTGTCTCTTAAATTCTCTCTACTTATTTGTCCCATTTACCAGCATCAAAGACGCTTGTTTTACATGAGCAGTCTTTTTTCTTTATTATTATTGCTTACATCTATTATGCAAAGGTCGAGCACTCGATACTTGATCTACTATCCAGAATGAAATCGCATTAGTTGCACTGAAATATTGCTTAAAAGGTGCAGATTTAACCTAATGGTTAATAGCACAGAAAACCGAATCGGTGGATTGAGTACCAATTCCAGATGATGCAATTCATATCCACTTCGTGCTAATGCTTTTGGCTGAGATATGAAACTATCTTCACAAATGGTTGGCCTTGGGATTATTTCATGCCACTGGTACCAGGCAACCCAATACAACCAGATGCATGTTATTTGAGGGGAGATGGATCCTACCCAGTTACCCTATCACTTGGAGAAACGTCACTGAAAATCCTGCTTAGAGACCGGGCGATGTACTCGGTTATTGGATTTTTTTTTCTAATTATACATTTACATTCATGTTGGATGCATCTATTGTATGCTTGCAAATCCAGTATCTATTTATTCTGGAAATTTTCAAAATCATTGTCAGTTTATCATTTTTACAGTCACTAATTAAAATATTTGAAAACCCATAGGGTGAAGTTTATAATTGCGGTACTGATTTTGGTAATTATAGTAATTACAATGAAAGCAATGACAGGATAATAGTTTTATAAAACATTGGGAAGGATGAAGAGTAAACTGAACAAAATAGAAGAGAGTATAGGAGATGAAAATCATTTTCAAGACAGAATATAACATTACTTTCAGTAAAGAGTAGTCGGGGCTGGTTGCCTGATATCGGGAACACTACTGGGCGCTTTGAACCTAGCCATTAAAAATATGATGATGATAATAACAGAACATCTATGAGATCAAACATTAAATCAGAAATGATAATTAAATAGATACTATTTTATCCCTGATGACAAGCTGATGGTTTTCATACTTTTCACTTTCTCCAAAAAATAAATGCTGAGTTATTTTTGTTTTCCAAATATATTTTAGAATTTATTTACTTAATTTTTGCCCTCTTTTTCTCGTCAAGTTTTTACTTGCTAGTTTTCAAAGTCTGTTGGATTCTTGAATGATTCACGCAAAAAATACTTTGGCGGGACGCCATTAATAGCTGTCTGATGTATGGTTTTATTTATTTAATTCTATATCTGTTATTTTCTGTTACTTACTCTGGAAAAAGCTGGACTGAAATAGAGGTTATTGATTTGTTGTGAAATTATCTAGCCTTGGTTCTTATTGCTTACTGCCCCTCATGGAGTTTTCTGCAATAGTGTCAGTTTTAAATCGGATTTAAATCACTTTCTGGTATAAGAGTGAACAGAAGTACAACAAAATATTCATGATTTATATAACGTACGGTAGGATTTCCAGACACATTAAAATTTTCCAGGTGCCCGAAATTGGTGTAATTCTTACAAAGCTAATCTACCAGACTATTACTAAGTTGTTTCTAAATGTGTTTTCGTCTACTATAACATTGTGTCTAAATTAGCTGAGCTTACCGAATAATTACAACGAGAGTCTGGTATGAATGAAATCATAGCGACCCTCTTTCAGTAGATCATAAGATGATTAAGTGAATTTGATCCATACAAAGTGTCGTGCTCACCTGTGTCAGAATGAGGTAAATACTTTCTTATCGATCATTAGGAAGCTAATATACGAGACCATTATTGATGCAGTCAATTTGATCCTCACAAGATGTCCGACTATTCTTGACATTTATCAGATTAATGTAACTGCAGTAAATATCAATATCTTAAGCAGATATTTTCGTTTATGAAGAGCGAATTAACACAAGAGACAAACAATAATTTGAGGACTTGTATCCTTACAATGTGTATCACGAGTGAAGATTATTAAACGCTTTAACATGTACACTGCCGAAAATATTGATAATGTCCAACATTCTTAAAGATAATTTTGTTTCAGCTGACACAACCTATGAATAATTTGATAATCCAATTCCAACTTGGTGTAATATAATGTACATCTGATGAAGGTTTCAGATATATTTCATGGACTATTGTGTGCGCAGATTCATTCTTTAATACCATATTCTTATTTAAATGTGCCTTTATTGAAACAATGATGACCAATCTTGAGAGGAAGTTTGATAGTAAGTTTTTTCTCATCTCATGCACCTTTCACAGTATCCTTAGATAATATACATGACCATAATCTGCGTGTTTCACTGTTTTCTTTGTTCAGGCACAGTTCAGGAATTAATTCTTATTTCTGCCTCGTTTCGCTTTCCTTTTGAGGTTCAATCTGGCAGGTAATCTTATCCTTGATGTTTATCAGGTTTGATCTTGAATTGGGGGGGGGGGTCACTTTGGGTCCAGAAGTGCCAGAGTATCTTTATCTTTTTTTTTTTTTTCAATTTTCTAAATCAGCTTCAGCTTAATTACTATTACTATTTAGTATTTTCATTTGTTATTGATACTACGGATACCTGGCGGTCTTCATTAGAAAAAAAAGGAACACAAAGAATGCTTCACAGTAAATATACAAATACCATAGACATGTTACACTTTTGTGCTTTCGAAATCAGCATTTCGATCAATAATCGCTGTGCTAAGTTACTTAATAAGAGGTGGCTGTCCGGCATTAAATTTCAAAAGGGAATATATCACTTGAATTTTAAAATAGCCACCAAAGAAAACGTTGGTGTTGATCTGTCAATTAGAAATTCACAAAGGCGGTTCGTGAGAAGTCTCCAGATGGTAAAACTTAATTGTCAATTGGCACTTTCCTACTCATTATTTTGTTGATTGTGTCAAACATAAGCTCCATTTTACACGAAATGAATAACAATAAACAGACTTCTAAAATTGAAAACAACTGGATAAAAAATAGTAAAAGTTGTCAAAATAAACAAATTGTCGGAAAAAGGCTGACGCAAAGATTAGAAGAGAAAAGACGGGATAGGTTTGGCTTCCCTTTCACAGGTTGAATAGAATGAATATCAGAAATACAAAAATGCTAAAACAAAGAGGAAGCGTACTCGGTAGGGAAGGAAAATTACACACGACTTAGGAACAACTTCGCAGATTGTATCTGATTGGCTGTTTAGTCAACTCAACGAATAAATAAACGTTTGGTTCTTGATTGTAACAGTTTTGATGGCTGCTTTCGTTTATATTAATAAAGGAGAAGACACGTGTAGAGAATTAAAAGTATGGTATAGAAATAATAATGCGACAAATGGGAAAAACATGAAATAAACTCAGAATACGGTGTAATTCAAGTAAATATATTCCTCCATTTAGGCCAACAATGAATTATAACTCGACGAGTGTCAAAGCCCAGTGTCATAGGTATTTACTTAATTAAATCAGCCGAGTACAAAGCCACAAATATAGAATACTCATTGAAGAAAAGCTCACCCGTGTAATCGTAGCAGGCGAGACTAGGTTACTAATCTTTACACTCCGAAACAAGTTTCTTTGAAGTATTTTTTAATGCTTATAATTGCTTGTAAGGAGAGGTTTATCGCCAAATCATAAGTACAGTTCAATTTTTCTAGGCTGAAGTTGTGATACCAAATGTCACCTCTCTTTTGCTTGAATAGAATTTATTTCTGGTTTGCTAAATTGCCTTCCTAGATAGAAAAAGAAACTGGTAGGATTGTTCACTGATGAATACTATTATATGCATATTGCGAATTATTACAAAATTACGAAGAGCACTGAAATGAAATCTAAGGTGATTCAAAAAAATGTCAGCTTGCTCAGATATGCGGAAATATATTTTGGCAGAGAAAAAAGTGATGTGTTAATAACACAAAATATTGCTAGATATTCCATTCTTAATGTGTGTCCCACAAAATTAGCGTTTTACAGTGAACAACTACAATATATTGATGTTGAGTGACTAAATTCTCAACTTAATTGACACTATTAATCTGGGTAAGTAATGAATCTGAGAGAATTTTTTGACTTCGCCGGTTACAGCGGCCAAAGTGACGTGAGAAAGATCTTCAGTTCTCAACCTTAGAAGAACAACAGTAAACGCTGATTAAACCTGAAAATGCATACTAGTTTGATGAATCTTTCTCGGAATTGAGCTTCGATATTATACACATGGACTTCAGAAACACCCGGTTTGAATAAATGCCACTATTAAAGAGTCATGTGAAAAATGCTTAACGCCTAATTCCTCTTTGGTACAGACTTTAGGGAGATATGCAAGTACCAAATGAAAACTGAGAGAAGAAACTAGAGAGAAACACCCTGTTGCATTTGTAATTTGCCATTTTGAAGCCGTTTTACTTTAATACATGTGCAACTCAACATAATTTTCGATATAATCAAATCATAGTGCACATGCATAAATTTCAATGCCCCCAAGTAAATGTTGATAAGAAAGAACATAGAAAGGAAAGTGGTTGATCTTGGTCAGATTTGCAAATTGGAATTTGATTGTTAGGAAGATTTAAATTATCATTAATATCATTTGTACTTATTGTTTTCACAACGGCAGTGGCTAGTGTCTTTTACTGGAGATCAAGTGAATGCAATCCCGTCAATATTCCAGCATTCTCTCCTGTATTCTTGCTGAAATGCTAAATCTGGATCCCAAAAATATGACATCCACTGGGATGAGAATCATTTATCACTTTTTCTGTAAAATTTTGGCAACACAGTTGAATCATTTCTAAAGACTACCCAGTTTTTTTTTTCAAATTCAAAATGGACAATTATAAGTGTGCACTTCAAGTTGTGACTAATTTATTGTGAATGGATCCATTCAAAAATGTTATCGTTTTTACCTATTCATACAATTTTATTGAAAATATAGAAAAAAAACTACCAAAAAAATCTCTCAATCAAAACAAAGTCCTGGATCCTATACAATTGCTTCTTCTTTATGATATCATTCACCTTCGTACAAAATTTGAGAATCCATTAAGAACTTTGGGGGATATTCCGTAGACAAGCAGGCGATTATAGAGATTTATGGAAAAAAGGAAAACATCTTTAGATTTAATACACATTCTTAAATTCGTGTTCAAATTTGGGCACTTTTTTCTTTCCCCAGGCTCCATCTCCCCATGAAATTTCATTTATTGCAAACTTTTGGAGATGTAGGAACAGACACAGACGAACATAGAAGTGTAGGAAGAAAAAAAAACTTGAAAATATCTCTCAAGAAAATGTACTAGACTTGCTTCAAAATACCATTACTTCTTCCTTATCTATTGCTTTGAGTTTTCATTCAATTCCATTACAATTTATCAAGAACTTTGGGAAATATTGTATGGAGAGTTGGAGGCCAATCAAGAAGTGTATCACAAAAAAGCAAAATATCTCCCAGTCGAGAATGAATAAGTGGATACACCCAATATCAATGACCAATACTTCCTTACTCTGTGACATACTCTTTCGCAAAATTTCAGTCAGATTTGTTGGGAATCTCTGGAGATACCGTGTGGACAAACGTGAGTGAATATAGAAATGTATAGAATATCATAATGGGAACAAATATCAATCAATCAAAAACGAATTCCTAGATTTGCTCTAAAATTTAATCAGTTCTAATGCTTCACTCGTTTAATATAACAGAAGCACACACACGCATATCGTAGAATAAGAACAATACTATCATTTTTATTAATATACTGTATTCAAACTTAACGTAAAACAGCTGCTGAAACATTCCATCATTTTCGGTAATGCCTTCAATTTCGTCCCACTCAATTACCTCTGTATTCCAGCAGCTTAAACCACAAGTCGTCATGCATTTCAGACCATCCAAGTTGCATATGTATGCATTGGAATTTTGTGAAAAAGCTTTGCAGTTTCTCCGTATGTATTTGAGTAAATTGTTTTGTGCAGGAAGTTCTTCCGTCATGATTGGTTCCAATTCGTTTTTGACCATTTTCCATCCCCTGAGCAATGAGTCTATTCTATGATAATGGTTGCAACATCATAAACGTTGCAAACCTCAAACTTGAAAGGGAACCGTCAGGCTTCCATCCCTACATCAAAATGGTGAATCTAATCTCGGCAGTTTTTCGCAAATACAACCAACGTTCAAAACATACATATCCAGTTGCCTCAAAAAGGTTAAGCATCTTTTGTAGAGCGCTGAAATACATCTCCCAAGCACTGGTCCTTTCCATGTGTCTCACTAAATTC
>OY735200.1:35934116-36014116 GCA_963457665.1 Thysanoteuthis rhombus | reverse complement strand
CTACACCCTTGGACATTTCTTCTTCATTAACTTCAGAACCAAATCACAATACGAAAACCTTACTCTTATTGTCGCAGCTTGCTGAGACAATAAAGTTTGCCCTACGTTCGGAAGACTGGACACTGCATTTTGTTGGCCAGTTTTGCTGTTTAAAAATTATACGAGATATGCTTATCCTGTACCAGTCAGATCAGACATCTACAGACTTGTACCAAATTGTGAAATGCTTGTTCAGTTTTAGCTTGTGAAGGAGGAATGAAGTAAGTCAGTAAGAGTGGCCTGTCTTTGAGTAGATCTGAGAGATTGGAGACGGTGAAAGGTTGGGGAACTGTTAGTTCTTCATTTAAGTTGAAACCAATTGAGTGGACACGAGATTTCTGTCTCAGGATCTTACTCAGGCCAGAACATAAATAATGCTATAATAATGGGTACCTAGCCCAAGAGGTCACTAACAGCGCACATCAGCAATGTTGGAGCGTTTGGGATTTCTTCTTAAAATTTCAGACAAGCTTTCATGGGAATCTTTGCTCAAAGTTGAAGATAGCCGTACAGACCAGTTTCTCCTTCAATTGAGCAGGAGAACCCTATAGCCAAATCGGCATCTATCAACTATGAAATATTCCTCAGCTGTGGTTTTATTCACAAGCGAGCTCTCCTCTCAGAATATTGGAACAAAGGCGGCAGACACCCTCAGCTAGCTTGCATCTGACTGGATAAGGATACTCTTGTCAAACCCACAACTTAGGGACCTGCTCCTATTAATGTTGCTTCGGTGGACTATAAGAGGCAAACCATTGGGTTAAAGGGTGGGATAGACTTTAGGCGAATTTCACTCCACCTTAAAACTCAAATGTCCAGATTGGGAGGGAGAGTGACCCCGCACACAGGCCCAACCGTCTATGATCCTACCGTTGTTGGGAAAACTTCCAAGAAATGCCATCAAAAATATATTGAAGACCAAGGCTTGTTTGGTATTTTTTTATATAGAAAATAGACCTCTTTTACATGGATCTGTAACATTTGTCGACCTTAATATATCATGATTTAAACATTTGGAAAAAAAAGTATGCCAACTTACCCTACCAGTGGGGATAGGCGGTTCAATCTGATTGTGTAAGTTAGTAGGTACAAATATGATATACATATATATGATTGCTTTAATTGAGACATATTGATTTTAAAACCAGATAAAGAATATGTTTGAGTGGAAAATAAGATTTTTTAAATTAAATCATCTGGTATGACAATTGGAGTCATATTAAAGTGGACCTTGATAATGCATTGTAGTACAGTTAAAGATGAGAAAAGGACAGTAAGAAAAAAAAGATGAAGTGTGTTAATATGCAGGCTTTATGCTGTCTATCTGCCTTAGTTTCATACAATTACATAATGCCAAGTAGCCTTACTTGTATTTGATCAATCTGTCCAAGATGCATGGTTTTCTTTACAATTCGTTCCAAGGAAAACTTCTGATAAAACTACTTGGAATGTAGTATGTATACGGTTTAATGCCACTTCTGATCGACATAGAAAACAACACAACAATACAGCATGAGCTAGGCATACGTTTGTCAGAGGAAAGGAATGGGGAAGGGGCAAAATGAATAGTTTGGTAACTCTACAAAATGGCAATGCAACTTCCCCATTTCAATCTTATTGATTGATTCTCGGCAAGATTTCCGGAAGTTTGGATACGGATATTTATTCATTTATACGCACGCACACGCACACACACACACACACACACACACATATATATATATATACATACATACATACATACATATATTTATATATTTGCGTGTGTGTGCGTGTGTGTGTGTCGTTATATGAATATAAATTAGAAAAAGTGTGTCTATAATCGAGAAGCTGTCTACTGGAGAACTGGGAAAGTCATGCTCAAAAGTACAGGATAATCTCTGTTGATAACAATAGCATCACTTTGAATGACTGTACAGTCGAAAAGTTCAATTAATCTAAATTTTTTGGTGTCAGTGTTACCAGGAAAAAGAAAAGCAATCAATGTTCATTAGTACTATGCACTTGAAGTCCCGATAGACAAGCTAGGGAAACTCTGAGGTTGAAGGTGGGAGACAGCATAAACTGACTGTATTTAGGAACGGTTACTTCAGGACTAGGTCGGGCATTTCTAATATCGAAATGGACGATATAAGGAGTGACCTTGGAGTATCCAATAAAGCACTAATATTACCAAGAAGAAAGGTTTGAAGTGTACGTAAAGACAGAACTAGTTATGTCAACAATTCATACAAGGACGATTTTACCAATAGAAAGCCCAGAGGATGACCACCAAAGCAAAAAAAAATGACATGAAAAGAGAGGACAAGCAACTACCTCTGCAAACGATGAAAACATTGGCAAAAAGCAGGACAAAATTGAAGTCTGTGGACAAACACGTGCAAAGACCTATCGGTGGTTCGTGCACATTATGGTGATATACTTGAAAATGAATTAAACTGATGATAAGTCTGATATCAAACTTATTCGTTAATACTGTTTTTCTTCATTCCTTTTCGAAAATAATATCTATCTACTTAGAAATATCACCAGATTATCAGCACAGAAAAAATTGTTGTGTCCGTTTTCTTTCTTACGCAAACGTATCTTACTCTCTCATACTTACAATTCTGAACAAATCGACAAAGTAATAACTAGAATTTCGATCAGATTTGCAAACCAATGTAATATTCATTCATCTGTATAATTTTATATAAGTTCATTATTCCATGAATCTAAACGCAGTAAAAGTTGGAGCATCTACGAGACTGTGGCTGATTATATTTGCGCAAATACACGTACATGTATACATATATGCAAGTATTTATTCAGCTTTAAGTTTTTACTGGCATCCATGAATGGGAAAATGATTGTTTGCAGGTGTGTCATTATGTCTAGCACAAATTTGAGAAAACTTTTGCATACTGACGCGTACCCTCGCTTGAAAACATCTCCTACTCGTGAAATCACTCATTATTGGCAAACTAAACATGGTTGATAATATGACTCTCTCTCTCTCTTTCTTTATTTATTATTGAATATAAATACACACACACTCATACACATACACACATACATACATATATATATGTGTATATATATACACACACACACATATATATATATACATATATATATACATATATATATATATATATATATATATATATATATATATATATATATATATATATATATATATATATATATATATATATATATATACCAGAGACCGATATAAAGGTGCACATTATTAAAGTATATTCCGTACAAGCTGGAACATTACATGAATTCATATGACAAAATGCACACAAACGCACGTGCATGTGCATGCACACACACACACACACACACACACATATATATATATATATATACATATATATATATATACATATATCAAGCTATATGCAGTAGATGATAAATACACGCGTTTATTAATGTTTACGTCAATACAGTTGCCATCGCTCTGAGGTACAGAAGCATTTATTACTTATTTATTTCCAATGATAATAAATATGTTGCTTTCAAATAAAACAACATTTTTATTGCTAGACGACAACACAACTCATGGGCAAACTTCACTTCCTTTTCCCAAGACGCTCAGACACATATACAATATATATATATATATATATATATATATATATATATGGAGAGAAACAGAGAGAGAGAGTTATATTCAGTTTCACTTTAAAGATTTTCAAATGATCAATTTATACTCTTTTGCTGCAATATATAAAGCAAAAATCAGGTGATGAATGAGACTTGGTCGACGCAGACCATGGTGCTTTCAATCCATAAATTTTAAACAATGTCAAGAAAGTTTGTGAGGGGAAGTACTTGCAGTGTGATCTGTGCTGGTCGGATGGTACTTGTACTTTCACTTCACTGATCTTGGTCTAATTTCCCATTTTTCTAATTGTTCGACATAACCTACGTTTTCCTAAGATCTATAACTCATCACATAGAAACTAAAAGTGAAGAGGGCAAGTATCAAAAAAGGAAACTGAGGTTGTACCAGCACACATAGGTTATCTTCACATGACTAGGGAAGCTTGAGTCTGTCTTGAATTTTAGTAGCGCATGAACATGCAGTCGTAAGCAAGGACTTGCCAATAAATTCTTATTATTGATAGTGGATATAAAGCAGGACACTCAAATAGAAACTAAATTCCCCAAATAGAAAATGAATTGAAAATTCCGAAATATGACAAAAATGTATCATATTATTCAATATGAAATAAAGAAAAATACAAATAGATGAAATTAAGTAGTAAAAACGTAAATTACTAAAAATTCCGGAGTAAATAAATCAAATTGATCACATGAAAGAGTTGGAATTCGAGTAATCTTCCAAAATCCGAAAATATCAGATTTTTCTTTCTCCTCTATCTCTCCGTATAATAAATCCCAAATCATGTCACAAGACAACTAAGCTAAACTGACCAATAACTAATCACTGTGAGCAAGCCTACCTACTAAAAATACTTTGGAAGAGTCAAATTTGCCAAGAGGTATAAATGTTCAAAAAGAATATTTTGTAATATCTGGTAGAAAAGAGAATGTACAATCCTAATGAACCATTTAAAAATCTTTACTCTTGTTACACACACACACACACACACACACACACACACACACACACACACACATATATATATATATATATATATATATATATATATATATATATATATATGCGTGCATGTGTGTGTGTTATTAAGAAATAATACATGAGATAATGAATTTGTTGTTTGTATATCTGTGTATACGTCAAGAATGATGGTAGACCATCATCCATTTAAATTGAATCACATATCAGGAATCATTTTCTTTTGATGAATATTGTCTGGTAAGTCACGAAAATACAAAAAAAGATTTCTGTAAACATACGAATCGACCTTAATGATGTTTGATGCATATACACGTGCTCTTGGTGCAAGCAACTATTGCTCAAATCCAAGAGAGTGCCTGAGGTTATAATTATGCCTGATTTGATTAGCATACCTGGACTTTTGAAGAAACAGTGAAATCGAAATTGGGTGAATATAATGTGCAAAGGCGAACTGAGGCTATCCAGGGTACGGTGCTGCAGCTGTTTGTGAGGATAATGATGGAGTATAGGAAATTTTAGGGGACTGGCAGTCTCATAATTTCCAGCAGTAATCACCAGTTGTGTGCAGTGAATATGCAAATAAATATAATATAAACTTTGATACCTCGACAAATTCTGACGGATAATAATAGAAATTGAAACCACCCAAAACAGCACACAAGTAGATAAGATAACAACAGACGTAGGGGCCACAGAAAACTGTAAAAAACAGAAAACTTGGCAAAACAACCATCCACAGAAGATGTAAGAAGCAGTCAGAATTGATAACAGACAAACAATCACTAAGTAACGCTGAGGACATCTGAAAACATAAAGTGAATCACATATCGATCAACAGATAAATGATTACGGATATATAGCATGGCATCAAAAATGACTGTGGAGAATATAAGGTCAAAAAGCAAATTATAAATGAATGCAGCATTCGTGGTCAAAGAGAACACAAAAAAGACACAACATAGAACATTTCGTGAATGACTGGGCCATCGTAGAAAACTAAAAGAATTCCATACTCAGAGATTTTACCATTTAGGCTGACTGCCACATACCAGTGATGAAACAGGATATTATAGTCTTAAACAAGTAAAGGTCCTTATGGTTAAAATTGAAAGACAGCGAATGGGAGCTAGGAAAAGTGTTAGACTTGATGGTTGGGGTTATGTTTATGATAGTTGGCAATTTGGAACGGTTGGATGTCCGATTGGATGTATTAGGAATTAGTAGAGTATGGGAAAATGTCTACAATTCGCTATTGCTTGAGTCTTTGAGGCCACTGGTACTATAGATTAGGGTAGACTTGCTGCCACTCAATCTTTCGTGACATCATCCACAAGTACTACTATCAAATAATAATAATAATAATAATAATAATAATAATAATAATAATAATAATAATAATAATATAAAGACTGCAACGTTAAATGTCAACAGTGACCCAACCGAAGAAAGGAAATGAAAGCAGAATTGCAAACCGCAGCACTGACGTGATAGGCAAAAGAGAGGAGACATTGGCTGAAGACCTGAGGAGACTTATAGTCACTCAGCCTTCAGCAATGACCAATGGGCAACCGGTGTAAAACTGTAAACCACAGTATTACTGCGACTTATGAGTACTAGGAGAGAAGGGCTGGAGACTTGAGGAGACTTGCTGTCACTAAAAATCCATCGGTTACTAGCAGGCAACTGGTGTGAGATTGCAAAATAATAATAATAATAATAATAATGATAATAATAATAATAATAATAATAATAATAATAATAATAATAAAAATAATAATGATAATAATAATATGGATAGGCTTATGATACAGGGGAAAAAGACTTGAAAAGTAAACTACACTTCCAAAAAGAATGATGGAAACCAGTCTCAGTCCATTCCATATTTTGGGTTCTGTAAAACGTATCAAAGGACATAAGTTTGTCCTGAGCCTTTCCCGAGCTGGAAAGAATGAGAATCTTTATGTAACCTGATAAAGGTACCCCTGAATCAGTAGATATGTTATAGAATTCTAAAATATACAGGGTCTGCCCCTTGTTGCAGGATTGCCTTTCTAACTTTTGAGTTGAAGGCTTTCTTAAAGTCAACAGTTGCCGTAGCGAGTGGCACTCGACGGAAATAGCATTATAAGAGGAAGTAAAACCTAATCTGGGCCTTGGAAAAACAAGCTCCAAAACGAGAAATTGAAGTCAAATTAACACCAAAACCCAAAAATAAGATAGAAGACAGAACATGTAACCAGACTCCACAGAAACAAAGAACTCCTGGAGCGATGTAGTGAGGATGCCAGACAGGATACAACGAAATTACAAAAGGTTAGATAATGACGAAAATGAACTCCAAGGCACAGACAAGAGAGGAATAATGTATTGAATACAGCCATACCGAAAACATGAACAAAGGCAACTGTAGGACACCAAAACCTGATGGGATCCACGGATATTGGTTTGAAGAATTCATCACGCAAAATTGCGCACTGATTGACCTACTTCAAAGTTGCTGAGATGAAAGTTAGGTACTCGACTGCCTTGGGATATTAAAGATTAGCTGATCAGCGGTGGAATGCATAGCGAAAGAAACTGGTAAGTAAAATCGACAGCTGCCGGAGGAAAATTGGCCAAGGCAGGTTTAAAGTGGGGAATTATCCAGGGGAATTCTATCGGTACTAACGTTGATACCAATAAACTGAATATTGCAAAGGATCCTAATCATACAGAACAAAGGGAAACGTCAACCACCTCATGAATATTGATGACATAAAGCTATTCCCGAAAACAGAAAAGAGTTCAGAAATTGTTAAACAAATTTGAAGAAATTAGCACTCACATAGGGATTGTGTTTGGAACAGAAAAACTGCGTGACAGTTAGGCACAGGGAAAGGTTTATAGCAACAGGAGAAATGGACTTACTTGACAACGAAACATTAAAGCTTTATGCTAAATTGGACCCTCTTTATCGTATGAAACCGTTGCTTTGAAATATTACGAATAATTCCCTTGACTTCATTGATTCCTCCCCGTATATCAAGGTTATACAAGAAGAAAAAAATACTTGACATCATGTTCAATGGCCAGTAGAAAAAAAGACGACACATTATAAATCAGCCTCTTATGTCTTTACTATTGATGACCCACACTCTCTCTGATCATCCTCTTCCCGTTTAGATATGATACGATCTTTGTATAAAATAGCTTTTTTACAGCATTTCAGGCAAAAATCTGTAGCTACAATTTATAAACTTAGAGTATTCTCTCATTTATTGTCATTTGCCCTCTGGGCAAATGTTAACATAACCTTTGGAAAGTAAGTCTCCCTTGTTAATATATAAGATAAAAGAAACAATGCATGTTAATATGTCTCATTAGAACCGACACATATTAACACTCACGGGGTTTTCAGTTTCTGGAAGTTCCTGTCAATCTGAAAATGTTGTTTATGCTGACGAATGTACCAAATTAGACCAGCTGTCCGTATGATATAAATATACAGCTTTTGTTTTGGTGCTTCAACATGCACACCAAGCATAAAGTTTCAATTGTAACCTCTTAGTGCATGTCGTTGAGGAGATTGAGGAAGGTCCCGACTCCCTAGGACATCGAGTAAGTTGATTTCGGTACTATCAACTCACGAGGTAGACGGCCTCAATCGTAGTTGCAGCGACTCAGGTTGTATTCACTATAGATTATTCAATATAATTCTAAAAATTCTCGACGCTTGATTTTTAATTGAGGAACGCAGCATCGTCCTGTTGAAGGTTTGAATCTTGTTGGAGTTGAACAATCCTTCTATTTCCTTTAATGACTGATGAAGATAAACACAAGATTGAAATGTTTCACAATTTTAGCAAAACAGTCTTGTATTTCTTTCCTTTGATAATGACTAAGGCTGCGTCCGTCCCAGAGATGCATATTTATGAAAGATCTAACTTTGTGGTGTGTTGGGAATCCTGCCATAATTGCCATGTAAAGTAATTGTCCATGGTACGGAACTACAGGTTCGGAATATTTTAGTTATTTCCCTTCACTGTTGTCAATTTGGATATTTTGAAGGAACAGGAAACACGGGAAATGATTTGAAGGAACTATGAATAAAGACCCATAATCATTCTCATTTTTAGATTTAGGATCGAAAACCTGCTATGAAGAAAAAATTCCAACTTTTCAATGCAAATCCTTGAGTGCTGACCAATATATCTGATGAATGTCAACTCCGTTCAATGGCCTGTTGTTGGATAATCGTAATGCATAGATTCTGCCGATAATTGCTGATAAAAAAATTAAACTCAACGATGATCTATCTCCTTAGCTTAGTAATATATCTGTAAAATCTCAACTTCATATTTTGACTTATTTCCAAATGGTCCCGTCGTATATGCACGGACAGATTGACAGAAATTTCTGGAATCGTACTTAGATAGTAATGATAGCAAATGAATTTCCATAGGTCCAAACTGACAATAATCGGCAATCTGTTATATGAACTACCTTCTAATCTTCTTAGGTTATGAACATATTTGAGCAACAGATCTGCATTTGTTAGTGTCAGCATATAAGTCATATGTTTCATTTCTTAGCAATTTATCTATACAATTTATTGGGCACTTATCTAAAATTTTACAATAATTCTATCAGAAGTTTAATAATAGTTTTAACAGTGTCAGTTGTAGTTGTATGGAATTTTGACGAGTGGAAAGATCTACAGGTGCTTACGATTTCATCCTTCGATAGATATTCAATATTCAAGTGGGAAAAATTTAGTTTTTGAAAGGGGAATTGACAAGTGATTGTATAAAACCGTTACTTTCTTTCTTGCTTTGACAGCAGTACATATTCATATTTATACATATATATAGCTGGGTAGGAGGATTCAAAAGATGAATTCAGATAGCCAAGTTCTCTAGACATTCACATACGGATAGAACTATATATATAAATATATATATATATATATATATATATATATATATATATATATATATATATATATATATATGTATATATATATATATATATATATGTATGTATATATATATATATATATATATATATATATATATATATATATATATATATATATATATATATATATATATATATATATATGTGTGTGTGTGTACAATATCAAAAATACACAATTATATACAAGAATATGCATCAATACGACCGGAACCTGCCACTAAGTTATTAATTTAATTTGATCAGAATTTTCCATTGCGTAATTTTCGGTTTATGTGATGATTATTCATCCGCACATTAAGTTCATTCAGATGGAAGGTGATTATGATTGAAATAAATTGTTGTGTAACATGAATTGAATGTTTTCTTTGGTTGTTAGGGTACTGACTCATTGATTCACAAATATACCCATAAACGTGTGTGTGTATTATTGTTTAAAATGTAAGTGTAGCTGTAGTATCTCTTCACATTGATATTGATGGAGTTGTACGTGTACAAATACTTTCTGACATAAACATCTCGCATTTATTTACACATTACTTTCTTTTCTTTCACACTTTGCACATTCAAATTACGATTTGTAGACATGCAAAAAACCAGAAACGATTTCGAACTCCTCAACAACTTCAATATAAAAAAACATACACATGAATTATATCGTCTAATCGACATTGCATTGCCACCATTATAACTCATGCTGTAATATTCCCAAACACACTCACACACACACACACAAACACACACACACAAACACGCACAGTTATATATGTATATATATATATATATATATATATATATATATATATATATATATATATATATATGTATATATATACATATATATACATAATACATATATATACATATGTATATATATATATATATATATATACATATATATATATATATATATATATATATATATATATATATATATATATAATATGGGATTGCAATTCATTGACAAGCATAAAAGTAGTCCTCTATATCAATAATGATAATTTTGCGAACTAAGAGAGGATTCCTAAGTTTTTCTCGCTGTGATTACTTATGATCGCTAAAATTCACCTCTTTTTGAGGTATTGATCAATATGTCAACAGGGTTTATCACAGGCTGTCGGTAAAATGCGACATAGGTCGATAAAAGTCTGTAAATTGAAATCTATGAAATGTATTGTAGTGATCTGCGCATTTATCAATAGAAGAAAGATGGCATGAAATTGTCTGCATGATCTTTTCTCCCTAGAAAAAAATGAAACTAAAGATAATAGGGTTCTGAAACTTGTTTACATTTGCAACCCGGTATACTAGTTGGAATTGCATTGGGAAATTTAAGCCTGATCTCAACACACATTTTAAAATTCCACTAACTTTATGCTTATGGGAAGATTTCAAAGACAAAATTAGGGATATGTTCATTTTTGAATGGATTTTCCTATGAAAGGGTATTTTGTTAGAAAATCCCCCGAGAATATTTTTTGTAATCCCCAGGGTAAAAAATCAATGAAATATAATGTCGACCCAGCTCTCATTATATCTCAGAAAAACTAAATCTGTTGGAATTGTATTTACCCCTACTGCCTATTTTTTTTAACTTTTAATGGAAAAAAAAGTCCTGCTAAGTAAATTTTTCGTTGTTTTTTTTTGTTTGTTTTTTCATCAAATTACAGTGTGCAATTTCATATGAAAGAAAACAAAACAAATCCGTAGGACATTTTGAAATAGTATTTTATGAATTTTGCCATCAACTAATAATGTTTTGGCAATCACGAGGATTAGGAAATTTATTATCATAAAGAATGGTCTCGAACTGATCGATGAATATAAAGTTATAAATTCTGAGTGGCCTATTTTCTTTTGAAAAAATTGAATATTTTTTATTTTTATTACAGACATCACCATTATTTGTGTATGTTAGCCGGTAACAATAGAATTTATCTCAGAGAAATTTGAATCAAAGAAAATTAGCTAATTCAATGATTCATTGACTTAATTATGCAAAATTATTGCTTACTTATTTTTGGAAATATTGTGAAAATGCACTTATCTACCAGGTTTGGTCGTAAGTGAAGTTCAGAAGTCAGCTTTGATCTCAATCTAATGTAATTTGAAAGACTCGCTACCACAAAGCGCGTCAGTTGTTGACTGGCTTCTGATAAATATGGATTTATTGGAATGGGTTGCGAGGAAAGATAATCAGTTACCTGCTACCATACACAAGAAATGATTACGTCAGAAATTAAAACAAAAATATTCAAAATTACCTTTTTAATGTGTACGTCAAAATTTGTGAAAATCTATATTCATCAATGAGTAGAAAACCATTTTTTCTGATAAATTTCATAATAATAAAACCTAGGTCATTCGATGATAAAAATTCAAAAACATCATAATAAGAAATGCGAGGTGTGTACTCCATACATTAATGTGGAAAAGAGAAAAATCTTTCTGAGTAGGACATATTTTATTGCAATCGTTTCTTTTTTTTCCCCTGATTCAGAGTGGATGTTTGAAAAGAGTTGCTGCAGGGTAGAATGAAATTCGAACAGATTTAGTTTGTTTTTTTTAGGGCATTATCTTCATATGGATGTTACATGGTTAGGGTGACTAGGATATTTCATTGAGTTTTTATGAAATCAAGAGTTTCGGGGGCTATCTTGAAGAAAATATTCCCATGAGATTAAAAAAATACTCTTTTCATATAAAAATTCATTCGAAATTTGATATATCCCTAGATTGTATATGGATGGAATTTTACGACAATATGTATGGAAATTGCATTCAGATTTCCCAATGCAATTTTTACTTATATATCGCGTCACAGATGTAAACAAGTTATCAAACTTGCTTATCACTAGTTTCTCATTATTGGAACGTGAATTAAAAGTTTTGTTTTGTGAATTGTGTTTAAATAGAAGCAAGACAAATGTTTACAGAATGATTAAAAATAAGGTATATCTTATCCTGGAAAATTTTGATTTATTTTCTTTTTGTCCCTAGTTTTAGAAATAATCAAACTTTCCAATTGTGAAATTCTGCACACTCACCCCCTCGATCTTAAAACGGCACACAAATAAAACAAATTACCAATTTAATTTATTCAAAACAAAAACAATTTAATTCGAATTGATGTATGTTTTGTTTTTCAGTCAATTAGGTTGAAAGTCTGTTCTTGCAGAGCAAGATCAATTTGAGTGAGAAAGAGCGAATGCAGATATCTATAACCGTGGGGCATCGCAGGAAAATAGATGATTCTGCTCGATAAATTAAAATTTAATTATTTACTCCTATTTTCTAAATCAATGATTTTTTAAAATCATGTACCTAGAGATTAGATGAAATTGCAAGCAAATGGAAAGCTGCACAGATATGTCTACCTCATTTGAGGAGTAACAGCAGGATCGGGAATATTTTGTCGGAGTTCCTATCCATAATGTATGGAGCTCTCAAAACGGCCAAAAATACATTAGCAAAACGTCAGAAAGAATTGGAAACTTGAGGAAAAATGTTATTTATTCAAACAAAATTACTGATTTTGGTTGCAGACAATTATATACATGTTTAACATTTTCCTAAAATACACCAAATCTGCATCTGTGCATTAAATATTCTTTAAACCTTTCAACGTTATGTGGTATTATTTCTGTTTAACAGCGATTGTTTGATAATTAGACAAAAATACTCATACATTATGGATAAGAATCTAAATTCTTATTTCTAAGACATAAATTTAGACACTTCTCAATATTTCGGAGCAAAAAATGTCTGGGTAGGCGAAATGGATTGCGTTCATGTAAGCAAAGATATTACAGACCGTTTCTTATCTGTGAATAATTGTTTTCTTAAGATTGAACTACTCTATGTTAGCTACAGTACACTTTCTAGTGTTTAAACCAACGCCAAATTAAACTGGTGGCTTCGTTGTTGACATCTTTAGAAAAATTAGGGATGTGACGAAAACCTCTACCAATAAAAGAAAAAAACAAGGAAAGTGGAAGGAATTATTGAATCAATGAGACTCAATGATAGTAGTATCAATAAAAAGGGAATGTGCAAATCTATCGAATGGAATTAGGAAGAGAAAGAGATAAATGGCGAAATAAAATTGCTTGAAACGGAGAGAGGATGGAAATGATAATAGACAGAATATCAAAGACGGAAAATGTAAGGACAAACAAAGAAAGAAAATATAAAGAAAGTTAGAAAGAAAAAAGAAAATAAGATAAGAATGACAAGAGTGAATCGCAACGTCAATGTAAGAGAAAAAGACGTAAATATCTAAAAAAAAAAAATAACTGCAAATCGAAAGCTAAAAAGAAGAAAATGTTTGGTTTTGTGAATTGTATAAAAATAACGGATCCAATGAAACAAAAAAAAGCAAAACTCACATAAAGTAAAGTAATGGAAAAAAAAAAAAATATAAATATGAGTTGAAACATGTGAAGTTTGTAAATAATTAAATGCTATATAAAATAGAATATCAAAAATATAACTACAATGGTTTTCTTTCATATGAAAAAAAACAAACAAAAAAAAACCCAAGCCGAACGCCAATATGGAAAGAGGAATTAAATAAACAAATAAAAAGAAAGAAGTACTATTTAACTACAATCGTCGGCTTGTGTCACTCGGAGTTGGAGTGTTTCACGCTCACTTGAAAGTGGCCTTAGTTCAAAGTTTGTCAGAATAATATATCAGAGTTTCATAAATCATCTTCCTTGACCCTTTCTAATCAGAACCGTCTACATTTAATTATAAAATCGAGTCAATTCTGAACAAATATTTTTGAAACAGGCACTGACTAAGTAGAAAGAATTAGAGAGAATGAGAAAAAGAATAAGATAAAACTCGAAGCCAGCAAAAGAAAATGTAATGCAATATGCAGTGATAGGTAAATTCCCTTTGTATTTTGATCCAAAGTCTGTGATCGGAGCTTCATTGATTGGAACGATTTCTGCAATCATACTGATTCTAAGTTGCTGATAATCTTCAATGCTTTATTCGATTTTCCTAGCAATCCCGCCGATTTTTGACGTACGTTGGCGTCCACAACGGTAGTCGGTATACCCTCGGCCTTCAAACAATCTCCTGTTCAACTCAAACGCACGTGCACATGACATGCATTCTTTCCCACGAATATCAGTTCCCAAAGGGAGAGATTTCGTAGCCATTTTCGTTCGATTCTACCAAAAATTTCAAATTGATGGTTGGATTTAAGCTGAATATTTTTATAGCACGTCAAAAAATATGACGACCCCAAGCGATATATAACAGGGAACTGAAGATGCAAGGGGATAGAAACGTTCCTGTTTTGTTTAATCTTGCCCATGTCAATGCCAATTATCTGGTTAGCACATATGAGCTGGACTTGTTTAATAGCGCTGTTTTGCGTATATTATGATAACCATGTGTCATATGCATTTTATCCGAGTCATATCTCGTCCAAAGTTTATGCGTTATCAAATACAACCCAAAATGAGAAACTTCAGGCTTCCTCAAAATATATTACATTGCTATTTTTTTTCGATAGATAGATAGATAGATAGATAGATAGATAGATAGATAGGATAGTGGCATACAATAGGCAGTTGATATTGATATCAAGTAATTAAAGGTTTTAAAAGTCTTCACGATAAACAAGTAGATGCATTCGATGAAAAAATGGAAGGAACTCACTGAAAAGCTACAAAGAAAAAGTTGAGGAATTGAATTTTGGAGGAAACCAGTTTTAGGAAAATCACAAGGAGTGCTTCAAATTTTATTAAAGGAATGAAATGAGCAAACAGAAAAAAACGACTTTCTTCTTAACTACCAATAATGTGTGGGTTTATACCAAGAAAGTGTCAATTGAACCAAGCTAATTGGTTGAGTCTGGGTTTAACTTACTTGTATATTCAGATAAAATAAATAAAAAGGTCTTCTTGAAAAGGAATTCAAAGCTAAAATCAAATAAACAGTTTGTAAGAAGACTTCCATTTTCTTCAGTGCCCTGCCTCAAATGGAATACATTACTTTACATCAAACAAACCTACAAGCAAATGTGCCATGGGGATATCTTAGAGTACTTCGCAACAGGCACCAAGATAGTTGTGTAAAAAACACATTTTTCACCCTCTCTTACGCTCTATAGAGTGACTAACGTTTACTAAACACTTGCATATATATATATAAAATCTTGTTGCACCCGTCATAGGTATTGTACTTCCCGATCTATTAGTTTTCTTAATTTTAACCTAAAGTATATCTTAGTAGTTTCAATGGAAAAAAGTTCTGGATTAGAATTCTTGAAATCTTTTAGTGAATAAACCTGTATTCAAAAAATTCAAAACATTAGAATAATTCAGTTCAATGTGTAAGTGATTAATATTTGAATAACCAAAAACCTCAGTAGTTCTCTCCTTATATCAATGATAATTCAGATCATTTTCATAGCATTATTTATTTTAAAAATGGAATCACACGTGACTCTTCTTTGTCAATAAATATGGGCCATCAACGAATTCGGTGTCCTTCATATCTCACAATTTTCTGATTGGGTAGGATGTTCAATAGTGTCATCTATTCTATATCACGGGAGAAAAATATATGGATTACTTCCTCGTATTGGAAATGTTTTTACGTTGATTTTTCTTGCTAGCATATCGTAGGCAATCCTTTCTAAACTGTTTTTTGTGTAAGTTGTATTTACACAAAAAAGGTCGATTTTTCAAAAAGAAATTCTACACCGCTGATAGTAACGCTTGCGCGATAGATTATTCCATTCTTAACAACTTTAGTAAGATTTCAGTACATTTTATACAAATTTTATCTTGATCTTGCACTGTCCATAAATCCTTACAAATCGTTCAGCTGTTCCTCTTGAACACTATAGGCTTTTGAAAGATGTCACAGCATTCTTTACTACACATTGCATTGGTTCTGTATCTATGATTGTCCCAGTCTTAAATGGTTATTTGCTTGGAAGTACCTTAGTAGTGTTCTGAAAGTCGGTCTTTGATAAACAGTTTTTCAGATGGGATCGTATTTATTCAGTGTATGTATTGCCTGGCCACTCTGAAAACTTTTTTAGTGTTTCTGCACCCACTTGCATAATTTATTTGATTAGTTTTCATATTGTGGCAATAATTTCATAGATTGGATCAATATAAAAATGCCATAATCAAAAGATAAATAGAGATGTATTTTATGACGGATCATGTATGATGAGTGAGGTGCCATATCTACGATCCCTGGAATGAAGTCCAAATGTCAAATCGAGAACATTGAAAAGACTAATAAAGATTTTGATGCAAGATTGTTTTCTTGGCTTTGTAAAGTCTTGAACCTGTCACATTTTCTCCTTTGATCTGTATACTATTTTATGGGGATTAAAGGCCTTGTAGAATTTTATGGACAATTTCGACATTTTAGACTGTGTCAACTTGTTATATAGTCAAATAGTAGTCTTCTTGGACTGATTTTTTTTTTTCATTGTATTTAATCCATTATTTTTTCACTAATACCCTCAATGAATGCTGTTGCGTACCTTCGGTAATTTACTCTTCAAGTCAAGCTTGCTAACAATCGTTAGCAAAAACATTGGGAACCAACTAAGATCTTGTCAATATTGAAATAAAGCCAAACTTTCAAGACACATTTCTAGCCATCCGTGATCATCTCAGTACTCCACAGCCTTTATTTACCACCCCTTTTCTTTTTTTGCAAGTCGATATCCATCGATTGCTAGCGCATACAATAGACAACGCCTGTCTTTATTTGATATGAACCATTGTCTGAATGCGTACACTGCGAATTGAAATATATATCTACGCTTTTATCCAATCGGCTACGGTCGTTTATTTTTTTAACTGTTTCAAAGTATGACCGTTTGGAAATATTACAAACGTAAAAGTTTGGCATCAAGTTCCTACGTATACTTCAGAGGTTGAGTGATTTAGCAATTTCATAGGAAGTTCACCCATAAGATAAATCATCTATTATGGCAACTGCCCCTTTTTTCGATTTTCTTCTCTGGTCGTATATTCTGGAATATTAATCAAGTTTTAATACTAAATTCGGAGAGGCAAGAAGATTGTCCAGTTGTACACGATAGGAAGGGCTGAGTTTTACTTTCAGATATGAAAACAAAAGATGTATCATAAATACAACTCTCTCTTCATTTATCCAACGTGTGCAGCAATTTCAGATCTCAGATTTCCCATCATTTTCAATCAATTGCAAATCATAGTATACCTACAGTGTGCTAGAATTTACAAAAAGCAAGTTTTGGTTCAAATTACCAAATCTGCATTCATATCTAGTCTTAAGTGTTGTAAAAAAAGAACAAAGCAAGTGAGGTTCGTTGTAGGAAAAACTGTGAGTGGCGACAATATCAAGCTGAAACCTTGCCTACGTGGAGTAAGTTCAAAGCCCTCTTTGGTGTCATCAGAATTTGTTGATTCACAATCTTTGAGATCATTACAGTAAATAAAAGATATGACGGTATTCGGTTCATAAATCTTACCCAGTGGTATCACAAGCAATATTTACTGTTAGACACCATACTATTCTATTCTGACTAAATACATGAACATATAAAAATAAAAACTACTTTTGTGGAAAATCTTTTTTCCCGAGAGAAGTCCTAAAAATAAATGGAAAACATGTTTTTAGTTCTAGGTATCCCATTCCTACCTATTTTCAGTTTTTAAGTGTCTGTAAGTGTTAAATTGAAACACCAAAAGGCATGTTGTGCATATTATAGAATGTGACTGTAAGGCTTGTGATTTGCACCAGAAATCACATACTTAGAAATATAATTTACGAACCCAATACCTGATCTGTCACCATGATTCGTTGTTAGATAACTTTGAATAGACAAGGATCGACTTGTACGAGAAATTCCCTTCTCTACACGAGAACGTCTTACACTTGAATGCATGCGGTATTTGTTCATTTTTCAGGTTTCCCCAATGCCTTTCCTTCTCTAACTCTTTCTATTCTTTTTTTTTATCTCCGATATTTCCTGTGTTTTACCCATTTCAAATTCACGATTTGATGCATCTTTTCTTTCTCTTTTTCCAATCCCTCCATTTTACTTTTGGGTTGATTTTGTTCCGTCCTTTTATCTCTTTGACTTCCTTTTGTCTACCATCTTTTCTTCACCTTTTAGTTCTTCCTATTTTAATTTCTACTTTTCTGGTCCCCTTCATAATCTTTGTTCTTTGATCTCTAACGTTCTTACTTCATTTCCTGATATAGTGTGCTTATCATGCTTCTACTATTATCTATTTCCATTATCTGTTTGTTCTACCAATTTTTTTTTCTTTCTTTCTTATTCAGCCTATCTTTTATCTTTAGCAATTCAATTTCCTTCGATAGCATTCCCAAGTCAGTGACAGGCGTTCCTTTCCTCGTTTTTTTCCTCGAGCCTTATTTCTACAAATCAATTCTTCTTTTTTCATTACTGTTGTAGTTCTTCCCTCTATTCTGATGAGCTCAGCAGGTTAGATAGTTTGCCATAGGTGTCACCGGTCGGTGTTCAAACCGTGATAACAAGCCATAATTTCTGATGCCAAATTTCAGGCCCACCTCATATCTTAGATTAGTGTAACAGAATCTACCTACCCACATCTATATCTACAGGCCTCTCACCGTATTAAACTAAATTAGGTTTCGTGAATATAAAGAATCCAAAAGATATTCACGACCCAAATCAGTAATGGAATTCCAGTTGATGCTGACTATTGTGACCTTGTGCTAAACTAAAGTAGAGACTTGATGAACAATTTCAGGCACTTTGTCTAGATCAATGATTTGTGAGTTAGTTTCAAAGATTCCTCAGCAGTGTAGTGAGCCTGATCTTCTCTTGGCGCCCCATACATGAGGTTATCTATCAAACTAATCTACGCTCAGCAAATACGTTCTTTGTTTTTCTTTTGCAAATAACCAATCAATGTGTTTACCAACCAAGAAATGTACACCCTCCTACCTACATATATCTACTCTTGTCTATCTGTTTATTTGTCAGTCAACAACATGTCGAAACCTCACGTGAACTCTTGTTCCTATACTTGACATGTTTAGCCATAAGATCAACTGAGATGGATGAGTTAGAGATTGAGGAAGTCGATGGAAAAGACCAACAAACTAGCCAAGTACAAACGGAGCCTCTTCGTATCTTTCCGAGTTGTTACTTCCGCTTCGTTTTCATTTCTTCTAAGTCTACATTCTTCTTCTTAACCCTTCCGTTTTTGTTTTATGATCATTCTCTTCAAATACCTACTCTCACATCTTGTCAGTTTTTATCAATGCATTGGATGGTAATAATTCATCTCATGTTTCTGTGAAGCTGTAATTCGTTGCATTATTCTTTTAACTGTTCATAGTTTTCTCGGTTTTTATTTGCTTTTTTTTCCTTTGATCTTCATCGTCATCCACCCAATTTCTTACTTTATTTCTAAGCTTTGTTTCTACATCCTTTTTATAGTACATTTTGCATTACTTTATTCTATTCCAAAATTATCATTATTCGCACGTAAAGCGAAAAAAAGCAACACTGTTTTTTCAATGTCAAGCAATTCATGATGCAATGGTTTTGTTTCCATTACTCGATTCATGGGGATCCGAACGTTGTCCTGTAGGTATTGTAGATTTTTATAAGGCTGGGATGCTTGCTAGACGTCAAATGTGGACTGCTGTACAAGGTTAAACTGGTCCATTTACCAATGTATTTACGAATAGCTAGGAGGGTATAAGTTGATTCATATGCTCAACGAAGGCATTTGTGTGAAGTGTGTGCAAACTGATCAAGACAGAGTTTGAAAGCAGTAGACCAATTTGATTTTCTGTACTGTTACCCGTCAGGCCAAGACCCTTCATTCATATTTTCATTTTACCTTTATTTCTATAAAAACTTACTTTCTTCTTTCCCGTTTCTTCATATTTGTACTTCCTTTTCCACCCTAATTTTTCAATCTTTTCTCCTAATATTGCTTTTTTCCCCTTTTTTCACTATGTCCTCTCTTCTGTGTATTCCCTTTCAATCATATATATCACTGTTTACAGATATTTTCCTGATGTAAATCACTTCATTTCATCGATACGGTTTATTCTTCAAACATATTTAAGTGAAGTTCATTTGTACTTCACTGTTGTATTTATTTCGTTTTCATCAACTGTATTACAATGCATCGACTACATTTTTTAGCTTTTATTTCTCGTATTTAATACGCCCAGGCATAAACATGTGTGCGTGGGGGGTGCGTATGTATGTGTACGATTTTGCTTAAAGTCAGCGATTCCGTACAAGGTGCTCTGGAGCGTCATGAAGGTTGCCACGAAGCGCCGGATGGCCGAAACATTTGATACTATGATGGCTTCACCAGCTTCTGAAGTTACTCAAACGGAATACAGATTGCGCTACCCCGAAGTAACGATCGATGATGCAATGACTGCGATTACCCCACTGTTGTGTACAAAAACATACAATCATGTACAAAAGCCTTTTGTTTTAGCCTTAGCACAACAAGATCTCGGTATCAGGGACAATGTGTGAACTGATTTAAGTTTATAATCATCAATTTTTGTTATTATATTGGTTGACACATTGTGTTCGGGAATGAAAAGTGTATCTACTCACACTTCTAAACGCATATTATATCTTAAAAATAAATTGAAGTTCAGCAGTTTTTGATTACAGTTTAACATTTTTTTCAATTTGGCGTTCCACCTCTTTAATTTGAAACTCTACTCTCTTGATGTGAAATCTTTTTCTTGATAAGCAAAAAAGGTGTAAAATTTCCCTTAGCACAATACACATGTAATTATCAGAGTCTTTGCATATTTTGACGTATTTCTTCTACAAATCCTGCTTTGAGGTTTCACGGTACACAAACTGTTACTTAATATTTTCAAAGGCAATACGTATATTTCTAAACGGATTAAAATATCCAACTATTAATATCGCTTAAAGCTGTTTAGCTACTTATTCTCAAAAGTGATGGTGAGCATTGCTTATTGGTTTCATCTTCATGCATACATTATATTGCACATACTCAAAACTTTGAAGAAAAATTTGTTAAAAAATATATACTACTCTTAGTCATAAAATATGTATATACTTGCATGTACATATTTACAGAAAAATATACAGGTGCTCGGATTATAATTCATCATTATCATCAGTCTTTCAACGTCCGTCGTTGGACATTGACCTTCCCCCAGTTTTAACACATTTCTTCATTGTGGACGTCACAGAGCCGGTATTATCTGAGCCGGCCTAAGTTGCGCATGTGATCTCTGGGGATCCATGTTGTGAGCTGTGATGTCATACGGTCGTCTACCGTTCTTGCAACATGTCCAGCCCATGGCAATTTGAGATTTTTAATAGATTCTATGATCTCCCTGAATCCTGTCTTCTTCCGGATATATTGCTGTCTTGTGGTCTTTCCATGTGAAGTTGAGTATAATTCTTCAATGTACACGTTGCATGGCTCTCATTTTGCATGTCTGTCTCTTGGTTAGGTTCAATGCTTCTGCTCCATAGGTGACTATTGGGAGGATGCATTGTTTTTACAACTTCCTTTTTCAGGATTAATGGGATCTTCTTGGTTTTAAAGTTGACTTTCTCTGCAAATGGCCCATTCACTGCCAATTCTGATTCCTGTACCCTCTCAGTCTAGTCTTCTGAAAATCATCTCCAGGCAGGCTGGAAAGAGTTTGAATGAGCGGGTATCACTTTCTCTTACCCTTTTCTGAAGCTGAAAGAGGTCTGAATCTTTATGTAGCCAGATAAAGGAGCTGCTGTGATTGTATATGTGTTTCAGCACTTTGACATATACTGGATTTACACCTTGTCGATCGATTACCTCCATGACATTAGAGATTTCCACTGAGTCGAGGGCCTTTTTTAAGTCGATAAATGCTAAAGCGGGTGGTAGTTTATATTCTGCTACATCTTCTTTCAGCTGATTTATCGAATGTAGGTGGCCCATGAACGAGTACCTTCTTCTAAAATCAGCTTGCTCTAGTGGTTGGTTCTCATCTAGTGTGTCTGTGATTCGGTTGGTGATGATTTTTGTGAAAAGGTTGTATATGCAGTTGAGTAAGCTTATAGGCATGTTGTTGTTAGGATCTTTCAGGTTTCCTTTTTTATATAAAAGCATTATGGTTGAAGTTTTCCAATCATCTGAGACTTTACTCATTTTAGATACAAGTTCCAAAGGACGTCCAGTTTCCTAGTGATGATCTTATCCGCTTTTCATAATAGGTCGATGGTGATATTGTTTGGTCCTGGGGCCGTTCCATTCTTCGTCTGTTTCATGGCTTGTTTCATCTCACACGGGATTACTTATAAAATGACCTCGAGAAAAGACTACTGTAAGAATCCTTAGCAGTCTTCTGAACAATTATAGTCGACAGTGAACTTTGTAAAGACTTGGAAAATTTTAGTACACAGCCACTCGATATGGATTTTTAAAAATATTCAGACTATTACTTATGTCATGAAACATCGCTTATTTTCATATGATATCTTGATTTGATTGCTCTTAGCCTCGACCAAACTATTTCAATCAATAGCGAGTTTGCAAGACAATTTTTGACTCGTTCAATCAACACAATTTCCACCCATGAATTGAAGACATATGTTATGCATTTCAGTTGCATTTTCACTCAAAATAAAGAAATATTATGCAGACAGTTTCATTTGCTTTTTATTTTCAATGAATCAACAATAATATACAAATCTCGACCTAATTTTTGACCTGATAGGATAGTTTTAATAGATCTATCAAAATTTCTTTTTAACAAAAATATAGCTTCTTATGTTATCTAACACCAAACACAAAACAAATGCCAAGCTAACTCATTCTATTCCTAATTACTTGGCTGCGAACATCCAGGGTATCTATGTAAGTGGTCAGACAATTTTTCCAAGGTTTGATAGATGTTAGCTGTCAGTCAGTTATTTTGCAAAAGATTCATTCAACATTCGCCTACCAAAGACCTCCATCATTTAAGTCTTATCAAAGAATTGCTACCAAAACAATGGCTGAGGAAGATAATTTGTATTTTTTTTTTCTTTCCCGTTATCTAATCACTACGTAACCAGTATGGTTGTTAATCTCTCGTGGGGATATTTTTCCCAGGAGATACTTTACACCTTATCGTCAATTTCCTGACAATGATATTTTTAACAGCTTTGACTTATTTCCCACTACATTATATACCCCATTCTGCTGAAAACCAAATCATATGAAAGAGGGTCCAATGGGTTGTTGATTTTCCTTTTTGCCTAATAACTCAAAATCACGCTAGCAGCATGCAAGGAAATACAAAAATATACCTGCAGATTTGAAGTTACACGTAAAACAGTGGGCGAGGTTTGCACTGTCTGGGACTCATCACATTAACGGAGGCAATGTGCATTCTTAGCCTAGCACCAGGTGCATATCAAGTGAGCAGCTTTGTGAATACCATACGGGGAAAAGGAACTAAACAAGCAGAGCCATAGTGTGGTTTAACCAATGCACGGAAGATGACTCGTTTATACCTGTCCGTGTTGCCGATGAGGTAGGTAGATATTAACGGAAATATCAGCAAATAACTGCAAGGACGGTTATCGAATCGGAATAACACTTCTTGAATTGAAAAAAAATACAAGTGCTAATTTGATGTGTTGTCTTACCGATTTCAAATACTAATAATACTTGATGCAACCGTATTTCACTTTTTTAACATTTTTGGTAATAAGTGTTATTTCCTATTGTCAAAAAGTATTAAAACATTGCTATTGTTCGAACCTTGCTATTGAGATAACCAAATTGTTATTTTACCAATATATCTATTTTGCCTCAACTTGAGAAGTTTTCATGGTCAATCTATGAGATGATATTTATCCCCGGATAAAATTTAGGCGGTTTACTGTCTTTGCTAGTGTTCCAGAATGTCTGTTGTCTTAGAGACAAAGATGACCTGGAAACTCGGAGACCCATAGAAATGCCATCATTCTATAGTCTTATTTAGTCTCCTATCAATACTCATCATACTTCACAACGTCTACCAAGTTTTTGACAGTTATATTGCAGGGGAAGTGAGGTGCATAGAATTTGTCTTGATCCCCGATACAGAGGCAGGACTATACTTTTTACACCTTGTCCACCTAAACAGAGTACACTGAGGCAAAAGTCAAAATTGAGGTCCTAAGAGTACTACAAATAAAGTGCAGGCCTATTGCAAGGTAGCCTCGAAAGTTTTAAAAGACTATCGAAATTACTTGACCAAAAACAATCAACAACATGTCTCTTAGCAGAATTATCTAATATCGAATGTGAGTGATTTCTTTGTGATATCTTGATTTACAAAAAAAGTAAACTAAAAGTTACAATTTTTGTTAAGAAAATAACGAACTAGTAATCGATATTTTGTTTCGATGAATCATACGTATGTGTGAATTCACGGGGTTATTGTATGTACATGACAATTATATTCATAGATGTCTGTATATACACCCATCTATTATTCTTTTCTAAGAGAAAAAGAAATAGACTGAGGCCAAACAAAACATTTCATGCAAAAATATAATTCCATTGAGACATAATTGTTTATCTCTGAATGCGTTGATACACTTTAATGTGCAGGAAAAAAGCTTTTTTCGTTCAAGGAAAAAAATGAAACCATCATAACGTTTCTGGACAGATTCAATATATGGCGTGATGATTTTCAAAAAGAGAAAACATTTCTATAAAATTACATCAGTTCGTTTTCAATGGGAGATTACACTTGAGATTGCCTTATGAGTTAATAAAACAAAGTGCATGGAAGGCCAAAGAAGAGAAAACTTGTTTACTCATACTGAAATTTTTAGAAAATAGTGTCTAGTTTTAGTTTCTAGATTACTACGTTTGCTATACAATAGAGGCTTTAGATTCCCATCCTCTTTTCTGACACCAATATACGTTAACCCTTTATTTATTTTTTTAATACAACTTCGAAACGCCTAAAATAAATAGTTTTTAATGCATCATTTAAGTTTAGGGACGATTGCCAAAAAACAAAACTAAGCGTGCTTGCCTGCAATACAGTGTTTGGATGTTTGTTTCCTGCAGAATTCCATCTAAAATGGCCTTGAACTAAAGAAAGCTTAGTTTGATAAATATCTATAAGAGACTATAAAAAACAGAGGATCATCTACTAGTATCGCAAGCAATTACGATCAGGTTAGCTCCCTACTATGCTCTGATTCACTTATAGGAATGGAGTAACATACACAAATCTTTAAGACAGCGTAAAGAAGAAAAATACCCATGCTTGACAACTCAACTCAAAGATCATGTGCAAAACAGTGATCGTCAGAAAGTGAAATAACTAGTTAATTCAGATGTATTCAGGAGATATTGGCATCGTACGATAGAGGGATATGGCGAATATGGGAGAGTCTATGTCAAACGGCGGGCATTGAAAGGCTACAGTTGCTGATGGTGATGAATTCGTGAAGAATCATAATCAAGAGTTGTACAGATTATTGAACTCATACTTTGTAAACTTTTTATTCAATGTTTAAACTGAATCTTCTCAGCAGCCTTTCTCAAGTGTACAATTTGTAGAAGAAAGGTATATTTTTCTATGGTTAGACCAAAACTTCACAACTGATGAGTTCAATCGTTCGGACAACTATTAGGAGAGAAACAATCGTCGGCTTAATGATGAAAATCGGATAGTGTGCAAAGATTGAAGACATCGGACATGTATTAATTTGTATTGTTGAACAATTTTGATTTAATGTTTACATTTCAGATGAATAATTGAATCATCAATAGTGTCAAAAAAAAACAAACAAAAAACATCTAATTAACTTAAATTTATCGATACTTTTCAGTAGCAAAGTTCAAGCTCTTTATTTGGTTCTCTCTTTCACTAATTTCAACCAAACTTCCTGCTCTCGATCTGGTCTCTCTTTTTTTATCTGGTTTTCTCTTTCTTTTTTCTCCCTATTTATACCCCCCTTTACTTCCCTTTCTCTTTCTCATCGTGGTTTACTTACCAAGTCTGTTGTCTTTCTTTTTCACTTCGATTTTGTATCCACCTTTTGTCCTCTTCTACCTTATTTCTATCACTCCCCTTCCTTTCTTCTTTTTATTGTTCCGTCAACCTTTACCTTGTAAGAATTTCACACTCTTGTAACGCCGTGCCAAACTAAATTAATTCAATATCCAATTTGCATGCTTACTACACACCTACATGTGTACAGCCATCAACATGTTTGAATACGCTGAACCACTATTAGGATGGATCTATAAGTCTGTAACCTGATACAGTTATAAGAGGAATTTTGATTTACAATTTGCATTGTATAACACTGGATAATTTCATGTATGGAGACGTGCCCGGTTAAGTTGATTGACAAGGGAGGAGATTGCTGAAGAATATTTGTTGCGTAAAATAAATATTTTTGCATCGTGAGGATATGAATTTATCAATACACGCCTACCTGACCAGTATAAGTGAACCTATATTTCAAGGTCGATCGCATGCCATTGATCACAAGTGTTTAAATGTGCATAAATACACACACATATAGAGAGGGGAAGGTAGATAGAGAGTGACTGGGAGATATTGTGAGATCGTAATTCTTATGGTGGCACTGCATACAAAAATCTCAGGCGTTCGCAGCTTCTTTCTTGATTTACAAAAAGAAAAATTAAAATAATATATTATCTGGGCTCGATTTGATATGTTTTATCGTAGCAGACGGAGTGGATCAAACCTGTCATCCACTATGATTAACGACATTTTGAGGCCTTCTCTATGCGTATAAATCAGCGTCGTTTTTATTTTTGATATTTTTGATTGCTCTATCTCGTAATTTGAACTTAGCGTTTGTCTTTGCAGAAGGGAAAATTATAATCGTGGTCGAAATATATTTGCCAGTCTACGATAAATTTTATGGGTGACTTGAGCCAAATGCAATGCCATAAAAATCATTTTTTCTCTCTGAGTTCATGCTAAAAACGGAGGAATTAAGCCTCTTTCAATAAGATAGAGACATTGACGAAAAATTTACTATTTTATCTATTCTAGCTGAAATGCCAACCCTATGGGCAGACTTTCAAGCTAGTTATTTCGGTAGGGCTTTTGCTCAAATAAGAGTCCAGGACTATAATTTTAAGGGTATTTAATCCTTCTCCTCTTATTACAATATTCCATTTTGGCTACTCAGAGGTCAGGTACAGATAAATGGAATCAGAATATCAAATTTATATGGATGGATATTTATAATATCAGATCATTATTTCCTTGGAAATTGCGAACGTTCAAAAACTAATTCAGAAAAATCTTGTTCGGGGGTATTATTCAGATATTCAAAGAATAGGCCATAACTGTAGCCTTCCTAGAGTCATAGTAACACGGACCAACAAACGGAGTGTGTTGAAGTAATAGTATTTCTAATAGATTAGTGTGAATGCTGCTGAGCGCAAGATAGATGACCAATTTAGCAGGAATATACATTGTAAATTGAATCAATTCGATTCAATTTAACCTTGTTTTGAAAGGTAATTTTCAAAATTTATCTGCTAAAGCTAGGTCCTGTTGGTTACCACCAAAAAATGGTGGCCGTATGTCAGTCTATTCTTGAATTTTGCTGACACTGACAGACTGATATTTGTTGAGATAGTAGTGACACACACACACACATATGTATATTCATGTGTGTGTGTCTCTCTCTCTTCTTTCCTTTCTCTCTCTCTCTCTCTCTCTTTCATAGATGTGTTAAAGAGTACGTTAACTCGTAGTTATCTAATTGTTTCCCCATGCGATATGAGATGAAACATACGTTCAATATTTATAATCAGGCCAAACACGTTTCCTGCTTTCTTTATTGTTGATATTGCTGTTGGCACCAGGGTAAAACACCTGAATCTTCGCTTATTATTGCAATGAAGATTAATAGAAGTGCTCCCTGGGAAGAGGCATTTACAAGAGCATACCTATTTCTTACAATGAATGATCTGGTATGCAAAGTAAGTTATATTGTATGGTTGCACATATAAGCATATATTTAGGGATATATTTAGTATTTCATGATGTATGCCTTAAAATGTACGTCCACCCGATACTCACTTTCTTCAAAAGGACAGACAAACAAACACACGCATGCACTCACGCGCTAAAATATGCAGCCAGACATAAACTTTATTAAGATCATAGCTGGAAAGGCAGTTTTGTTCGATCAACATTGCTGCAGTACCATGTTATTATACCTGGTTCTTTTTTGAATTCCAAAAAAGGGTACATAATGAACAATTAGTAATAAAATTCACACATACTACGGCAGTAGCAAAGTATGTGTGAAACTTTAAAAAAAAAATAACATTGAACAGAATTTCATCAATTATATTTACAGATATTTGGAAACAAGTGACTGAAGCGACTCAATAGGATTTTAAAATAGTATTTCTATGTCCATAGCATTTAAAATTGTAAAGCTTTCTTCACACACGCACACTCACATACATACATATACATATATGTATGTATGTACATGTACATAGATAGGTGATACATAAGTAGATATGATGTACATTAATCTGTTCCTTCAACATACACATGTGCTTAAAAAGAATATGTATTCTGAGGAGAACAACACGTCATTCTTTTGATGCACTGGAAGATGCGTTATTTTTTTTTCTGTGTATTAATAATTTGCTACATTACACTAAAAAAAAACAGCCCGAATTTCCCTATATAGAAATTATACATCACATCCTTTTAATTCAATCCTCAAACTAGATTTATTTATTTTAATCGAATGGCTTGCGTTTATCCCTGGAACACACCCTTTTACTATTTCTCATCTCTGTAATATAATTTTTCTGTCATTTTTTTTTTATCCTTTCAAAAATGTAGTTGTTCTCAAAAATTATGTATTTTTATCCGAGTCGATTTCATGTTTTAATACAATGATTTCTATGGTTCTGATAGATGTTACCAATACATTCTCATCTCCAATATGTCCTATATTTTTTAGAATTGAATACATAAAATAGCCCTACCTACATTTTGAATATTCTATATTATATATATATATATCGCTGTGCACCATTATAGATGTGCATATTTGTGGATATCTTCGTAAATAACTGTCTTTTCCTCACCGTCAAATGATACTGTAATTGGATCATTAATTCAATATGCATTGGCCTATTGCTATTTCCCCCTTCATCCATATTGTTTCTTTAAAATCATTCCAGTCATAAATCCAGTTCATGTCACACGTCATGTTTTCCCGTTTGGATTTTTTCTGGGGGTTCGTCATTTTTTCCTGTTACAATTTCTATCGAACTCCTTTTATTTATACGGACTTTTTCATACTTCTGCGTGATTTATGGTAGAATATACGAAGCTTAATCCCCTCGTATCTCTCTCTCTCTCTCTCTCTCTCTCTCTATATATATATATATATATATATATATATATATATATACATATATATACATATATATATATGTATATATATACATATATATAAGTATATATATATATATGTATATACATATATATATATATATATATATATATATATATATATATATATATATATATATATATATATATATATATAGCAAACTGCTTCTTCCATGTTTGAAGTACTGAAAAACGATCTGGGTTTTCTAAATTTTAAACTCCATTAGACCAAGTCTTGACAATTTTTTGGAAAAACCAGAACATGATACAAACAAAATAAAACTAATCAAAATAAGTTACAGGCTGGTTTGTTTTGATTGATTGTATTTTTCATCGAATAAACAATTCTATTGCACTGTAGAAGAAAAAGTAAATGGTACGGGCATTGAAATAAAAAGGCTGTCTTTTCCTAGTTAGTAGGGTCACTCATGGCGCCTGGAACAAGCCACACTTCATCTTACTGGATGAATACCTATTTTTTGGAAAAGTATCTGGTCCGTTCTTCATTATTTTATGGTTTCATTGATTCTTTTTTCATTTCATCAACAGTATCAGCACAGATTTTCAAAACTTGCTTGACAAACAAACTATATTTCTCATATATTGAAGACTGAAAAGAAAAAAGTAGGGCTTCATTAAAGCTTCATTCGAGGAAGTCCGGAAAAATTCTCTGAAAAACAGAGAAAAGCAACGCATGAAAAACACCGAAAATACTGCAAATTAGAATAAAGTATCCCAATAGGTTAAAGATTTGTTCTTGCATATAAAAGGATGCAAGAATATTAGGAATGTTCCAAGGATTTTTAAAGAAAGAAATTTGAAGTTGAAACTCAATGAGTACTACGACAACTCTTCTTGATTGTTTCTTTTTGTCTTTTCTTTTTGTTTTTACGGGATATGAATTGGTTCTGGGAATTATACTAATGTTGGGTCACTACTGAGAGGGTGGGCAACTCGTACAACTATCGTAAATCTGCAATGTTTGAGAGTCTGGTATCTTTGCCTGAAGTTTTAGGAAGCCGATTCTCAATTCTCCTTCGAATGGTAAGTAGATATGTAGAACATTCACGTCGTGTGGTTCAATTACTGGCTAACCTCACTGTTTGAATACTCTAGCAAAGAGGTAGCTTACATCTGCCTGGCCAGAACACTCTGGTCGAATCCTTCTCCTTTTTGTGCCACCTGGTTGGACCAAAGATCCTTACTTTGGGTTTATAGAATGGAGCTGGCCTCAAGTAAACTGACAGGGCTTTAAAACTCTATTGCTCAGCCTGAAGGGGAAAAGTGCTTGCTGGCCCTGCCATGTATTATCTGACTGCCGTGGAAGTCTATCAAAACAATCATCACTTGCAAAGCCAAGAGATTCGTCCTTTTGCTCATATGTACAGTTTCTATCTTTGAGTTTGAATATTAATAAAACCGCTCAGCATGGGATTTTAAATAATCTGATCTTGATAACAGTCTAAAGTATCATCGAAAGTGCTTTCAGAGAACATCTGAAATCATTTAAAGTAGAAATGCGACCGTTGAATGTAATCGAAAAAGTAAATAAGAAAAAATTAAAAACGATTCTTTGTCTAAAACCTTTGATTTAATAATCAGCAATGAAAGACGACTGCTTAAATACACTATGCTATGGCTTGGCTTCGCAAACGGGGAATTGGGAGGTTTTCTAAGTTAGCTGCAAGCCCTCAGGTGACCAGCCAGGCCAATGTGGGAGATTCAGGCCTTTGCAGAGTTGTAGGAAAAAGTCCATCCGCCAGGGGGAGAACTCTCCCGCTGTACAGCTTCCTTTCTTCTGCTTTTGTTCTGTGCTTCCTTTTGGCACGGGGAGTTGCTTGGGTAGACATTGTGCCGCAATGCATTCCTTCCGAAAGCCTCTTTATCTATCGGCAGGGGTTGATACCACAGGAATTGAGGGTTCTTTTCAGGGAGTCCCAGCATATCTTATTTGGAACATTACTTCTTTGCATGCAAACCAAATGTGACAAGGTCGCGGTCACCTTAGGACTGACATCAGAAACCAGTTCTATAAAATTTAAAGGATCTTCATAAGATTTAAAATATTGCCATGGAACATTATTTTATCTTTAATGAATTTTATTTCTCATCTATTTTATGAGTCAGAGTCTGAGGAAGTTAGGGATAATAACTTCACTTCTATTTATTTCCGCTTGATCTACCTATTTCTTCCGTATCCGTCGCTTTTTGAATTTGTTCCTTCCTTCGTTCTTTTCTTCTTCTAGTTCCTTTTGTTTCCCTTGCTCCTCTTGTTCTTCTTCCTCTTCTTCTTGGTCTTGTTGTTGTTGTTGTTGTTGTTGTTGTTGTCCTTCTTCTTGTTCTTGTTCTTGTTCTTGTTCTTGTTCTTGTTCTTCTTCTTCTTCTTCTTCTTCTTCTTCATATTATCATTATTATTAATATTATCATTATTATTATCATCACTGGTATTATCATTGCTTTTATTATTATTATTATTATCATCATCATTATTATTATTATTATTATTATTATTATTATTATTATTATTATTATTATTATTATTATTATTATTATTATTATACAGTCCTTCTAGATTTTTCCATATCCTCATATTTCTTATTTTTCTTGTCTTTCAGTTTCTCTAGTTTCAATCTTATCCTTAGAAAATAATCACCTGTGTCACACACATACACACACAGACATATATATATATATATATATATATATATATATATATATATATATATATATATATATATACATATTTATATATATATATGTGTGCGTGTGTATATATATATGTGTGTGTGTGTGTATGTACATATATGTGTGTGTGTGTGAGTGTGCATGTGTGCGTATATACGTATATATATATATGTATATGTATGTGTATGTATATATTTTAATACATATATATGTATATATATATATGGATGTATATAAATATACATATGCATGTGTATATATGTATATGTGTATATAAGTGTATATACAAGTGTGAGTATATATATATATATATATATGTGTGTGTGTGTATATGTATGTATGTATAAATGTATTTATATATATGCGTGTGCGTGTAGGCATATGTTAGCGTGTATATATGTATTGATATAAACTTTATTTTGCCTGATATTTTCTTGTTTATGCTCAACTAGAATGAACGCCGAGATTCCAACCTCTTGCAAAAAACGGTATTTGATATGTAAGGGACACTACTCTGTAATCAGCATTCAATATTTTCTCTTACGACAAATGCTACTGACACAAAATATAACAAGAGCTGCATTATACAAGATGATATCCCTTTTTTCTCATTTATATATTTTTTAATTATTTCTCCCTATTTTCTCTTATTTCTCTACCCCGTCTGTCCCTTTTTAGTGCTTTTTTACTAATATCATATTCTAGTGCTTCTGCCATAACTTCCTCTTGCAATACTATCACGTCTTTTTGCCTTCTCTTCCTTCCCTATTCTGTAAACATTTCCATCGTCTTTCATCTTCCCATCCTTCTTGAATTCTGCATGAATACAATATTATCCATTTATTTATTTGTAGTACTTTTTACCATGGAGTTTCCATCCTATTAATAAAGAGCAGACGCTGCTCTGTAATCGCGAAAGCTTTCCGTGGTCATAAATGTCAGATATAATCTCAAGACGAATCCTCGTCGAAATTGAACCCACCAACCCACTGTTGTAAATTACGTGTTTGTTTTTTCAGCTTTTCATACTCTTAGGATTACATGGATAATATGTATCCCCTACATATATGAATACGAGTATCTATATCTATATATGTCTTCCTCTCAATATCTATCTATCTATCTATCTATGTGTATCTGTCTGTCTGTCTGTCTGTCTGTGTCTGTATGCACACACACGCACTCAAGTGTCGACTTTGCGGAATTTTATATCTCTGATGAAGAATTTAAATTTATTTCTTAGCCACTTTTATACAACTTTTGGTTTTCACACGAATACACTTAATTGGCACAGTCAGAACCTAAGCTAAAATAAATGTAGTACACTCTACATCACTCACTTTGGCATACATCAAGTCATCATCATAACTCACTGTAAGTACACTGCTGGTTGTAGTTTTTTCCAATGTCCTTCCATGACGAGCATGATTGTGATAATCTCCACCATGTCTCACCAGCAATCATTCTTATCTTATGTCTCTACATTGTGCCTTGCCTTTTCCCTTCTACATTTGCTGGCCCAAAGTCTTTGATTGGTGATATTATTGCTACATTCATTGTCCTTTCTTCTACCCATTCGCCCAGCCTATCTCCAGTTTTGTTGCCTAAATACTTGTACGATGTTTTTGGTCATTGGTCATTGCTTGGATCCATGTTGCTCTTTTCTATTGCTTAAAGTTATTCCTAACATCGCTCTTTCCATTGCCCTCTATGTTATTCTAACTTAGTTTTCCAGTGTTTTTGAAAGTATTCACCTTTTGTACCCATATGCAATAGCTGATTGGGATGTTTCAGAATACCTCGTTAGTTATTCTATCTTGAATCATAGTACTTACTCCGATTTGAAAAACTGTTTCAGAAGTTTTCTTCCATCCGTTGAATAACTTGAGTTTAATTTAAAATCTTCTTCCCGGTGAATTAAAGATGTCTAACGGTATTTTCCAAAGAAATATGACTTTATTTGGACATTGTATCTTAAAATATTGACCAAAATGAAGTTGTTGTTTATAATTATGCTATGTGAATAACATTTGGTAAGTCTAGGCCAAGTCAAAAAAAAGTATGCCTGGTAGAACAAACAAGCTGTAATGCAAAACCTGGATAGCTATAATTGCTGTCAACCTCATTGAGTTTTCCTATTCTCATTCTTCTCTACAGTCAGTCGGTAATGGTTTGTTGTATATCTCGTAAATTTAGATACTGCCATGGACGTTTTGTCAACCAAGTGACGAATATCAATGGAAAAAACTTAAGTCATAACATATCGATTTCATTGCAAAAAATGTGTCATTAGTAAGAAGCATTACTTGGGTAAAATCTAATACAAACTCACATTGAACAGAGATATGTGTGATTGAGAATAATTGTGCACTGTTGAAAGATGTTTCACGGAAAAAATGATCTCAACTCAGACATCTGCTAAGTGTTTACATATAATTTTCAAAATGCTTGTTTCAAGTTTTCAAAGTACTTGTTCATTAGATAAGCTTAAGGAATTGTGTATTGAAGAAAGCATTTCGCATTGCTTGATGTGAATATATTCATGTTTGCCCGTACACTCCCTACCAAAAATATTGACGTTTTGATAACAAAAAATCTTTTGTATATGTGCTCAGTTATACGGATAATGTCAATGACTTTGAAAAGTGAAAAGCAGGCAATATTACTCTAGTTTGTTATGTATGAAACAGTTTCAGCCATTAAAGGCGGCTTGAACGTATGTATAAATAAAATATCATTACTTATCCTTTCAAAATAATTTTACATTCGTATGTTTTGATGTATGAATGAATCATTCAATTTGAGATGTGAAACTTGAGACCTTAAATTGTATATACAAGAATTTTTTGTATATGTATATATGCTATGTACGTGCATTTAGATTCTTGGTTTTGATAATTCATGTACATATCACATAAATTCGCGCACACGCATATATATATATATATATATATATATATATATATATATATATATATATATATATTTATATATATATATGTGTGTGTGTGTGTGTATATACATATATATATGTGTACGTATATATATATGTATATATATATATATGTACACATGTATATGTAATGAATATACACATACAAATACATATTAACTGACATATGTGAATATATATATATATATATATACATATATACATATATATATTATATATATATATATACATATATAAAAATATATCATATATATACATATATATATATACACACATATATATATATATATATACATATATATATATATATACATATATATATATATATATATATATATATATATATATATATATGTGGGGGTGTATAGAAACAGAGAGAGAGACTGTGTATGTTGGTGCTGGTGTTGGTGTGGGGGTATATATGCGTGTGTGTTTGTGTGTGTGTATGTTTATATACATGAAGATATAAATAAGAAATAAGAACTCCGACAGCAAATCCCCTTTCTTTATTCCGAGAACTTTGTGCAAAGGGTCAGAATCCAAAAGATTGCTTTCACTCGATGGCAGCGGAAGGATCCTTTTAAACGAACCACATTCTATGAGATCCGAAGCATCCTTTAATATTTGAAGACACTCTCAACCGATTCTGTGCGCGGGCAATCGGTTGCAAGTCCAGGAGCAAAACAGATCTAGGAGGATCTGATAATAGGAATCGGAAGTCAGTCATCAAAGATGATGCTGAAAGTTTGGTAGTATTCAAAAGGAATCGTCAGATTCTTAATATCGATCAGTTGAAATCGGTTGAGTGTATCTGGTTTGAACTTGTTCGTCCTACGAAAAATGACGCAGTTTTCATATTTACAGATATGGAACAAAAGAGTTTCTCGAATGGACACCAAAATCAGAATCCCCTTCAATTGAATAAGCCATTAGAATTATCTATATATTTCCCTGAAATTAAATCAACCCTTTACCAAATTAAAATCTTTTCTTGTTCATATTAGCCAAAACGTTTTTTTTAATGTGAATGACGCCAGAGGTTACATAACTGCATTTGTATGTTATTTTTACTCATTCATATACGCAAATTTTGATGTAAACTCTGCAAAAATTGTACACTTTTGAACTGTTGAAAAGATGAAAGTTTTAAAGGCTATTCTGAATTTTGCGTCGGACGGATAATCTTGGTTATAATCGTTCAATGACTAATATGCTTACATGGTATATAAAAGAAGAATGAATAATTCACCAAGCGATACTTCTGGGGGACCATTTCATTTCCAGTTTGAAATTGGTCTGAAAAGTAGATATGGCCAGGAATAATTTTCAATCTGTACAAGAAATCAAGTCAAGAGACAACAAAATAAATTGAAAAAGTTTAAACACACACACACGCATACACACACAAAAAAGCATACGCACAAAAGCACATATGTATGACTGCATAGAAACTTTATTACATTTTTGTGCTCCTACAGGTAAGATATTTTCGTTTAACCACCTGCCAGCTGCTGGCGTCATATTCTCCCGATATTCACACTAAATCAGATGAAGATTCATGGTAGTGATGAAGCCAATTATCATCCTAAAGCAGCTTACCAGATATTTCGCTTACATGTCATCAGACACTGATGACGATTTTTTGAGGGAAATAAATTTGCATTTTAAATAAAATTTTCAAAAACGTTTCCGACTGGCCGCAAATGCAATAAAATTGTCCTGACCATCAGTGCTCCAAGAGCAGTTATTATGCACATAGATAGCCAATGACGTACGCACTTTTAGAACCTTGCATTTCATATTTAAGTGCGTATTTGATTCCCAGCACTTATCTTTGGAGCAAAAAGTTGATATTCGAATAAAATGTAAATTTCATGTTCTGAATGACGTCATTTGATTATTTGATGTCAACCCGAAATATGTGCAACAGATTTTATTAACGATGGGATTGACTTAAAAAAAAAAAAAAAACTTTCAAAAACATTTTTGCTCGACTGCAAACACAGTCAGGTGTGAGTGGATTTCGCTAGATTTTCGTGTCATCTAGGACTCTGAGAGGGGGAATCAGGTAAGCAACTATAGACCGATCCATTGTTTACCATTATGCGATGGAATCTGACAGGACAAATAGCAGATATTATATGCACGTACATTAAAAAAAAAAGAGGACTCTTCTCAAAAGACCAGAGAAGATGCAAGGAAGGAACCAAAGGAGCAAATGATTGGCTCTAAATTGACCAGAAAATACCAGAATAAGTAAGCTGTATACTCAAATCCTCCAGGAAATCATAGATTGACAAAACTGTTGTAAAATTCGTTGCCAACTTTATGGAGTACTTGAAAGTAGACCCGGCTGTTGCACAGAAAACTCTCAGCAGAAGCGAATAAAATAAAAAAAAGAATTTTTCATTGGAATTATCCGTCTCCACTACTGTTTGTATCAGCAATGGAACGTATTTTGTTCTCCAAACATAAAAGAAAGAATTTTACGCACATAAATGACATAGACAGTTTCGCAAACTACTGGGAAAGAGTCGATATACTGTTCAGCAAAGTTAGAGGTTAGAGCAATGACGTACAAAGTGCCGGAAGCAGTGCAGAAAACGACAAAAAAAGTAGCATCGAGGGAGTTGCAAAGCAGATAACCAGGAAGGACAAACAAGAGCAGAGAAAAAAACTCACAGAGAAATCCAAAAGATAAATACAGAATGTCGCAGACGAGAGATGGCAACACAAATGACACCTAGAGAGCCAAAACAAAAGCTTCAAGACAAACTATGTCAGGGCAAAGATCTACAGAACAACAACAAACAGCAAACGTCGTATTTATGTAAAAAGTGTTTGGATTGTACATCACATAATCAGTGAATGCAGTAAACTACCCCAAACGAGTTATCAAAGGGCTTAGATTCAACCATGCAGATGAATGTTATCAGCACAAACTGAAGACAGTCCGGGAAAATAGGAACCACGGATTACTTTTGGACTTTGACATCCAAACTGATCATCCCATCCGAGGGAGAATACTGACCTAGTAGTCATGGACGAGAGAAATAGCACCGGCCAAATGATAGACATGGTCTACATGTTGAACACAGAGTGAATACAAAAGAGAGTGAGAGGCCGTGAATACAAGTACTAATAATAGTTGGAGCACTCACAACTGTGTCAAAGAAATTGAAAAGAAGGATTAGAAATTTTTGAGATCAGGTCGAAAATTGAAACCATTCTAACCATAGCACAATACGGATAACGGGGACAGTATTGAAAATATGAGATTTATGACTTCCAGTCATCAGCAATAACCTAACACCTAGGATTGAAAAGGCATGTGTTGGAGACGCAGGAGGATGTTGAGTCAGTGCAAACCACAACGCTACTCTGATATGTGGAGGAGATGAAAAGAAAGATGGAGAATCATTGTCATTTGTCCTTCAGTAACAACCATCAGGTAACTGGTGTGAAACTGCAAATATTGATAATAAAAAAAATAATGGAAATATTGTGGATTATGAAAAAGTTTTCAACGTGGATGTAAGTACTAAACATGGCATTATAAACTTTATATATATATATATATATATATATATATATATATATATATATATATATATATATATATATATATATATATATATATATATATATATATATATATATATGGAAGTATGTTCACGAAAGTGTTGTATTGTCTGTATATGTAAAAGCCCCGCTCATATTAGTTTTTTTCTTTGAGCTCGGACTGTCGCAACTTACAAGGTCACCAGCGTCAAGTCTCCGGTTGAGACCCGGCTGGTAACTAACATAAACTGAGATCAAAGCCAAGAAGAAGAAGGAGAAGAAGAAGAAGAAGAAGAAGAAGAAGAAGAAGAAGAAGAAGAAGAACGACAACTGCAGCAACAACAACAACAACAACAACAACAACAAATAATAATAATGATAATAATAATAATAATAATAATGATAGTAATGAACAGTATCTAAAATGTAATATCTGCAAAAATCATAACGCACAAGAACTTGTTCGAGCTCCGGCCCTAACCAGTCACAGAAGCAAAAGAAGCGACCATATTATTAGACTCTGCTGTACACAGTGATTGACCGATATATGCGAACCGGCCCAATATTATATTGAAAAACTTCATAGAAAAAAATGGCTGTCCAAACGGATGAAACCATTGCTGTCAAGGAATTCAAGGAAGTCACAGAATATAAAGACCTTGAAATTGAAATCAGTAGAATGTGGCAATTCAGGACCAAAACAATACCTTTAGTTGTCGGATCTCATGAATTACTCAAAATAGGGACCAGTGAACCTGCTGACAGCTCACTTGGAAAGCCGAGCACAGAGGAAAAACAGAAAATAGCTCTGTCACTGCACAAAATATAAGAAATTCTTTGCCTATGTTATTGTATTTACTGTCTCTAGCATATGTGGAAGTATATCCATGAAAGTGTTGTATCGTTTAGATATGTAAAAACGCGTTTCCAATTTGTTTTTCAAAAGCTCGGACTGTCACATAACTTACAAGGTTTCTAGCCTTAGATCTCTGGTTAAGATCCAGCAGGTGACGTATATAAATTGAAATCGAAACTGATAACAACAACAACAACAACAACAACAACAACAACAACAACAACGACAACAACAACAATAATAATAATAATAATAATAATAATAATAATAATAATAATAATAATAATAATAATAATTGGAAAGTAGACTTGACAGCCACAGGAGAAAACTTAGCAGAGGTAAGGATAAAAAGGGAAATCTTCCAAGGAGACTCGTTGTCCCCACTATTATTTGTTCTAACAATGTTACCACTCAACAGAATCCTGAAGAACAGCAAAGGGTACCATTTCTCCGAAACAAAAGGAAAAGTCAACCACGTAATGTACATGGATGATATAAAATTGTTTGCAAAAAACAGGCAAAAGCTTGAGACTCTGTTCAACTAAGTAAAAGAATACATCGGAATGGAATTTGGAATAGAAAAATGCACACTCATGGTAATGCACAAAGGAAGGCTTACAATGACTGAAGGAATCGAAATTCCTGACAAAAGCAAGATTAGAGCATTGACCGCACAAGACCGATACAAATACCTAGACTTGAATGTGACACGATAAAACGGGAAGAGATGAAGGAGAAAATAAAGAGAGAGTACCTTAAAAGGATAAGGAAAGTATTAGAAACCAAATTAAATAGCAGAAATCTAATAAAAGGAATGAACACCTGGGCTGTGTCAGTAGTTAGATATACAGGACCATTCCTAGGATGGACAAAGGAAGAGCTCCAATCAATGGACAGGCAAACAAGGAAACTTATGACAATGCATAAAGCATTACACCCTAGAGATGATACAGATAGACTATACGTTAAGAGAAAAGAAGGTGGCAGGGGACTCATCTGCATAGAAGACTGTGTCCAGAGAGCTAAAGCAGTCCTAGAAAGGTATGTGCAAACGAATAGTGAAGAAATCATAAAGAGTGTGAGAGATAACGCAACAAACAACAAAGTAGAAAACAATGGAACAGCACAGCAAGCAAGAAAAGAAAGATGGAAAAAGAAAAAATTGTATGGCGAGTTTAAAAGGCAAATACAAGATGTACCGGACGAGAAATCATGAACGTGGTTACGAAAAGGAAACCTGAAGAGAAAAACAGAATCGCTCATTATGGCAGCTCAAAACAAAAGCATCAGGACAAACTACATAAAAACAAAAATCGACAGAACACAGACAAACAGCAAATGCCACATGTGCGGTGAAAGAGATGAGGCAGTAAACCACATTACTAGTGAATGTAGTCAAGAAAGAGTATAAGCATAGACACGATAGAGTAGCAACGATGGGAACTAAGCAAACAAATGGGATTCAACCATGTGGAAAAGTGGTATCAGCACAAACCAGAGGCAGTCTCCGAGAATGACAACCACAAACTACTCTGGGACTTTGTCATCCAAACTGACGACCTCATCCAGGCAAGAAGACCGGACTTGGTAATTGTAGACAAGAAAAGGAAGACCTGCCAAATAGTTGACGTGGCTGTACCTGCAGACCATAGAGTAAAGAGGAAGGAGAGTGAAAAACAGGAAAATACCAGGACCTATCAAGAGAATTGAGGAAGATGCGGAACATGAAAGCCAGGGTAGTACCGGTCATAGTGGGTGCACTAGGAAATGTCCCAAAAATGCTAAGGGAGAGACTGGAGGAGATCGGGATTAGGGGAAGGATTGAGACTGTACAGACCACAGCACTACTGGGAACTACACGGATACTGAGGAAAGTGCTAGAAATATAAGGACTGCAACGCTAACTGTCAATAGTGACCTAGGAGAGGAAGGGAAATTAAAGTGGAAACTCAAATTGTAGCACTGACATGATAGGCGTAAGAGAGAGGAGATGTTGGCTGAAGATCTGAGGAGACTTATTGTCACTCAGCCTTCAGCGATGACCACTGGGCAACCGGTGTGAAACTGTAAATCGCAGTATTACTGCGACCTATGAGTACTTGGAAAGGACGGCTGGAGACTTGCAGTCACTCAAACTCCAGCGGTTACCACCAGGCAACTGGTGGGAGATTGCAAATAATAGACTGAGGGAATTGAACTTCCGGACAACAACAAGATTAGGGCATTGACTGCACAAGACCGATACAAGTACCTAGGTGTCCTTGAATGTGACACGATAAAACGGGAAGAAATGAAGGAGAAAATTAAGAGAGAATACCTCAGAAGGATAAGGAAAATATTAGAAACCAAATTAAATAGCAGAAATCTAATAAAAGGAATGAACACCTGGGCTGTGTCAGTAGTTAGGTATACAGGACCATTCCTAGGATGGACAAAGGAAGAGCTCCAATCAATGGATAGGCGAACAAGGAAACTTATGACGATGCATAAAGCATTACACCCTAAGGATGATACAGATAGGCTATACGTTAAGAGAAAAGAAGGTGGTAGGGGGCTCATCAGCATAGAAGATGGTGTCCAGAGAGCTAAAGTAGTCCTAGATAGATATGTGCAAACAAATAGTGAAGAAATCATAAAGAGCGCGAGGGATAGTGCAACAAACAACAAAGTAGAAAACAATGGAACAGTACAGCAAACTAGAAAAGAAAAGTGGGAAGGGAAAAAATTGTACGGCGAGTTTAAAAGACAGATAAAAGATATAGTAGACGAGAAATCATGAACGTGGTTACGAAAGGGAAACCTTAAGAGAGAAACAGAATCGCTCATCATGGCAGCCCAAAACAAAAGCATAAGGACAAACTACATAAAAGCAAAAATCGACAGAACACAGACAAACAGCAAATGCCGCATGTGCGGTGAAAGAGATGAGACAGTAAACCACATAACTAGTGAATGTAGCCAACTCGCCCAGAAGGAGTATAAGCATAGACACGATAGAGTAGCAACGATGATACACTGGGAACTAAGCAAACAAATGGGATTCAACCATGTGGAAAAGTGGTATCAGCACAAGCCAGAGGCAGTTTTGGAGAATGACAACCACAAACTACTGTGGGACTTTGACATCCAAACTGACCACCTCATCCAGGCAAGAAGGCCGGACTTAGTAATAGTAGACAAAAAAAGGAAGGCCTGCCAAATACTAGACGTTGCTGTACCTGCAGACCATAGAGTAAAAAAGAAGGAGGGTGAAAAAAGGGAAAAATACCAGGACCTAGCAAGGGAGTTGAAGAAAATGTGGAACATGAAAACCAGGGTAGTACCGGTCATAGTGGGAGCACTAGGAACTGTCCCCAAAACGCTGAGGGAGAGACTGGAGGAGATCGGGATTAGGGGGAGGATAGAGACCGTACAGACCACAGCACTGCTGGGAACTGCACGGATACTGAGGAAGGTGCTAGAGATATAAGGACTGCAACGAATTGTAGCTCTGTCATGATATGCGAAAGAGAGAGGAGACGTTAGCTGAAGACCTGAGGAGACTTATTGTCACTCAGCCTTCAGCGATAACCACTGGGCAACCGGTGTGAAACTGTAAATCGCAGAATTACTGCGACCTATGAGTACTAGGAGAAGAGGGCTGGAGACTTGAGGAGACTTGCTGTCACTCAAACTCCAGCGGTTACCACCAGGCAACTGGTATGAGATTCCAAATAATAATAATAATAATAATGATAATAATGATGATGATGATGATGATGATGATGATGATGATGATAATAATAATAATAATAATATCATCAGACTCATTCGATTAAGAAAGAGAGTTCACTTAACAAGAAAGTGCTTTGTATCCTGGAAACTGCACTAATAAAAAGAGAGTTACCATCATCAATGCCAAGCAAGGGAAACAAAAGACAAAACATCGTGGCTGTTAACATCTGCAGAGTCTGTGATGATAAAATGATGCATTAGAAATAACCAAGAAGGATGAACGAGGCAGGCGTAGACCAAAAGAAGACATGCCAGTGGCTGGGGAGCACTGCACTGGAAGCAGAGACGGGAGGGCCTGATCATCGCTGTACAAGACCAATTTTTCGCAACCAGATCGTATCACCATCGCATAATAAACGATTGAAGAGATCCATGATGCAAGATGTGTAGAAAGTACTAGAAATTAGTCGAATACATCGTCTCAGGCTGTTCGGCATTGGCATAGACGAGTACATTCCCAGATGAAACAAAGACGCTACATACATGTTCTAGTAGCTCTGCAGGTCATACAGAATCAAAACATCTGAAAATTATCACTGGAAATAGAAATGTGGCCATCCTGTAGAACATGCCTGTAGAAGCCGACAGGGGAGTGTAAGGCCTAAAATCCTCATCAGAAACACACAAGAGAGGAGTAAGATGTTTATCGACAGTGCAATATCGTCTTTTGGAAACAACTCCATGAAAGTTACGGAGAAGCTGTTGAATACAAAGAATATGAGAAGAAGATCAATAGGATGTAGGTTATGAAGACTGAGGAAATTGAGTGGCCATTGAAGCTCTAGGATTTGAGAAGAAATGACTGAAAAGTTCACCAACTGTATCAGAGGTGACATCAACCACCATGAAATGCAAAAAATCCTCTTAGTCAAATCAGCCGTCATACCACACAGAGTACTGTCGATAAATTGATAACTCCCCTATAGCACCCTGGGGCCGTGTAAAATCCAACTAAATTCCTTACCACGAACGATCATTTTCTCCCTGATTTTAAATGCATTCGTACCGTAAGAACTTTTATTATTCCTTCTATAGCAGTGACTTTTGCATCATACATATAATAGTCATATTTCCTCAGTGACGTTTGCATTGATGTAATCATTCGAGGAAATAAAAGTGTTACATATTTTTTTATGACATCACGGATCACTGTCTTGATATTTTATGAGAAATCTAAAAATGCAGAATTAGAGCAACTATTGATTAAATATATATTCCACTTTGATTATAAGGTGTATCAAGTATATCTATATAAATTCAATTCCTATATGATGATAACATTTTTAATCTGGAAAAATAAGCATGAAATATGAATAGTAAGATTGAAAGGTAAAACAGTTTAACTTTTTATTATAGGAGTTTGTATATCTCATATCATATATGACTAAAAACTTAGCTCGTGAATACCGAATTTCCCTTTCAATACTCGCTGCAAATAAAACCTAATCTTGTCTGCTAGTTATTACGCTTGTAAAATCCGAAATGTGCAGGGTAGGAAGATGTAAATAACCACGATATAACTAGTTGCTGGACCCGTCATCAATCGATTCATGGCCGACAAGATGGCGTCGATGATTCATCGGACCTCAGCAAATTTAGGCGGTAAATCACGCGTATGGCGGGGACATGATCATCTTCAATCACCGCCCTCTGCTTGAACCTGTCCTCCTTCCTTTTTTCCTGTTAAATCCCAAACTGATGCCCCTCTTTTCTACTAATCCCTTTTCTGCAATATCTAAGCAGAGCGAGGAGGAAGGAGATTGTGAATCCAAGTTTCATCATTTATCGATTGACACGATCAGTGAGGACGTTCAGTAAAATCGTCATTTAAAAACAAAAGGAAAATGGAGTGTGGATCAGCAGCACGAAACATATTTCAAGAACGGGGGATGAAATCACGGGAAGATTTCAAGTTAAGGGTATCTGTGGAAAATTGACAGAAATGAGTCAGGATTAATTGTTTTCTTTTTCCGTTGTTTTCCAGGGAGTAAATGATGCACGATGTGGTTGATGAGTCAGTTGTTGACAGAAGGAAAATGGGCGAGAGGAGATGAAAGCTGATTTGGCAAGGTTTTAGGGGGAAATAAATAAAAAGGAAAGGGAGGAAGATAGAGTGAATGAATGTATGAATGAATGAGGAACGGAAAGGTGAGAGGAGGAAAGGAAGGTGATAAACAAGTTTTTCCAGCGGGGAGAAGAAGAGAATGAGATAAACATAGATATCATTGAATGCAAGAGATACAAGGGGAAGAAGGAAAAATGATAAGGAAGAAGAGAAAATTAAGGAAGGGGAACAGGCCCAAAAAATACAGAATGAAAAATAGATCGGAATAATGAAAGAAATGATTTTGAAAAGTTAAATGAATAATTAATCAGGAGAAAGAAAAAGAAAAAGATGATAAAGCTCGAATGAAACAGCGATTGAGAAAAGAGAGAAAGGAAGAGTTTTTGCAAATGAAGGTATCGTGGAACACTGATCAGACGAGTGAGAAATTGACATGAACGAGAAAAAGATGAAAACCTAATGAGAGGAAAAGAGAAAAAGATGGACAGAATTGGAGGAGTTTATGAAGAAAATAGGTGAGGAGCATGAAATACTGAAAAGAAGAGATTAACGCATTGAGATAAAGGGTGAACAGAAAGGGAAACATTAATATGTAGCAGAGAAATATATTTGAAGAAAGAAATATATTCAGTAAAGAAATGGGAGGAAATGAAGAGAATAAAAAATATGAAAGAAAAAATTAAAAGGACATATGAAAGAGAAACAGTTGCTGGATAATAGTATAATGGAAATATAAAAAAAAGAATAAACATAAAATCAAAATTTTCTAGAAGAGAAACAAAGTCAACAATTGCAGAACAAAAGCAGATGAAGAAGCAGTCAGAGAGAGAAAAAAGTAATCGAGAAAAACAAGATTGACTGAAGGAAACTGAATAACATAAGAGAAAAAAACCCAAATCAGCCAAGTAAAAATATAATACAAGAAGAAATAATTACAGCGTCAAAAGAGAAGAGAAAAAGGACTTAATAATACGACCTGAAAATGAAAAGTCATGCACAGAGACGGTGAGATGAAAGCTAAAAATACAGTTGACAGAAAGAACAGAAAAATATAAATATATAAAAAAAAAAAAGAAATGAAAAAAATCTAAAGGTAATGATGATAGTCAAGCTTGTGCCACTGGATCCTGAGATAGGGACACGCGACCATTGCTCTGGTAATTATTTCATGATGTCGATATCGTAAATCCTGCAACCCTTCCAAGAAGAATTCGACGTAAAGGTAATGGAAAAATAAAGTAGCCATGCAAGTATGAGTATTTATAGTGAACCAGAAAACGTTAAAACAAACAGGTTCGTTCATCATGTTCAAGAAACAAAGATTACAAAAGACCAGGAACGGCTAGGATTATAGTGATGCAGAACACTTACATTCCTTCTTGTATCCAGTTATGCTAAAATATATGCATGAATTATGTCTGGTCAAAGTGGCAGTTGTTCTCGTATTGATGAGTTTGGAATGCTAAGCCCTTGTACTTCACCTAGGATCCGTCAAATATTCACTAATAGAGCGTTTACCACTCTGTCAGCTGCAGAAATGGCCTCAGACTCGTCGGAAACTTCTCATACAACTGAATGGGCATACAAACTAAATAATATCTTGTTTGGTTTTTGGCTTTAGGATTATTTATTTTCACAATTGATACTCTCTGTTCAGTTGAAAAATGTAACCTTCACCTCATGATAGGTAAATATATAGCTAGTAACGCTGAATTTGAGACAATAAGTGCATACTTTGGAAATAAGACTTGGGTCCTCTTATTCAAAAACAACAAAGATAGATTTGAGAATGGATCCTAAGATTCTACTCGTCAATAGTTTTAAGCCAAAAAAATGAGGGTCAACCATTAAAAATAACTGTTCCCCATCTTCAAAGGAACAATAATAAATGGGAACTTTTCTTCTTTGAAAAGGGTCAGCAGTAATGAGAGAGAAGGAGTCAAAAGTGAAAGCAGACTTTTTTCCAAACCTTTTAGGAAAGTGAAGTGCAACTGAACTTGTTCCTCAATGGAAATGGAAGCAGAAGTGTAGCTGTGGGACTGGATGGAAGCATTTTAAAAATTTGATTTTTACACGTTGAAAAATGGGCAATTCTGAATGATTGGTCAATCATGATACCACCCTAAAATCATATGACGTGAAACCATTTTTTTTTCTTGTAGGGATCATCCGTTTACGAAAGTAGCAGCGAAATTCCTACCTACGTTTGGTTCTCATACGCTGCTCATATTTGCTGAACGTTTCGGTGGGAAAACTTATATGTCGCTTACTTTATAGTGATAGATATATATGTATATTAATATACCCACATAGAAAGAGAGATAAAGAAAAATGTATAAACCCTCATCAGAGAATTTCTTGTCGAGTATAGATACAATTGCATGGGTGAACATATAAAAATCAAAGGTACGACGGAATGTGTGTGGATGCAGGGTTTATAAGTACATCTCTCCTGTTATTTCTCACTTCCTCTCTCAGTGAAGTAAGCCCCCCCACAAAAAAAATCATTTTTACCCTAAGCAGCATTCTGAAATGTCATTTCACTTTATTATTGTAGTATAAATCATAATCCACATCCATATATAGGTCACACACACACACACACACACACACACATACACACACACACACATATATATATATATATATATATATATATATATATATATATATATATATGTATTCATCAATCTATGTATGTATGTGTGTGTGAATGTATACAAAGATTGAAGGATTGTGTTTGGTAACTCCTGTAAGTAGACTCTTATATCATATCTACTTATCGATCGTTTAATCAGTCTGTATGCCAGTCTATATGTCTATCTATACTTACACACATACGCATATACACACACAAGCACACACACATACACACACACACACACCCACACACACACACACACACACACACATATATATATATATATATATATATATATATATATTATGTTTTCCGTTTTTTAAATCGGCATATCGATTTGACCGAAGTGACATGTCAAAACGAATGCACTACCAAATCAATTTCAGCCCTAAGTTCCCACCTGTGGCTATGTTCTTCCTGAAGCCATCCGCTGTGTTGCTATTCTATCCTCATCTTCTGTTTCGATAAAGCAAGACCAAACGCTTTAACGTTCTCGACGTTTGTCTCATTCCAAATGACAATTTATACTCGTGTAATGTCCTCAATTTCCGTTAAATGCTCTCCGTGACAACAGATAATATCCGTCTGTGTGTGTATTAATGTGAGACTGTCTGCTTATGTCTGTAATTGTTTATAGTTTATCGGCAGTCAGTGGCACCTGTCACTTTCCTCTTTCTCTCTCTTTCTCGCTCTCTCTCTCTCTCTCTCTCTTTCTCTCTCTCTCTCTCTTGTCCATAAAGACCTCTTCCTTCTGACATTTTCCTCTTAGTCACCGTGTGTAAATGAAGATATACAGAGCTTGAATGCATCCATTTCCGTGTCTCTTCCTAGGAATATCTGACTCATTTGTTAAAACCTGGTCAAACACTTTTATTTCTCGGAAGACAATCCTTTGCTAAATCAGTTAGTGTTTATGCTTGGTTTGCTAAACTTATATGTTTGCATCAACACTATATATATATATATATATATATATATATATATATATATATATATATATATATATATATATATATATATATATATATCCGTATAATTTCATGCATTTTCTTGTCAAAATATTCTAAGGGGTGTTGATTGATTATGCTTTAAAAGAAACAAACCTCATTTGTGTTTAGCCATTCTTTTCATTTAATCTCTTTCATTTTTATTTGTGTTACATTGCGATAGACAAGATTTATTAATAAGACGGAATCGGAGACTGTAAGATTTTTTTTGTTGTTTTTTTTATATTTGAATGCAATTATTCTACGATCATTTCTATTACAAAACTTGTAAATGCGTGCAAATACATTTGAGCTCAGTCTAAAAACATGTAAACTTATGGTACACCAATTGGTCGTTCAAAGATTTATAGTAGTCTCACAGTCACTATTTCACGGCGAGGTGTCCTTAATAAGCTGGCACATACGTGCACACATACACATGCATGCACACATGGATGTTCACGCACACATACGTGTATGTGTGTGATAAGTGTATAACTGAATATACAGGGATGAGAATACCTCGATCTCTATCTCAAATTAATGAACAAATTAATATTTCAAGTAAACAATTACCTGATAAATATGTGTAATATTAATTATCATAGTAACTTTATCATTTGCAGAATGTGCTAAAATCAAAAGAGAAGTTGCACCAATATTTCACTAATATAAACAGCTTAGAAAAATATTCGATGAACAATAATATGTAGTCCAATTTTGAAAATACTGACATCTTGCTGAAGATCATCACCCTTCTGAATGATACTTTCAGTCATAGAATAATTCATTTTAAATATCCCAATTATTACAACTGCTGCAACTATCATTAGGAAAAAATTTGCCCCGATCTGAGAGTTGCTTGGTTCCTTCATTAACTCCCAGAATAACCGTTGATGCAATGAGAACGGGGCATGTTGATTCTCATTGAAGCATTCAATCAGTCGGACAACGTTGGTCGAGGACAATCAAGGTCCCAGTTATGGAACGAATGGAACCACATAACGCTGCCCGTCTACCTCGAAAATTATCCGTGGGAACCCTGACTTTTTGCATGTTGCTTGATCATCAAAAAAGTTGAGTGTATGGAGGTGGGGTATATAAATTATTCCCTCCTTTTACCACAGGAAGGGTCTGAAAAATCAATGTCAGTAATTCTTTGACAGCAGTTACTAGACGTAGATAGTAGTACTAAAGTCGAAGAAATCCTCAAAACTCTAAGCGTTGGAGTTAGAAGAATATACCATTCAAACTCAGAAGCGAGCCTTTAATCTAGCTAAGTAATCTCACTTTAAAGATTGGAAACTTGAAAGCAGCATGATGTTGCATCAAATATCTAAGTAAAAAGTTTCAGCATTCGAAGTAAACTTTTTTTTTCAATTATTATTACTGTTTAGAAATACGTAACTATTTCAGCTATGTATCTGGCTGTATATTAACTAAACTAAGTAAAGATTGGACACATTGAAATTTTGTATGTTCTGCAAGTGTAACCTACTATCAATTGCTTTATGGTAAGCGGTAAAAGCAAGTGAGAACACAGCATTCACCGTGAATATAGTAAAACATTACAACACCGAGGTCGTTCAGTCCCCAAAAAGCTCGGATTTGTCTTCCAGTATCTCCCTGTTTTCCCCGAAGAGATTTCAAACCCTGAGCGAGATCATGAGGAACACAACAAGGCAACTGATGGCAGTGCCAGAAAGATGTTTTGCAGACTGTTTCGAAAAGTTAAACAGAGGCTGAGATACGTGTGTGTGTTATGTACCATGGTGCAGGAAGTAGGGAACTCGGAAAAAGGTGAAGGTTTTCTCCAGTTGTGCAAATTTTTGGTCGATATTAAATGACTGGATGCTTTCCGTGCACAACTCTAATATCTTCAGTCATGTGCGTTGTTTAATAAATCTGCACTTTATGCTTGTGAGAGGTTTAGTTCAATTACGTACCTTTGCTTGTTATCCATTTGCAATGATATCAACGTTCCCCAATCTATACCGTCTTGGTCGTTGCAAAGAAAACTGTAAATCATTAAAGGGTAACAGAAGAAAAAAACCCTCAAAAACACGAAAAAACGAACAGTAAAGTGAAAGGCAAAAAGAAGGCTCAGATGAGATAATGGCATCTGACGATCGCTGAGACATAGATACGCAAGCGGTATATCGTGTCTGGGCAATGAATAACAGGACAAACGCTTTGGTATAAATCACCTACAGTGAATGATGTACTTCTTCCACCACGTGTTCGTTTTTCTTTGAGACTTTGAGACTTCTACTTTCATTCCATTTAGTTCCCTTTTATTCTTCCATTTCCATTTCATTGGGTTTCATTCTAAAAAATCATAACGGTTTTATTTCAATCATTTTGCATTTGCTCTGTAATTTAAAAAAATGAAAAACATCATGCTGCTCAGCATTTTATTATTTATGTTCGATGTATATATATATATATATATATATATATATATATATATATATATATATCACAATATATATATATATGTGTGTGTGTGTGTGTGTTCACGTATATATATACATATACATATATATGCCTGGGCACACACGCTCATATATACGTATATATGCATACCTCTGTCTGTCTGTCTGCTTCTCTCTCTCTCTCTCTCTCTCTCTCTCTCTCTCTCTCTATATATATATATATATATATATATATATATATATATATATATATATATATATATATAAACTTAATTTTTGTATGTTATCGGTTCAAAAAATTGAAAAAACCTAACACTGAAATTAAAAACTGTGGAAATCTAAATATTGCTCACAATGGACTCACATGCTCGGGAATAATAAACAAAAAATGCATAAAATAGCCACATTAATTTTATCCGCTAAAACTTTTAAGAATGAGATAGGAAATAGATACGTAATCGTATTTTAAAATTGAAATATAAAAATTGTAAAACGTAATAACAAAAATTATCTTGGAAAAATGTTGTCAGAAGAAAAAAAATTCAGAAAAAAACGATGCAAAAATTCCAATTCTTTCAAAAATTTTGTATTTTATAATCCATAAAAATACTGTATCCGAAAAAAATTGAAGTTTAATTTCTTTCCAGATGTGCATGTTTCAAAGTTAAAATATCATTTGGAAAATTTTAAAAAAATATACAACGTAGGTACGATAAAGATAAAACATATTCATGTTTTTTTTACGTAGAATATAAGTTCTGTCATTGTTCTATTATTTTCCATAATTTCTTTCTATAATTTATTGGGTCACTTTTATGGTTACATGAATTTTTTGATCGTCTGTACAATGGTCATGAGATGGGAAATCGTCATTCGATGTGCATCTGTGTACCTGGTCGAACAGACTACTTGAAACGGTGAAATAGTAAGTAGTTGGTTTCCAACGTTAAAATCCATACTCTTTGGGCAGCCCCACGTATGTGTGTATGTATGTGTGTGTGTGTATATATATATATATATATATATATATATATATATATATATATATATATATATATATATATATCCTAATCAGCCAACGATGATCATATGAGTGTGGTCTTCATTCAGCGCTGACCAGCAGATGTGCGAACATAATCGTAACGTTTTCCTACTGAGACTGTTGTTAAGGTCAATCAAAACAAATTGAAACTTTTGAGACTAATTCCCAACTCTACCCACTGTCGATGCTCTAATTATTTATGCATATTATTAAAGCATATCATTCTGAAATATGTTCATAGAGGTTCAGCAAAAAGAAAAATGTTAATCTTTGATAAACATTTAATTAAATAATGCATAATTTCCAAGACATCTGAACCAAACCAAAAAAAGTGGACTTATCTCTATATAAAAACTTTAAAGTACCCCAAGTACTTCCAAAGAAATCTTAAATGAAAACTTTCTTTTTTTCTAAAAACATCGTTAAGTTTATGGAATGATTGCTACAGAAAAAAAATCATTGTTGCTCTCCTGCAACTAATCACTATTGTACGTGTTCGTAGTCGAATCTTAAGAGGATTGAAAACACAGGACGATCCCGCAGGGTTTCGCCCATATTGGTTTCAACTTTACAAGCATAATTTCATTGCCATATGAAACTCACATGCGGTGACGGTCGATTAGAATGCTGTTGTAGCTCGATCCACAAAACTCGCTACGCCTCATCAGCACTAAGGCAAGCATGACCTCCTGAGACGCACTTTTTCTCTTAGGCACGTGCCTGTAAACACAGAATAAGTATTAGAGTTTTTTAAATATTTTTTTTTTTTACAACCACAGCCGTCCTTTTCACTCATGCTATGATTCGTTAACACTTGTCAGTAATGGGTGTCTGTGACTGCAATGAGGCAAGAAGATGGATAAAGATATAGTTGACTCTGAAAAACATTCTGGGAATGAAGAAATACTCGGAAAAAAAATATACTCTAAACTTGCCACTGGTCGTGGTAATATTACACCAGAAAAAAACAAGGGAGTATCTTTATATATATATATATATATATGTGTGTGTGTGTGTGTGTGTATGTGTGTGTGTGTGTGTGTGTGTGTGTGTGTGTGTGTGTGTGTGCTAATAAAGATTGATATATGATCCGATAGAATGATTATAAACTGCGGTGTATTATATACTAATGATTATACATACGTTCCAAATGATATAACGCAATTTATTATCTTTCCGTTGGATCATATATCAATTTTTCATTACATAATTGTCGCTTTGGAAGAAACAAATAAAGCCGGTATAGACTGCGAATAAGTAATATGAATTTGGAATTGCGATACCAGTGGCTGTATAGCTCAATCGTAGGAGCAGAGCTACATTTAAACGGCTACCCTATCCGCCGATTCCTATAGCAGACCCTTTGCAAATGTTTATTCTATTTACATTGCCTTTGTCAAAGGGTACATTTACCGTGTAATAACGGATGATCATTTGAACAATGTGATTCTATATGATGTGATGCAATTTATGGTAATATATATATATATATATATATATATATATATATATATATATATATATATATATATATATATATATATATATATATCTTTCCAAGTGGGGACGGAGTAGAAATGATTTTCGTATTGAATAGTTGTAGAAGTGCGTGCCTGAAACATCATAAAATCTCTCAGGAAACGCAAGTAGCGATGGGCTCGTCACGTTGCAAGAATGACACACAACTGATCGTCTTCATGGCTCACAGCATAGATCCCCAGGGATCACATGCGTAACTGAGACCGGCTGAATACTCGATGGACAGATGAACGACAAAATGAACGAGAAACTTTCGGCTCTGCGACACTCATGAAAAGTCTGGCTAATCTGATGATGATGATGATGATGATGATGATGATGATGATCTTCTAATCTTTACTCAGTCTGGCAAAGGGCTACAGCCGGAGGGCATTCAATGATGATCAAATTAAAACCGTAAATCTTGCCGGATTAACATACGAAGTAATTATTCACTACGATGCCTATGTTATTCTATGTTTTATTTGCTGGATTTCCAAACAATATATTCACATCTGAAGGCTTAAAATTAGAAATTCTGCCTTCTTGTTTGTTAAAATATTCCATTGCCTGTTTTTTTTCTTTTTATTTATTTGAAGGATCTTCTTGGTCATTCAAGAAGTGTAAATGTTGGTTACAATCGTCACGCTCTCTTCATTAATGATTGATACATATTAGTCACCTTTTCATAATTATCATTATTTATATTTCATGGATTTTATGCTCACATAAGATATCTGGGGGTTATCGCTGCATTTTGATTGGCAGCAAGTGTCATTAAATGTCTATCATCTTGCACAGAACCATAGCAGACATCCATGGTGTGGACAATTCAAATTATTCCTTGAATTTTTAATTCAAGCTTATTCGATCAAGGTGTTTCGGTAGTTTTCGTAGTGCACCAAATATTGTACGCATAGGCCTCATTTTCATGTTAAACATGTTTCTTAGGTCTGAAGCAGGGTCATGGTATATTGTGGTCCTGGACAGGGTCCTGGTATTTTGTGATCCCGGGCTGAGTCCCGGTATTTTGTGGTCCCCGGCAGTGTCCCTGTAATTTGTGGTCCCGGACAGGGTCCTGGTATTTTGTGATCTCGGGCAGGGTTCTGGTATTTTGTGATCCCGGGCTGAGTCCCGGTATTTTGTGTTCCCCTGCTGCATCCTTGTAATGTGTGGTCCCCGGCATGGTCCTTGTAATTTGTGGTCCCGGACAGCGTCCTTTTATTTTGTGATCTCGGGCAGGGTTCTGGTATTTTGTGATCCGCAGTTATAGTCACATCCATCGTCTAGCACGTCTTCTTGTTGAGTATCAAATCTGCTCTTCTCATTTAGACGGGAGAGCCACTCTATAAGTTGAATTCTCGAATAACTTATTAAATTCTATGGCTATCCATCCTGCTGATCCTTACATTGACAAAGCAAAGTCGTTCCTGCAGTTTTGTGTCCCTAATTTGCCGTGCGTTTATGTTTATTTCTTCTGGGCCATTTTGTTACATTCACGTCTCTTTTGCGCTTCTTCTTCTGTGGATATCAGCTCTGAGTGTCCGTGTCTCACGTGAACATATGAAGATGTAGATCAGTGAATCAATTCGACTTTGTCTACTGAGATTCGTTCTGATTTTACCAATGCTGCAATTGCTTGTGTGATACAAAAAAGAATTTCCAGTTTGTGCCCCTCGTCTGTAACAAGGGTCCGAAGTTATTTGAATACACTGACTGATGGAAGTGTTTTTTCACTCACATAAATGTTACTTTTAATGCCCCTGGTGTTATTGGTCATAAATTTCGGACATTTTCTTGGCACTTCTTTCCAAAAATGTTCGATCTGGCTTATCGTCTTTTTTCGTTCTCTGCTTGGCTGACGAGGTCATCGACAAATAGAGATCGGTGATTTTTCTCCCTCCAACACTGGACCGTTCATTCATGGTCATCCAGTGCATCTGCCCTTAGTTGTTGGAGAGCGTTGATGAGAGCAAACAACATTGACAGATGCATACCGTCGCGCAAGATTAGTTTCCAAACGTCCTGTTGTAGTATATTGCAGTACATGCTTTGTTATATAGCCGTTTAATGACTCGTAAAAGGTTCAGGCTAATGATGTATTCACTCATGGTAGCTCATATTCCTCGCACCAGTTCCTGTCAAACACCTTTTTCCGATGAAGACGTGGTAGAGTTGTTGCTGGCGTTGTAGTTATTTTTCAAACGAGACCCCCATATTGAAAGCATGCTCTATTGTACCGCTGACCCTTCTAAACCACTTGTGTTTCTGCAATCATCAGCTCTGCTTCCGGCATTAATTCATTATAACCCACAGCAGTACTTCACTGAGGTGTGTTGGTAAGGCTGATGGCGCAGTAGCCATTGCTCTTTTTATAAAATGTGATGATGTATGATTTCGAGTTTGGGCTTCTGCCAGATCATATTGCAGATACAAGTTGAAGCAGTGATCATCACATGTCCTGCAGCTGGTATGATGTCAACTCTTGCAGATTTGCTTTTCTTCAGAGCTTTTACTGACTCTTCTTACCACTTCTCAAAAAATCAGATCGCTACTATCATCCGCATTATTGATGTAAAAGGGTATGTTCACTAGTGTAAGATTCCCAATGTCTCGTGAACAGAATTCTGTACATCTTCCCAGTACTATTTAACAAAATGTATTCCATTCTTGTCTTGTCTCTTCTATTTAATGCTTGTGAAATCCTTTACAAGTTGGTATTGCCGCCTTGCTATTATTCGTACTCTAGCTGTTTTCAGTGTCTTAGAATCACTCTTCTTTCCATTCCTTTTTTTCTCTCCTCTTTTTCCTCAACAATACTCAGTATTTGTGTGCCTGCTCTTCATTCCTTTTTACCTTTTCAAGTTGTGTTCTCCCATTGCACATAGCGAGTAGTGATGAAAGAACCTGAAGCTATTTCTTCTGTGAACTCAAAATAATGTTGTTTTTTTTCCTAGTACATGAAGTGAAACACATTTTTTTAAATTTATTGTCTACTAAAATTAAGATATATTTTGCATTTTCTCGCATTAAGCTGTTTTTTTATAATCTATTTGAATTCACCATCGACTGGAATTTTACCATCAACAAATATTACTCACTTTTTCACGCACACACACACAGACACTCGTTTTTGCTCGCTCTCTTCCTTTCTTTATTCCTCAGTTTATGGTGCCAGATTACTGGAACAAGTAGAAATTGAAATGATAAAAGTAAAAAATAGAAAAAATAAATTTAAAATACTACAAAGGAATACAAAACTTGCTTGCTAGAATACCACTCTCCTTCAAATAATATATTTATAATACTGTCTGAACTAAAATATTAAATTAAAAATTTCGTTGGTTCTGTCGAGCGCACATCGAGTCTGACCGAAAGTCTGCTACCTACGTGTATATTTATATCTTAGATAAGTATCATCAACTGAAACACATCACTGCAGATAAGAACATTTTTTAATCATCTCGAGGAGTATACCCATACATAAAAGTAACTACGATGAATTTTGCTAAGATCATTCCACTCGAGGGTATATCTTTTCACAAGATGAAAGTGGAAAAAATGTGCACACATTTTTATTGCTCAGACCTTACTTGAATAAGCAGTTTGGAAAGTCAAGAGAGTCAGTTTTCGTGTAAGTGTTGGCAATGAAAGTTTTAATATCTGACGATATAATAAGATAATGTCGTATTCGATGACGCCAACTATTCAGGCTCCTGTTGGAAAGAGCAAAAATGTAAGACAAAGGTATGCAGCTTTGAAAAAATGAGCGAATTAAATGGTATAAGAGAGTGGAAAATAGAGCATGGTGACTGAAAGAAGAAGTTTGTTCGACAGCAGAAGGGGTCAACCTATCAAAAAGTCAAAGAGAAAAAAGAAAAAGCGGAAGATTAACAACTTTAAAGAAGGAAAAGCTTCAAAAGGAAAAAAAGCTATAGAAAATACTTAGTTTGTAAATTTTTCTTTATGCAAGCGTAATGTGATGAAAATCATAGTTGTTTATCGGTTCGTATATCTCGTTAGGAGTTGTAAAGTCCAACAAAATATGTGTCAACATCCAAGCAACTCAGTTGATAGAACTTTTCAGGTTCCACTAAATACCTAATGAAAGAAAAATAACATGGAGTGGTTGGATTTTTGTATGATAGATGTCATCAGCTTCTTGAAAACCAATTATTGAATTGATTTGTGTACATATGAATTTCTACTGGCTCCAAAGGTAAGATTTTCGACCTACGTAAATGCCTCTCGTATCCTCATTTGGAGTAGACTTGCACCAGTTAATAGATTGAGGTAGCAGAATCTTCTGATAATTTAGTCCTATGAGGACTTTTACCAATATATATATATATATAAACGATACTTATATTTATATGATCATAAAAAGACTGATGATGATGATGATGATGATGATGATTTATCCGAAGTGTGTAAGGCGAATCTAGTTGGGCTCATTGTTTTTTTCTGGGGGGGGGGGTTTATAGCATGATACACAATGAGAAATCCCATATATAAGATGTGTGAACAGTATATAATAATACACATATAGAGAGCAACATACTTGGAAGAAAAACCAAAACTTTGCAGAGAGGAAAAGTTATCCATTAACTCGTAACCTCCCGACGAAAAGTAAGTTCTCAATATGGTATTGTAGAACCATCTCTGAAACCGACAGGCAGTTTATTTTTTCCGGTAACTTTTATACTAACCTCCTCCCAGGTCAATTTTGTAGGTAAACTTAATTTGGTTTGGCCGCACCTTTGTTTACGTACCTTTTACAGCATGGCAGAAAAACACATACGTCATTTATTCATCGAAAGGTATATATATATATATATATATATATATATATATATATATATATATATATATATATATATATATATATATATATATTTATATATATATATATGTATATGAATGTGTAAGTATGCAATACTACTCAACAAAGATACCACAGAGGTGTGCCGAGGAGTTTTGTCTTATCGATTCTATATCATGTAGAGTGCACAGATGCTCAAAATTAAATGGATTTTAGGCATGAAGACAGCATGGATGAGTAATTTTACCAATTCACGAATGTGTGCATGAAAGAAGCCATGCATCCAAACACCAATCGAGCAAGATAAGAATATACATTAGAAAAAAATTTCTGGTTTTGGGGTAATAACTCATTTTCTCATCGATTATGTCTCAAAAATATAGAAAATTGTTATTATTCCTTTAAAATGCTCCATTTGAGATCAGAACCTTGGTATTGAACTTATTTGCCTTATACAGCTTTGGTAATACATTTCAATGCTGAAAACTCAGCATATTAACCTATGACATATTGTTTCATTTGACCCACTTTTATGCACACCGATGGCATCAACAGCTTCTGAGCCACAGCCAATGGCTCCCGCTTCTATCCAACATAAAATTTTGAGGGCGTGAGCATTCTCACCATTGGTAGTACCCTAACTGTCCCAAAGATAGGCATAGCTGTGGAATGCGACAATTTTGAAGGCTACTGTCGTACTCATCATACTTCAAAACGCCGAGCAAGTCCGTAATAATGCACTTTTGATCTCCTTTAGACTTGCCGAAAAATCTTGGCCGGTGCTGCCCTGGAGTACTTGGTGAGGCAAAGGTCAAAGCTGGCGTTTTCGTTGAAGCGAAACAAAGGAGATCATAAAGTGGAAAGGTTTCCCCCAAATCACAGACGTAAAAGCTACGTAAAGTTTGTTAGGACAATTGTGGGTTGAAACTATGGTGGAAAACTACGACAAAACTGGCTACAGACTGTGTCTTAACACTTGATGAATCCAATAAAAACATAGGAGCAATGTAAGCGCTTTCACCGGGGTATTCTGCACCTTTGATACCGCCTCAAAAGGGCATATACAGGACATGATTAGCGATTGCATTGTGTGGACAGTTTAATGAAAGTGAATGACCGTGTATAAGTATGTGCAGAAAAAAACAGTAATTTTTAAAACTTTCGAGATCACATTTGTTGACTATTAACGTCAATACATGAGAAATTTAGGTACATTCTTTGTTGTTTTCCAGCAAAAATGTTACTTTTTAAAATGTGGATGATAATATCCTCAACTGAGTAATGAGACATAGATAAATTCCAATATATCACTGTTGTGGTTTCAAAACCAAAATTTGAAGGCATTAATAGTCATCTTCCATTCTTCTACTCAGAAGCAATTGGAAAATAACCTTCACAACAAAGAAACAAACATTACGTTGCACGGAATTTTAGAAACCTAATTAGATTTATTCTATTTTTTCATATGGCGGTTTCTATTTTCTCCATCACAATCGTATATCCTTCCCAAATTTGATAAACATCAAAGGATCATTTTCCACGTTTTTGCCTTTTATCTAGCTTTCTGCATTACCATTTACTCCATTTCATTTTGATGTCTTCTGATGCAGAACATTTAGTTTAACAAGCTGGCAGTATGCTTCCTTTAATTGCTGGTGATTGATGATCGATCCCAGTCGAGGTAAGTTTTTTTTTTAAATCTCTACAGCAATGCTTTCAGGTTCTACAGTACTGATTACCACAAACCTCACAATACTATCTTCTAACTGCACTCTGTAACCTTTAACTACATGACGTCTTATTTAGAGAAGAAATCGTTCACCAATCAATTGCCTTGTTGAAATAGTTCTCTGGATGACTCAGCATGATATCTGGACAATATCATTGAACAAAAGGCCAACGAAAGAGTAGTTGTACCATGCCAGTATTGGTGTAAAGCCAATTTTTTAGATAAACAATCCGTTAGAGTTGAAGACTAATCTGCTAACATGGATAAAAAAGTAAGCTATTCTTGTTTCCCTTTTGACAACATTGTTTCAATATCCTTTTTTATCCTCCACATTCTCCCTCCAGTTTCTACATTATATCTATCGCTATCACATCAGCCTATGCTTTTCTGTCACTCTTTACAATTTCATAAACGGATCTTACTACGTATCAATCATGTTAGGAGACACGCAAAAGAAAATTACTACGTTTCATTTAGTATTCTTTACCGACTTTCCTACCAGAAGCCCATGGCTCTGAGCAGATTTCCGAATCAAAGGTAAGTTCCTGCTTTTTGTAAGTCTAATCTTCTCTAATTAATTGCAGGATGGAATCGGGGAAAATTCTAAATCAATTCCAGCAGTGAAGCCGTTTGTTGGTGTCTCCGATTCATCCATTTGCTGCTGGTCGGGAACAATTGTCCCGTGACCGGCCGTAGTTGCCAATTTACGAACATTGTGTAGATTCATTCGGAGGAAAAACTTGACCGATTGGATTTTCAAGAGAGGAAGACACATACTCAATGGATGCGTTATCAAAGATGTTCCCCATGGATACGAGTTAATGTACAAGGAAAATCTTACCTACTTACACACATACTATCTTTTTTTTACTAACGATCTTCATGTAGAGCATAACTAAAACTGTTACTTATTAATCTATGCTGCCGTTTTATATTGGCTTCGTATTTTGTGGTCAGATTGATGATAATTTCTTTGATAATTTTTCAGTCAATCACCCGGGTAACTGATCGTAGATAAATATCAATTGTTGATTGTCGACCGTATGATAAATCATTATTTAATTGTAGTGCATTTCATACAAAATATATGCATATATATGCTATCTTGGGTAAGATGCCAGTTACATGTGTGCAAGCATAAAATCGCAATAATGCTATATACTTGAATTGGAAAAATAAAGAAAAAATATCCTTTAAATATGTCACCGATAAGTGGTCGAAGTTGTGTATTGTGGCTTGAGTTGCAGAATCAAGGTAAGACTTTAATAAGAACAGAAGTTCAATGAGGCGTCTGCTATAAAGATCAAACGCCATAATTGCCGGATCACGGATATATTTTTGATAAAAAGCATCTTACTAAATTTCTCTCAGGATTCAAGTAAACCCAACATTGCTGAAAAATCGATTTAAAAACACAGTTTAAACGCCTTTATCACCCTGTAATAGCCATGAGAATCAATCGTAGAGAGAATTTTCAACTAGCATACTGAATGCCTGTCATATACATTGGATAGTTACGTATCTTAGAATCGTTCCAGGGGTCAGCAGTCAATCTCAAATGAGAGCCAAGATTTCAATTGTCGATTTTGTAGCCTGGCTAGAAAGCAGACCTTATCAATTGTGAAATTGGCACAGCATAATCTTCTTTACTCTATTTTGTCTTGTGCCATTAAAAATTTACTTTTATATAACAACTAACGGAATTATTCGTCGGATGTTTTTTGAGCCAAGGATTGCTTTGCTGTATCTAACCCCAGGAAAAGAGTGTCAGAAAACATCTGTCTATACACTGTCTCTTGAAATGCAAACATGCTTTATTTCTAGGTTCTAATCATGGTTATTATCAGGAAGTTACTTAAACGACAAAAGATAAAGAAATTTATGTGATAAACAGCATTGAAAGTATCTCTTGTAATTGTCAGTCAATTCTCTTCAATCGCAGTCCAGGTTGTTATTCTACAACCTTGAAATTGTGTAACTTTCAATTACGTTCTATTTTATTTTGTCTTTTTTTGCTGGCATTTTGCCTGTTGCTGTACGGATTTATGAGGATGTCATTTCTATTTCTCTCTTCAGGTGTAAGATGTTTTATTGTTAAAGCAATTCCAGTTTATTTCTAGTCCAGTTTTGAAAGGGTCCACATTATCTCATTCTAGATACAATCAATGAATTCATGCTATTTTACTTTTCAGTTTTTTTTCTTTGGACATTATGATCCTTCTTATGCATTATCATTCGTTTTTGTCATTTCCTCCTGTTTTATTGACTTGTTTTCAACTACTCCAAAGTTACTGAGGCGGTCATTTGCATTTCATGGCCGAATCGATTTGTTATTTGTCCAAGCTGTTGTCACAGATTTTTTCCATGCATCGCTAACACGCTGTTCAATACTGGATTCCACTCGTATGTTCACGTTATCATTCGGTGTGTAACAAGTCTGTTTTTCTTTCTTTTTCAATCTCGATATTATTTTAGGTTATTCATAGATTTTTGTCAGTGAAAAATATTACAATATTTTATTGCCATGTTTTATTAAAACGTATTTCCTGATTTTTCAGGACTCCAGATATCTTCCAATGTCTAAGCATCATAACGCGTAAAGTTTTTGGGACCTTATTTCGCGTTTGCTGTTTTAACAATGTCTAGATTCTTGATGGGTGGAGTTGCTGAATGTTCGATGAAAATACAAATATGAAAAATTTTGTTCATGAAGAGATTGATATACATTTTTTCCCAGAAGTTCCATTGAAAAATGCGTCCATACACTTAGGAATATTTTGCAGAAATATTTCAAGACATCTGGATCTACTGCGTAGCTATACATGCATCAACCGACACACGTGACAAAACATACACACACACACACGTACATACGTTCATGAACATAAACACATACATATCTCGTATTTTTCTCTTTGTGACGATCTCCAAGTGGCAACGTATTAGTTTAAGCTACATTGTTTATTTTTCGTCTGCTTTTGGCATGTCATAGTAGGTTGGAGGTTGCTTATCTCACCAGTTGAGTCATTTTAATTGAAACTGGTTTCGAGTGACTTCACGAATGAAATAAATAGCTAAGCACAAATAGGTATTATTTGTTCAGGATGTGTTGTACAGATTCTAGTCCGTGATATTGGAGCTGTCACTGTATTTGGAAAAATAATCGATGTTTCACTAATATTAGGTTGTACCATATAAAGTGTCACATTCATAATTTGGTGCTATCATACAGGACTTAAGCAGTTGTATTAAATATTTAATGATGCCATTCAATACACGGATTTTTATCGAATCTCACTTTCGACATGGCCTGTTCATTGCAAACAATGTATTTTTGCTTTTTTCACATTTTTCTTGAACAAGTACGGTTACCGTATTTCTCTGAGCATGGCAAGGAAGAAGTTGTACCCAAATATTGGTAAAAATAAGAGGAGTCCTGCTATACTCGAGTGTATGCAGAAAAATGTTATACATTAATTAGATTTAGCCCTTTTCGTGAAAAAAAACACATCCCAAAATATATACACTGATTTACACACGAACAAGCATAAAAGTAACAGTAAAATAGAAATAGGTAATCAGTTGCCGGTGAACAAAATATTTGAGCTTACCCCCTACGGAACTCAGATACAGATAGTGGGGCTAAAAGTTGAAACAATTACAAAGAATTGACGTCTTGAATCAATGGCTTTGAAGTGATTTGATATAATGCTATAATTCTTACAGGAAAATAGATCTTTTTCATCTAATGCAAGGAGAAACCATGTATTTTTATTGCCTGACTTTTTTCCCTTTCTGTTTTTATTTTCGATCGTAAACGGACACTAAAATATCGTGGCAATTTTCATTCATTTATATCTCTGTGAACAATTGTCACCTTGCACAAAGGCCAAATACTCAGCATGAAGAGACTACTGCTAAACCTCTGAGCAGGGGAAAACATATGAATATGAGTCCCATTAGCCAGTATATGAAGTTTATATTTTGCTTCAGTTTTGCTAAAAAAAAAAAGAATTATTTTTTTAAAGCTGCGTATAAAGAGGGCAGAAAATGTGTAGTACAATTTGACTGTCAACTGAAATCAAATTTAGGATGATAAAAATACTTAGTGTATATTTCCCTCAAATAATTCTTTAAGGAAACTGTTTGTGAGGAAAAAGAAAAATTGTTTAAGACAAAAGTTCAACAATAACAAAGCAATGACGTTTTAGATCCATGGTGTTGAAACGATGTGAAATAATGCAATAGTTTTTACTGATTTTGAAAGAAATGTTTCCATTCCATGCTAGAAGAAATCATACATTTTTTTTTATCTCCCGATTTTTCTGGATATTCGTTTTTTTCCTCTTTCTGTTTTTATTTTCGATCATAAACGGACACTAAAATATTGTTTTGTCCTGTTATTACTATTCTTGTTGCACTGAAAATACTCGATGCATTTCTTTTTTGTCATTGTCTCTCAGCGTGTTATGTTTTATTGGAGAAAACAAAATTGCTTCACACCAGGACATCATTATAATACGAATCTGGCGGTAAATACATTTCAGGGAAAGAAGATAAAACTTTACGAAACTAATAAAAGTATTCAACAAATACACTGCGGATTAAAGTTAGGGAAATCCCATTGAACTTTCACTGATGATGGTTATCTTTTGTAGTATAATGGATGCAAAGTTGATTTCACTGAATTTAGCCAGTGTTCAATCCACACTTGGTACTTCTACATGGTGTCCCAAACTTAGACAATTAAAAAATCATGAAATATTTATACAGAAGAAACATCCGAAGTTAATCGGATGGCTAGCGAGGGGATTCACTATCACAATTGATACCGTTCAATGCAGGATTTTGTATTGGGTTAAGTGCAAGCTTGCGGCGAGAGGTGGTGTTTTATTTGGTGCTATCAGACGCAAAGGTTGAGACAGAACTAAAAACCAGACCCCAGTGACCTAGAAAAGGAATCAACTTCAGTGACATGTGTAAAGGCAAATCAAAGGAATTGAATTCAATGACCGGAGAAAAAGCAGAACAAACGTATTACCTTCAGCGACCTAAGAAAGGTGACCAATTATCGAACCCATCGAAAGAAGCAGTGATCGAAACCCCAAATCAACGATTGATCTCTTGTGAGACAGTATGAAACTTGCAATAACCATTTAGTTAAATCATTACTACTGTAAATTCGGGGAGAGAAATTTGCTGATAAATTTCATCGACAATACGTATTTTTCTATCTTTTAATGTCAGAGTTACCTTATCTTGATGGATACTGACATACGCTATATGACTTCACAAATCACTGCTATATCAATACACAAGCGATACCTAGTGATTACTGTTTGTTTGTTTTAAATCCACATTTACGGATTGCACGGATTACTACTGATAGCCTTCAAAAGAAAAAGTTGATCAAAATAAATATTTATTAATAGATATAAAAGCATGATGAAGTTGATCCATAAGTCTATCACCTGGCAAGATTATCAGATGGATTTTTTTTTTTAAATTTCCAATGTATAACGCGGCCATTAAAGTGGCGTTAGGTTAAGTGTGTTAATGAAGAAAGAGATTATGGCTAAAATTAAAGTATTGTAGTGTAAACTAAATGATTTTTCCATCTTTGGGTACTGGTTTATTGATACACTTGTATAAACACTCATTTTTTTGTTTGTTAAAATTTCAATGAATTTTCGAGAGTAGATATGTGTTGTTTAGTCTTTATTTTTGTTATTTTTGTCTTCTCTCTTTTCCCTTACGAAAAAAAAAAACTCTTTCAACTGAATACAGAATCATCTTGGAAGGTTTTAAATGCATGCAGTTAAGTCACAAAACCCTTAGGCAAAAAGTCCGATCTAGGCCCATGTATTCTCTCGACCACAAAAGTTACTCGGAACAATGCTCTGAATCATGCTTCACAAATAGTTTAATTCACAGCTAAGCAGGAAAGGAGTGGCGTCAGCCAGCCTCCATCAAATTCTATTGTTCATTCAAGAGTTTCAGAACGAATTGAACTGATGGATTAAACATCTGAATCTACATCATATTACATTTCCGACTCTGGACGTTATGTCTTATGATAATTTGCTATAATGATGTACAGGAAACAGAACATTTCTCAACTTTACCTGCTTTAAAAACAGACTATATAAATTTCGTCATTGGATTAGTCATAGATGTAGAGGTGGATGTGCAACAAAACGTGGATAAAAATGAAATTTTCCACTGAAAACTGGGGAAAAGAATTAAAAATGAGTATCCGTGCATGCGCAATGTGTTCATTGATAAGATTTGATAGAAAATCGCCTTAAACCTTGTGAAACTATAGCTTTAATGAATGGATAAATAAACTCTCGAATTGGGCAGAGTCTGATGAGTAAACAAATGTACATGTAATAGCGTGTGTTTTTCTTTCGTAGGTGTAGGCATATGTCGGTATTAATGTTCTTCGAAAGTAAAAGGTAAAAGTTGGACTGTTCGAAGAAAGGCGATGCTGTCTCTAAATATCTCCGACTAGACAAATACGCAAAAAATTGTATGCCATCAGATAATATTTTGACAAACTCAAACAATATCGTTATCTTTCTGATTTTGCAAATAAACAGTAGTCTTTTCCAACAATTCCTATGGTTGTTCGACGAATACATGAACATAGACTAATCTAAAGGAAAATAGCTAGCCAAAAATAGATTGACTCTTGGACATTTGTAGTTATCTTAGATTTGGTATGATTAAGGAATTCCACAGATAGGGTAGAAATAAAAAGGTTTCTTAATGGTTACACATGTTGATTTGGTGGCCTGTCTAAATTCTGTTATTTGAGTCGACCATCTGTGAAGGCTATTACTTCATTGTTTAGATAACGATGGATACTGAGGCTAGACCTCCCAGAGGCAGTTACGTTGAAAGCAAGAAAAAAAAAAAACAACAACAAAAAAAGCTTTTCGCATAATTCATACAATTCTAACAAGTTCATTTTTTAACATCTTGCTTAGATTCTTCCGACGAAGATCGTTACACGGTAACAATTCCCTTCTCTAATGTTAAAAGTCGCAGCATCAGGAAAAAGAATTTACTGACCAGAGCTTCATTAATACCGGCATCATTTAGTAGGCAATATAGGCGACATATATAAAATTTCAAAACGATTTAATGAATCTGGTTAAAAGCTCAAAATTTAAGCAAAAACAAAAGTGAAATTACTAGTTTGAGTTTTTGTAATACTTGAACACTAATTTCCGAAGAGGGGAGATATTACTGCTTGAATATGAGTGACACTAAGCAAATGTCCATTTTAATTCCCAGCAAACAAAAACATCACAATGCTCCCGTTAAATAAAACCTTTCGATCAATTGTTTGAATAAATTTATGCTATCAAATATGTCAAACCTCAAAATCACAAAACTTTCGGTGGTTGACATTATAAAAGACTGGCCAGAATTACATCTCCCATTAAAAGAATTGTATTGTCGGACAATTTTTCAATTGAGGGATTCACATAACTTGAATCATTACAACCACATCAAAAGTGTTCACGCTTAATGCTTATAATCTAATCTATAAAATTATGGTTTAAGAGGGACTTTTAAAATCTATGTATGGTCACAATTAGAGTTTATGCTAAGATGGCTGATAAATACTCCTGATGCGATACTTTTTTCTTCTCTTCGTTATTGAGGCTTAACTTGGGCAATATGACATTTAGGTTTTTTTCAATGCATGAAATGTCCAGATATTATCCACATTTTAAATGTTCTGCCACAAGTGAGAACTAGTTGAGAACTGTTTGAACTAGTTTTAGAAAAAAAAAGGCGAAACTGGGGGAGGGTGTCGAACTGATATATAAAAAGTTAGTATATCAGAAAGGAAAAGGAATGTTGGGTAAGGACGTAGAATTGAGAAACTTCAAGAGTAATAACTTGGAAATTGCAAAGTACACGCAGAGAATTCTTGGCTCTGAGAGTCGAAGATTTAGAACCAAAAAAAGGCTATAATTGTGAAATAGATGTTTGTCATAGTCGGGCCATATGGGGTACAAGGCGGATAAAACAAGAGCTAATATTTGAGTAAAATACCAAGAGCTATCATTTCAAATGTTACGGATAGAAAATGAAAAAAAAAATCGTTCCTTTACTCTCTTGAAGTCTGAACCACTGCTTTCCAATTTCGTTGTTTTTCTTCATTAGTAACTAATAATTTATGGTGACGGTACGGAGTATTTTTCATTTCCATTTCACTTGGAGCACATGCACCTTTCCTGAATTTTACAGAAAATAAGACCCTCCTTTCTCCCTCAAAAAAAATTCTAATGGTAAACATACCCTTCATGTGTGTTGGTATGATCTCATTTATACTGTTTGATTTCTGCAGAAATTTATCCTTACTCTTGGCCAACTGACGATGACTTGTTAAAGAGAAATGGGTTGATTATTCATTACCACAGAAAGACTCCTTTTAATCATGAAAGTGGTCTTTTCAAATTTCACTGATTTAGGTATCGCGAATCAATGCATCATATAAAAAACATTTGGGAGTTGCACTTACCGAAAATTCAAGGAGGCATAAATGCCAATCTATTATTTCATGATTGCAAGCTTACAGTGTGTAATTTAGCCTGCTCTATTTACTAAAGTGGTTCATTTTCCTACGGCTATGGTGAGTTGAAACGTGTCGCTGTTATATATAAAATTACGTGCTCTACGCCTGAGTATCGGTGTTGACTCAAAATATATCTCTATTCATTCCATATTGCACAAAGTTTACGAATCTTTCTTTTAAACTACATTGTTGTATCGATAGAATAAAATGATGCCTTGAAGCATCATGTTTTAGCTTTTGTCCGGTGAGAGCGAAGCATTGACGTTTCTCAAGATGTAATTTAGAAGTTTTCAGAAAAAATGTTTATGTTTTGCTTGTAATAGTGATTTTATTACTTCAGTGACACTTTACTTGAAAGGAATATCCATTAGAAACTGAATGGTTGCTTCTTGAATTAATGAGAAATCAACGGACAGAAATGTTTTTGTTTTACAGAGTCCAGATGGTTCCACGACGTTCCCTGGTCACATTCTGCCTCTTGCTCATTACTGCCAGTAATATCCCACCTTTAATTCTCCGAGTCAACAATTTACTGACCGACGACATTTCCCAGTCAACAATTTACCTGCTGATATCTTACGGTTGCATTTTCCAGGTCATGAATCTATCGTCAGAGGAAGTTTCCCGATCGTATTTCCGGGTGAAACAATATTCCCATCAACAACGTGTCCCTGTCGTATTTCTATGGTCAAAAAATAGCCACAGGTCGATTTTTCAGCATTACTTGGTCACATTTCAGTGATTGAACATCCGCTAATGTTATTGTGAAAACTTAACCAGTGAAAATGCATTAAGGAAACAAACTGATGCAAAACATCCGAATAAGATATGGGACTACATCCCTGAAATGATTGGTTATTTAAACAGGGAGCAATAGATCATGTACGTGGATGACGACATCTTTTATGCAAAAGGCTAATGAAGGCAGTGTATTATCTTCACGGGTTCATTCTGTTTGCATGTAATCACTTCAGGAAATACAGTACGGTACACATGATAAACTGTTCATGCATTAATGATGATTTCGGAAAAGGATAGCACAGCGTGTTTTCAAATCTGTAAAATGAAAAAAAATATTTGTAAGACTTGTTCGTCAAAGATTTACTGAAAGAGCATCAGTTGTTTTTTGATTGTGAATATTTTGTTAAAGAGACATGACGTTTCTTTTTATGTCCCATATATTACAGAATTTATCTTATAACTGAAAATGTACGCATTCAAGTTGTTCATTTTACTCGCAGCACAAGAGGAAGGAGTAGATTCGTTTATATATGGTTGCAGGAATGAATGTATTTTACACGGTTTAGATTTATCAGGCTCAAGTTAAAAAAATGAGTATCAGAAGATAGATAGTTCAATAGCTAGTGACAACGACATCTCTAATTCCTAATTTGCATCCAGGATTGAAGGTCACCGAGGATTTGAAGTAATGAGAATTATGCATCTGTCACCAATACAATGCCTGTTTCTCTATTTTTCTCTGTATGATTTTGGAGAAAAAGTTCATTATTTTCACCCGGAAATAAATACAGTTTTGCAATAGCAAATATTACAATACCAACTTATGTATATACATATATATATTATTGTGTATGAATATATATATATATATATATATATATATATATATATATATATATATAATGTGGTCTTTTTTTCTTCACATTCCATAACCAAGAGAATCCTATCGCAAGATTTTGTGTTTGTATGCTCCACTAAACGGAAAATTCATCAAACCACGTGTTCTGTTCATACTGACAGGATGAACATTAAGCAATATCCTTTTCGGGGTTGCCTGCTCGAGGCCCAAACACGGGATCTGTGCTTCGCCGAGTGTCCATCCTCTATTCGTTCAACTCTTTCCTGATTCCGAACTTGATACTGCATCTCTCTCTATATTTATAAGCCTCAAATTAACCCTCTCTTCCCGTATACAAATATATGCACAAGTTTGAAACATAAGTGCAAACATATGGACACTTTTCTTTAATATTTGATTAGTTCGAGATTCAGACTTCCAAAGGAACAACCGTACAATTAAGTGATACACAAACACTCGCGCGCACACACACACACACACACACTCACACACACACACACACACACACTCATATATATATATATATATATATATATATATATATATATATATATATATATATATATATATATATATATACGTACACACAGAGTATTAAGGGCTGCAAAACAATATACAATCCGAAAATTTTGCTCAAGACCAGGAATCTTTTCGCCCCGTAAGACCTGTCCCGAGAACTATAATCAATCATTTAACCTTTTAAAATTGTGAATCTACACATAAATACATGAATATGAAAAAGCATGCAGTCGAAAATTGGAATTTCAAAACTCATCTTCATTTTTCATAGTGAAAGAAATTATGGTGGATCTGATATTTATTTTGTCAACTACGCAAAAACAATTGAAATTTACTCGAAACACCCTTGTAAGTCAGTATTTTTTTAATCTTTTATTACGTAAAACTTCACTTTCTCTCCCCCTTGCTTCCTTTCTCTCTCTCTCTCTCTCTCTCTCTCTCTCTCTCTCTCTCTCTCTATATATATATATATATATATTATATATATATATATATATATATATATATATATATATATCACCTCTACACAAAAATATGGCATTTCTTGATAACATAAGATCCCTTGTATGGAAATTATAACACTTAATCACATACACACCACGAAGATTCTAATATCTGTCTATCAATCAATCTATCTATCTATCTATCTATATATATATATATATATATATATATATATATATATATATATATATATATATATATATATACATAGAGAGAGAGAGAGAGAGAGAGAGAGGGGAGAGAGATGGAGAGCTAAAGGTAGAAATATAGATATTAGTATGCATATGATATACGTGTGTGTATATATTTGTGGGAGGGCACATGTTGTTTTGATTGTTGGGGATGTTCTTGACAGAGAGCCGACCCTTTTGATGTTAATTACCTTTTTCCTGGTCATGGCCAGGGATCGTCGTATCTCAATTACAATTCTCCAGAGTCCATATCAGAATTCATTAAAAAGAAAAATCGGTATTTATTTAGATGATTTGATTGGTCTATTTCTATACCAAGAGAGGATTCCCAAACCAGTTTCGGTCCGAGCATTTTCGGGGTAACGATTGCTTTCTACCGGGGTAGCTTAACCAAGCGTAATCCTTAATTTTGAACAGCAGCCATGTGTGTTCACATTATGTTTTCTGCTTATGAGATGAAAAATTATGAACATAAATAATGTTTTTTTTTATTTTTTTATAAGTACTTTTACTTGCATCTCCGTTGTTGTGCACTCTCTTCTTTTTCAATATTGTTGCAAAACAAATGTTTGCTCATCCAATAAAGGACCATTAGCTTTAGTGGAAATTGGTGGTGAGGGCAATTGACAAATCACGGTTTCAATTTTAACTCGCCTAGCCAACCAGCGTACGGAGACGCCTGAACAACCGAGGCAGCAGCTGGGAATTCAAATTGTCGATAGTTGGGGCAAAGACATTGGAGTTGTTATTTCTCCCCCAGTATACCAACTGGAGTAGAGGGAGAGTCTAAGGGGACTAGCTATCAAGTCAGCGACCGAGGTTAGCGGGACCGGCACACGTCTCTCCCAGCTATCGCCTGTTGAAGAAGTAGATGAAGTAGCAGGACAAAGTCCACGTGGTGTAATATAACAGAATAATTACAAAGAAGGGGCGCAGAATTAATTGATTCAATGTTATTAATTTTTCTGCCTCTTTTGATTATCTCTGGGCAGTACTAAACAAATTTCGACATTAGGATTCAAGTCGAGCCGAAGGCTCTTGACCCAGGCTGACCTTTCAAGGGGTCGGTGTCACCATTGAGATATTGTTCAATATTTCTATGTACCGACTTTTCCAAGAGCGTAGATGAAGGATACTTTTTTCTTGCCCGAAGAACTTGGAATATGGATACGTTCCGGAATAAATTCCACATGCCTCGGCTAGTCAATAAAATTGGAGCTTCTCCTTGGCGCATTCTTGAATATATTTCATTAGCTTGCTGAGTACCCAAGTAGCTCAGCACTGGACCATTTTTTTGATTGCCAATTCTTAAGCAATCCAAACCCCTCGACCAAAACAACCTTAACAGCTGAAACTAGTTCTGCCGAAATATCAAACTAAACTACCATGTATTCCTCCGTATACAAAAACAGTCCTAATAATCAGCATTTCTACCAACATGGCCCACCATAGATTTCCATTTTTGCAAAACTTTTGATTGTAAATGTATTTTCTATGCAGACCAAAACTTTAACCTCTGAAAGGCACACAAATTCTACTGAAGGTAGGAATCCTCACGGAAACATGTGTACTGATTCATTTGTCAATTAATTATTTAACTTATAAATTCTCCATGTGCTTTTACTCCTGAGTTTGCCCAATAGTATATATATATATATATATATATATATATATATATATATATATATATATATATATATATATATTGGAGACCAGGGATAGTACATTAGGTGGCTGTAAATTTCTGTGAAATGTTCATTAAAACGCAACAATTGCCAAATGTTACCATGGAAAAGTGACAACCTTTTGATGGGTCGTTTCAATCTGAAATATTTGTCACGTTTTGATACGATGATTTCAACATTTGTACAAACCTAAACCATCATAGGGATAGTAGGTTCAACCTGATTCGTCAAGTCAGTTTTCTTGTAAATGGTACAGATGTGATTAAGAGCAAGTGTAAGAAAAAATGATGTAATCAATTACTTGTTTGAAACTTTCGAATATTTTGCATTTTTGTTTTGTTTTTCTGTCTCAATTATATATAATTGAAGCGTCCCTAGTAGCCAAGGAGGTACCAACCAGACCAAAATAAATGGTTTTCTTTACATTGTATTCAAAGAAAAAATCCGACAGAATATACCTGAAATTTATCATATATACTGTTTATTGCCACTTATCATAAACAAAGACTACGCTCTCATTAACAGTAAATTATAGCATTGACTATTCGCTCGTCTGTTGAAGTAAAAATGTCATTTATCCAGGAGGAGAAAAATTCATAGAAAGCTTGTTATTCTTATAATACATATGACTGAAATTTGATAAAAAAAAGATTTGCCGAAATTGTTCTTTTTAAAATTAGAACGTGTTTTTTCTGCATGTGTATTTGCAATAACAATTTAATTCAACAGCTGCTGGTAATGTAAATGCCCAAATAACTACTTTAACCCCTAATTCTCATTTTGTTCATCAATTGTCTCTATATACTCTTTTTGTTTCTTCCGACGCAGACAATCTTATTATCAAAGAAAGGATATATTATTCAGCAGAAATGATAATATGATCTCATGTTATCACACGGGGAATATATCGTTTAGACAAGAACATAGGACTGCTGCAGGAAACGAACCTGTGACCGATAGGTTAGCAGCTCTAACGTAATATTGGTTATACCATTGATATATTGGATTTCTTTTTTAATTTGAATATATATATATATATATATATATATATATATATATATATATATATATATATATATATATATATATATATATATATATATATATATATATATATATAATGCATTCAATGTTCACATAGATTCTTGGATATGAAAATCTATCAAGTATGTCAAGCAAAAAACACCTACTTGGTTTGCAAGGCACATTTACAAGGCATTTGTCGGTATTTAAGCTTATTTAAGATGAGCTTACATTTGCCGTCCTGAAAATGATTTTAAATGTAAATATCACCTGATAATATAATTTTTAACAAATGCTATTCAATACAACCACCTGAGTTTTTGAATGTAAATCTCTACAGGGCTAATTCTGAGAAATTAGGTGCTAATTACTTTTGCTAATCCAAACGCATCATAATATTGAAAAAGAATTCAGCGGACCAACCGACTTTTTAAACAAAATAGGAACCAAATTCGATGGAGGAATATCTATCAAATCTTCTATATAACCTGCTCCATATTGAACGGGATATGAGCAATAATGTGTCTATTCATTCTTCTCTTCCCTCCCCTGGACAATTAAACAATAGAAAATGCTTTCATTCTCTCGCATTTATCCCTATGTGATTTATAGTTTCTGTGTAGGAGGTTTCTATACTAATCAAAACACCTGCAATCTACTCTTACATCCTTTTCAAGACAAATAGTGATTTCTTGCTGCTAGACTTCCGCGTAGAGAGTCATGAACGAGAAATGATGTACAGTCATGTAGAGCAATTCCATGTTTGCTATGATATAATGGATTCCACCCGAATAGAAGTTACTTTTTTGGTCGACACCTGAAAATGAATACTCGTACACAGCTGCAGTCATGGGATACGATGTGAAGAAAAAATATCATCCCGTTAGATTTTCCTTCTTTTGAAACAGAGGCAAGAATTTAGAGATATGTTTAGTTTTCATTGTTATTTTTTTTTCCTCGAAGTGCCTGGACGTTTATTAGGGAACCTATCGGAATAATGTTCGGAATCTTGTATTGATTCCTACAGAAATGATAACTTGATGTCTAGAGTTGACCAATCCGAGAAATGAGGGCCACTTCCAGACATATGGCTGGGTCAAGTGATACTGATCCATCTCTGCAATATTTTACGCTGCTACGAATAAAAATTGCCAATTTGTTTGGGTATTTTCGTTCTGGTATGAACAAACGTGTGTTGATAACATATAATGTCGATTATGAAATGTTGAGGTATTTAAATGAATTGTCGCTTGAAGTGGGGGATGATGCACTAAAAAGTAAACATAGATTAGAAAGAATACAAATGCAATTATTACCCAATGCCTGTCACATGGTCAGTAGACTAATATTCTTAGCCAGTGACTCTGAGTTCAATTCATGTCTATTCCCATTCTAAACAGGACCTAATTCTTCTGGCATGTTTGTTCTCTGAAATATCCTGTTCACCAAGTCGACCAACGTTGGAAAGTTTATAATTCAATTAATTTCAATCGTCATTTCCATTATAAATAAGAGATTTGTTAATGTGGATACATATATGCTCATAAATTTTATGTAATATTCCACAAACTCTTTCCATCTGCTCGCATCATCTTTCTTTTTTCTCTAACCCGTTCATTCTTTCTATCATAAATTCTCCGGTTGAAATGTTTCGATTTCTTTAGATAAGCGCAATCAAATAAACATATACTGTATGAATTGATTCTTTTAATTCTCTCTAAATTGTCGAATAAATGTCAACCCTTTCCATTATTGGCATTCATGATGTCTTGTACCCCCACGGAGGTCTTGGGCACTAATTTTACCTGCGTCCAGATGAAAAGATAGTAATCAAATTTTATATGATTTTAAAAGAACTCATGTGATCAAGTTAATCCCACTATCAAGCCTCCGATGGGTTTTCTGAAACCGAACCTTCTCGACCAGAACTGATGCAAAAGAGCAGGATGACTGGTAATATAAAACACAACCAAAATAACGTAATAAGAGATTGGTGTAAAATAAAACATTTCAATGATTCATTCGATAAATTTTGCACGATATGAATTGGCTTATATCTTTTTGGTCAATACGATTGCTGGGGTCAGAGAAAGTAAATCGGTGAATCGATTGTATCGAGTGTATTGTAAAGTCAAGATCATCGATTCATGATAGGAAAGAAACTTTTGGCAAAATCATTTCCCATTTCAAGTTTGCACCAAACATGATCGTGCTAAGGATTTGATCTCTTGCCAGGCATCAAAGAAAATAGCATCGTGATTCTCTACCGGCATTTGGATGCGATCAGATGAGAAGTTCTCACGACTTGACACATTTTTGTTTGAACTGGATGATTTTTGCAAAACCCTGGTTGCAGTGTAAAAGATTCCATCCCACGTAAGAGATCAGGTGATCATATATATATATATATATATATATATATATATATATATATATATATATATATATATTCAAATCGGTTTAATTATGGCAAATGTTTGAATGAGATAAAATAAAGCATTAGATATTTTTATTGTGTCTGTGTCAAATAAATATCAGATAATAAAGTCAGCGTGCAACATGTGATTGAATTGACTACAACCAGGGAAAAGGGAAAACATTTTGCTCTGATCTATTTGTCTGACTGATAAGTACTTTGGTGTGGTTTGAGATTTAACACAAATTGTCAATTATCAATTGTCTAGGTATAGAAAAGAAATAGTCCATCCAGGTGTTACTATCGGCCAGAATGTTGTTTTCTTTCGTCATATATATATGTATATATATATATATATATGCGTGTGTGTGTGTATGTGTGTGTGATTGTGTGTGTGTGTATAAGGTCATTTTATTTGATTGATAATTTAGAAGAAATTGTTATATTGATGGAAGTAAGATGGTGTACGACAGGTGAAAATTGAGTTTAAGTATAGTGACCTTTTAAAAGATGTCAAAGTTTTTGTGTTACTAGTATTCTTAAAGATTATGTCATGTTAGTTTGCATGTATTATTAGATTTAAAATGCTCAACAGATTTAATATTCACATTGGTGAACACTCAATTGGAGTGTCACGTCATAATTGATCTCGAATCGTCGAATACGTTTTGGGTAACCAGCGTAAATTAGTCCTGTTTCGAGAATATCAAATATTGTGTAGTATAAAATAATATGTGTACAATACATTATGATAAAAGACAAACAACTTACAGTATGACATGGCCCTGAATATGGATAAAATCATATTTTAAAAGAAGTTGGTGCTTGATCAATACTGCCGAGGAACCATATAATATGATATTGATATAATTCGTTTGTTACAAACTCAACGAAAGGGTTACATGGTAAACAGCTGCAGAAAACCGTACCATAGTATCATAATATCAAATTATTTGTGGAGGACAAAAAAAAAAATGAAGAAAATTACATAAAGTACATAAATAGATATTGGGAAATAATTGACCCAAATGACATAATTGCTTCCCAAAAATTGTCATTCGAGTCGCTTATGTAAATGTATCATATCTACCAACTTAATTCATGGTACAGGTGGGAACCAATGATGCCAGTGGCCAGTTTCTAACCATTGATAAAAGACAGGATTCGCGGTTTTTGTCCCTCTCGATTTGACATTACATAAACTATTGCTCCCCCGTCACTAGCAGCAACTTATCTCTCTATGCTGTCACTTAACTGAATAATTATCAGGTTTGGTGCTGCATATCAAATTAGACAAAAAACATTTTTTTCCTCAGCGTGATTTGTCTGTAAGCCTATCTGGTTATATATGAATACATATAAATTTCTGTGACTGTTAGTCTCCGTTCCGAGTTCTCCTGTCCACACACTCATCCGCTCGTAAATGAATTGAAGAGTGTTTGTTTCGTTTATAATAGTTATTGAAAAAAAAACATTCAAAATCGGACAACTTTTTCAGATTTCTGAACCTACAAATATCTTTATACGCAACATTCTACTCTCAGTGTATATAATTAGCTCAATAAAATCCAGGATATTGATCGACATTTCTATATGAATAACGGTCAGTAAAACTCATTTTCTAGATTATCAATGAATTACCCAATAAAATGCACGAGAAAGCTATGAGTGCAGCACCCAGCAAATATCGATTTCCATACATCATCAATATTCTGTAAAACATACTTATCTAATTTCCAAATTCTGTGCGATCGTTCGTAATTAAGAGCCGAAATAATCTGCAAAATTAGCCAACGATTAATAAATGAGTGGACACAAACGATGAGTCACGTTTGTAGTGATACTTACTGATCGTTCATCATTAGATATGTTTTTAGGTAAGTTATATTAGTGAGTCCTGTTTCAAAAATCAGTATTATTTAGAATGTAATAACACCCATATACAATACATAATGATAATACCCTATATGAGATAAACTACTTGGTATGACAAACTATATAAGAAAATCATAGCTAGAAAGGAGATGGTTTTTGATCAGCACTGCTGGGGTACAAAGTTGATATAACTGTTTGTTTTTTTTTAAATTCCCGAAACCGTTACATTTTTAATAACTGATGATCTCAATAATTTTTTTTCCTAAATTCTTTCGTAGTATTTAGTATTTATAACAGTAAAGCTTTCTAGACTACGAATGTATACATTTTTATTTTTTCCGTGGATCCAATAAAAGGTATATTTCGAGGATACAAGTATGCTTACATTTTGAGCTCTATCGATACGTGTGTCCATCGAACATTCATGTTGAGCTTACTCTGGCACCGAGAAAAATGTGTCACATCCTTCGGAAATTGAATAGATTGGACC
>OY735200.1:35899116-35929116 GCA_963457665.1 Thysanoteuthis rhombus | reverse complement strand
TTGCGATGAAAATTGAACAAAAAAACAATAGTTTGGAGTCAAATTTGGTATAAAATAATGATATTGCAGAGATATAATTCTTAGCAGAAAGTGTACAAAATTTCAAATAGTTCGTGACATCAACCAAAAACAAAAATAACAAAACAAAATAGCTAACGAAAAGCGTATCATCTTTATTGTACGGTCTAAATCTTTTATTATTGAGATAAATAAGCATAAAATAATCACAAACAGTATCCTATACTATTAGACATACTTTTGTTTGAGTCATCAAGAGGTAAATTATAAAACAAAATGAAAAAAAATATCAATCTCATTATTCTCTACAGAAACACTTGCAAGAAATAGATGTGGCATATTTATTTCTACTTTGTCAAGTTCTTTTTGTCAATTTTTATAATTCATTATTGAATAGTATTGTCGAAGGTTTTCATGGTTTGTTTTTGTTTTTTTCCACTGGAACATAATGATTAATGGGTCTGTTTTGCAAGGTAATTTTGGAATGATTCTGAGTATATCAGACACTATTAAATCACAAGATAGCACTTACAAAAGTGTTAATCCAACTAGACGATTATATGTTTAAAACGGATATTAAATTTCATATTACACTGAAGTGATAACAGATTCTCCAGTTCTCAGCGGAAATTTATTAATTAATGCAATTGGTTCAATTTTCTTCGATTTAATTGAATTCACCGTGTCTTTAAAACCAGTACAGCGGAAAAAATGATGAATCAAGGTTTACGTTCCCTGAAGATGATTAAGGATACAAAAAATTAGGTTAATTTTGTTCATACTGAGGATTTTCACATCAAACATAGAGCAATATACAAGCCCTTTATAAATCATTGGGTGAGTTAGGTAATAATGGTTAGGAACTATGCGTACAAGATGTTACGCAAAAATTCTAGGCGAACTGAATGTAGTATGCAGTTTGTCCCTATTTGTATGTGTGATTGCTGTGTACACGGTGAGAGGGACTAGTTCGAATAGTGAAATAGTTACTAGTCGGTTTTCACGGTCACATTCCCTATATTTCAGGTAACACTGCGTATTATATATATATATATATATATATATATATATATATATATATATATATATATATATATATATATATATATATATATATATATGAGAGAGAGATAGAGATAGAGAGCGATAGAGGGAGATGTGAAAATGGTAGGGAAAATGAATAAGCACACACACAACCTATAAACATCTAAAGGCAGTCAGATAGATAGATCTGACAAACCGCTTGAGAATGTTTGGGAATCAGGGGAGGGAAACACAACATATAGACACAAGTAGACAAAGGCCATTTTATAGTAAGAAGAGTCATGTAGGTCTAGCCTCAGTTTTACCCTGATTACAGGGCAGAGCACATTGGGTCTCTATCATAGCGCGATGTGGCGTCACAGTGGATTCGACTCTTCTACATTATCTTCCCGCCCTTGCTATATTCCCGCGCGATTAGATGGCTGCTCATAATTATTGGTCAGGTGAATAATACATTGCTCGGACAACGATATGGGTATGAACCGGAGGAGAGAGTAACGTTAGGAAGCCAAGGTGCAAAAACTGGTGGTGATGGAAAGTATCAGAAAAAAGAATCATAGATGAACAAAAGAGAGTTACATGGCTTTATTTTTTTTTTAATTTATGACCGACGAAAGGCAAGACCCGACCACGAATAGAGTACGATATCTTCGGCACTGATGTTTCGGAACTAAATATATTATTAGTTGAAGTATATGTTTGAGTGTCAATGCTGAGGATAGTGGTTTGGGTAAGTAAATGCACAGGATACTTTCAGTTACGATTTTGCAAGTAATAATAGCACTTGAGAACATATGTAATTTATGCCGTATAACCTAAGTGACCCTCTTGCAAAAATATAGGGAACTCGTTTCTGTGATTAACTGTATCGAAGTTGTTCTGCTGGATGATGGTTTGGGGCAAAGATATGAGTTCAAGAGCATCTATTGACGTAGAAATTGGACAGAAATTCTGCATTACATTGCAAAGATTAACAGTAAGAAGATTATCCTTTTTTTATTATCCACCAATAGACTGTCCGTCGGTCTTTCTGTCCGTCTGTCTGCACGTGACAGCATACCGCAAAGATCACACAACATGCTCCTATCAAATTCTCTGTGTATACCGAAGAGACTATAGGAATGGTTCTTTTCAGCAAAATAGATTTTGAAAATCACCCCTAGATTTGGTTGCAAATTTTTCTCTGGATCGGTAAAAAATGTACGATTTCCAACTAGGCATTCAAGCAAAAAAAAAAAAAAAAAAAGTTCAACATTGCTTACCTTACCAGTGCTTTCCACTTCTGTACCCAACAAAGCTAATATGGGTTCCTAAAAAAACGCATTAACAAAAATTTGACAAGAAACTAGACTTGATTATGACTGGACAGCTTTGGGTACATGCAATTAAATCAAAATTAGATCCATCAATAAGACACCAAGAAAATTGAAATCCATAAAACTAATTGTTAGAAATAAGCATTAGTCTTGAGTACGAATAATAAAAAAGGTCATGATAATGTATATCTTTGTTTTTCTAATGCTATTTCATTATTTTGGTGTACATTATGGATATTTTCTCATGGATGAATGCTTCATAAATCTTTGTCATGATGCAATAGATTTGACATAAAGTATCAAATTATATGCCTAAATATCCTCGTAAGTAACCGATATTTGATTGATAACCGGGAATCACGATTGATGTGGTCAACATTTCAATATTCCGCTGTATCAGAGTCTCAAAATTGTCAAACAACGTAGTGAAGTGAACTAAGATCAGGATATTAACAAAAATCAAAACTTTTTTGACTTGGAATTGAAATCATCACTTGCAAAAAATCGAATATTGATTACTATCTCGCAGTTTTTAGAGTCTTTCACCCTGAAAGTTTCAACACTGTTTCATAGATTTAACGATTGAGACAAATCAAACAGACCTGTTGATAGATGAATAATTTTGAAAGAGTCTATGCTTTTCGTGTATATATTTGACTTTCCTAATCTGCGTAGAATTTCATCTTTGATTGAGCATAGAACAATATTCTATCGAGAATAAATAATTACACGAAAATACTGCAACAAAAGGACACAGATTAAGGCATCGAAGTTAAAGGATATGTTGATAATCATAAGCATAGAATATAGATTATAAGGAATTATTTTTATATGCTTCAATCTTTGCAAAAAAAATATACATTACTAAGATCTACCGCCTCCAATAGTTAGGGAATATATAAATATCTTTTTTTGGGGGGGGGGACTTTATTAATGAATTTTACCTTCACCTTTTGTTCATGTTTGATACTATTTTTGGTTCTCTGTAATAAGATCATAAGACATTTTCTCAGAATCCTTTGCAGTTTTTGACAGTAATTCATTATCATCATAGCTACCCCTCTGTTTAAGTTTTACTCCCACATTTCCCTAGTTTGTTTTCCGAAAGATGCTCTCAGGTAAATAGTTTAGGTGATATTAGATCTCCTCGTCTGACTCTTTTCCTATCTTTACCTTGAGCCTATTTAGGGAATCTAAATATTGCAATGCCATTTTGTGTATATTTTATTTTCTTTTTATACAATTTTCATTTATGTATTGCTCTTCAATTGAAAACTATTGCGTTGTTTTTCGAGTCAAAGTTTTTTCCCATCGTGTACATAAGCAGAATAAAGTGCTGTTCGATTCTGATCTCTTTCAATCAGCTGATTCAAAGTGTTTTCAGATTTTATAGTCGAATAGTCACATCCAAAGTCAGTCTACTCGCGCTGTTGATTTTTGTGTTAAATGTGTTAATCTGTTTATGAGTATTTTTGAGAATAGTTTGTAAATATTCGGAACTGATAGAGTAGCAATTGCCAAGGTCATGATCATTCCAGTCCTTGTGTTGTAAGGTCACTATTCAGAGACAGAAGTTCTTGGGAACTTGCATTTCTCATATGCTTTGTGAGAATAGCTACACTAGTCCTTTGTGATAGACCTTTCCGGTATCTTTCAGAAGATGTCTCTGTGTAAGCTTCTGAGAGTATCACTGAATAGACGTTTTAATGGGCACACACACACACACACACACACACACACACACATATATATATATATATATATATATATATATATGTATATGTATATGTATATGTATATGTATATATGTGCATGTGTGTGTACACGTGTGAACACATATGCATATGCGCTTGTGAATGAATAAACACTGCCATATACATCCACATGTGAGTGTATGCATTATACATATACATACGAATATAGATTTGCGGAGCATACATAATGTTTTTTGTGATAAGTTCATCTTATATCTACATATTCATACAGTGTGTACGAGCGTGTGTGTGTATGTTCGTGTATGTCTGTGTGTATGCATGCATATATTATTTCAATATAACGGCAGGCATATAATTGTGCGTGTGCGTCGATATATTTATTTGTATGTTTATTCAAGTAAATACACAAAACACATTCTGTGTGTATATAAAACGATAAGTATTACCAATAAGAAATTTCCTGAAACTAAAAGTCCCCCAAAGAGAAGGAAAAACAATAAAGCAATAATAAATAGCTCGTGTTGTCTGAACAAAGTTTTTCTTGCAGCCATTTTTTTAGATTATTTTTCCCTTCCGTTTTTGTTTCCTGTCATCTCACTGCATTCAACATGTGTTTGTCTTCAAAGGTTTTTTTTCCTTCTAAAACCGTGCATACGCAATTTTTGTTTCTCTTCTTACGACTAAATGTAAGTTATTTCTTGCAACTATTACCAAAATAGACTTCCAACGAAAAAAATAATTATTGCAATACGTTTTGAAAAAATATTTAAAAAATACATGACTGATGCTATACTAGATGAACTAGTTAACTGTCTTGGTAAGCAATGCACTTTATACATCTGAGTATGTGTGTGCAAGTTTCCTCTGATTAAACGAAAACAGTACTCTTTCTACGGATGCGATGATGAAGAAGATAAGTGAATCAGAGAAATACATGTAGATGAATGAATATTCTATGAATGGACAATTTGATAAGATGTTGGATAATCGTACATTTACAACGACGGATATATTGGCGCTTCATGATACTTACCGTTAAATTCATCGTTTCTATAGAATCTTCATTCTCTGTTTACTACTGGTTTATATTTAACCATGCCTATTTTGAGAGACTCTATATAGTATTCTTTTGTTCTCTTCGTTTATAATTGAATTTTGGTGTATATTTTTTTGTTTTTGTCTCTATTTTTCTTATTTATGTTTGTACTGTATAGTATTGCCCCCTTTTATGAGAAGTCATTCATTTTTTTTCTTTCGGTCTGTCTTTCTTTTTTTAATTTTTTTTCTTTCCCTTTTTTCTATATCTCTTACTTCGCTGGAATATTATAGTTTTCTGTTTAGTCAAGATACTTGTATTACTTTTTAGTTTTAGTAGTATCCCTATCATTCTTTCATTCTTCTCTCTTCCCTTTTATGCTCTCTCTGTACAGTATGGTTCATTCGATAATTTTTTGACTAATAAGGTATTTATTTGCTTTATTTATGAATTGTCAAGTTCTTTTACGATATAAATTTATTTTTCGTTCTTTGCTCTTATTTCTCGTGTTTAGCCCTCTTTCATTTCAAAAAGTCCATTTCCTTAAAGAAAAATCTTCTTTTTTTTTTGCTCATTTTCTCTGTTTACATAAAATTTATTTTTCTCTTGTTGTACACGAGCATAACAAGGGATGAATTACTGTTGGGAAGATCACTGAGCTTATCTTTCAAGTGGGGTGAGCTTGCTGCTTTGAAAATTAACATGCAGAATCGTATTTTTGCCTGAGTTTATATACAGAACTCTGGCACCATTTCGAAGAACGCAATTCTGTTATTCACAAGGCAGCCATTTAAGTTATTTACTAAGCTCAGCATCGTCTGACTCGAATCTACGGTAACGAAACACCCTGTGATGTTTAAACTCACTTTATTTCATTTGTCATCTTTATCATGCTTTTTTATACTATGTTACTTTGATTTGATAGTATTTGTTTCAGCGTATCTCTTTCGTTTCTACCTTTCTTTGATCTTTCTCTCTTAATCTTTTTGTGTATAGTCATATTTTCTTCGTGTTTCATCTTTTCAATTATTTCTTTTTGCTTTCTTTTGCCCTTTAAACCCACTTCCTTTCTTAATGTTTTTTCTCCCTTACACCCCTTTTTTCCTTTAATTCCCCCCTATATTTTTTCAGTAAGTTTGGTTCCTTTTATATCTTCTTCAACAATAGTCTGATTTTCCTAATAGCCTTTCCTTCCTTCCTTCATTCCCTCCGTCCCCCTTCCCTTCGCTTTCCTTTGTCTCCGTTTTTCTCTTTTTCACAAAGAAAAGTATTTATCTTTTTTATCTGTTCATTTAGATATCCATTCAATCTTTATTTTTTCTTTTAGTGCATTTCCTTTCATGTTTCTGTTTTTGTTAATGTTGCTTTATAACACCCTTGTATATTCCAAGGTCCTTTCCTGTTGCATCGAAAGATGGTTGTCTTTGCGCTTCTAAATGCAGTGTATTTGTGCATGTCAGAGTAAAATTATACACACGCGCTTTTTCCAAAAGCCTACAGGTTGATATGCAGAAAAATACAATTACAACGGAAAAATACAAAACATTATTTTCTCTCCTCCACAGTGAAGGGATTAAAAAATGGATGCATTCTACTCTAAAAGCAAATGAGGGAATAGCAATTAGAATTTAAAAAAAAAATTGAAACAAAATAAAACAATATAAAAACTGGCGAATCAAATAAAAGATACAACAAATTAAAAAGAATAACACTGTTGCCCCTTTTCTCATTGGTCAGTGCGAATATCTGAAAACAGCCACGCTTTTCATTCGGAGGGACAAACATCAAGGAACAACCTTCAAAATACTAATAGAGAAGAAATAACAGACTGCGATGGGAAAGGTGTTTTAAGAACACTAGGAAATTGAGAGGAAACATCTAGAATTTGAATGGTAAACGAAACTCTTCTCTCACTAAAATCCTTATCTCTTGATCACCGATCCGATTTCTTCCTATTGGCTTGTGTTTGTAATAAAGTCGATAGAAGGAGGGTGTAATGAAAGCAGCTATTGACAAAATGCAATAAAAAAGAAAAGGGAGACATTACGATATTACAGCTGGCAGGATAAGCGTTCAATCAAACAGTCTGATATCAAACAGAAGACATCGTGTCTTCGCTGAAAATGACTGGAAGAAGAAAAGAGGGACATGAAGAAGGAACGAAAGATTTAATATAAAGTTGAAGCTTTGCGGTAGTCGGGGTTGGAGATGAGCTAGGTGCACCGAAAGGAATTATATGAAAATCTCCGAATATCTCTGTCCAGAGGAATTGCTTGACATGACACTGTGAAATTGACCGGTTTGTAGCTTTCGAAGGGGGATTTTGAGAGCGTTTCAGTGAAACCTGGAGAAAATATGGTGTCGATGATAGCAATGTTGATTTTATCGTGATGCTGGCACTGTTGTGTTTGTGCATTGTGCATAAGATATGCATATGTGTACATAATGTCAACATTATCATCAATTATGTCAACTGTTGGACAGAAGCCATCCCCTCCTCTTTCCATCACGACTCCGGTTGCAATCATCTCTGCCTCATCCTATCGGCAAACCTTTCTATTTCATCCCCTTACCTTGTGTCTAGTCTTTTCCTACAGTGTTTGCAATCCCATGGACATTGGTTAGCCTTTTGCTCGATCTTTTGACATTCATTAATGCTAAGTTTCCAGCCCATCTCTGTTTTTGTCACTTGATTATTTTTATAATATCCTTCACTTTATTCCCCCTCCGAGAGGTACATGTTAATCGGTTTCTATATCAATCCTTGGCATTGGCCTTTTCATTGCCGTCTGCGTGATTTTAGATTTGTTCTCAGTTTCTCAGTTGTTTGAGCTTTTTTTTTATTGATATCATAGTGTACTTTAGGCTTTGAACATATTCGCAAGATTGTTTTCAATATATGTCTTTTCATACCAAACGTTCACAAACCAATCATTATGTGCTGTTTTGTTTCGTTTCCATTGCCATTCTTTATCAGCAGATTTAGATAATCGTATTTGCTAGATTCTTTTAAAACCCAATCAGTCGGTGATCATTGTACCTTTAGTAATCCATTCGATGCTCCTAACGTCATCGAAACGTCATAAGCGAATCTTTGAATCTATGATTCAAATATACCGTGTTTACTTTCCTTCTCTCTAAACCAATATTCCGGAAGGCGCTTCTACTGGTCGCTGTAGATAGTTAAGGCATTATTGTATTCCCTCATCCCACACTTTTTTCTCAATGTTTATCTTGTTTGTATCGTTATGTAGTTTAAGTATTTCAATGCCATTTTCTTATATGTTCTGAATGACTTTCATGTAATTCTCATTGACACCTTGGTCTCACACTGAGTTGCCAAACAAAGTTGTGTGTTGAATGTTAGTCCTAATTAGTTGCTTTATTATGTAAGGGTGGTCTGTCGTTGAATAGACCCAATAGAAACCTACTAGTTCACGTGATTGATTTTCACCTGGAGTGTTGGATTGTATGTCTATATTTTTTTTAATTGAATATTCTATATATGTTATAAGAAAATATAATGAAATAATTGGTCGGTAGTAGCCAACATGTTGATTAGCGCCTGCAATGTGGTCTTGGATCATTTTTCGTAAACATATGGCACCTTTCTTTCCATGTTCATAGCTGCGCTAGTTCTTTGTAAGAGATCTCACTGTTTTTTTTACCGAATTTGACACGAAGTATATTATAAGAGCTCTGACTTAGCAGCTTTAAAATGCATCTTTCTCTCTATGTATATATATATATATATATATATATATATATATATATATATATATATATATATATATATATATATATATATATATATATACATATATATATACATATATATATATATATATATATGATGTTTACGTGTGGGAAATGTTCATAGAAATACATAATTATCTATAAATCAATTTCTACTTACATGGATGCATTACACTGTTTTTTAGATATACACATCAGATATTTACTACTATATCAATGTCACAAGGTAGCATATTATGTCTCATTACCAGGGATAATTATCATTATGAAGCTCACATAGAAAAGTGAAGCAAGATGAATGTGATTGATAGTGCTCAAAAATCATGTCAATTCCTTTTTTTTCAATGCACAACATGGAGATTGAGTGCTGGGTTTTGCTAAGATAATCTTGAGGGCGGAAAAATCTAATCTATTCGAGTGGGAAATTATGAAAAAATGTATGTTGGAATGAAATAAGTTTGAATTGGTCAGTTTTATAGAAAGGACAAAATCTCAACCAAAAATCCGGATGAAGTCTGCATTAAAATAAAACAATATCACTCAAATCCTTTCATCCCAGTCCCACTTTTTTATGTAACTACATGCAACACCTGCTACACTAAAGAGAAGTTTGTGAAAATTGATCATTCTCTTCACTGTCCCATCTACTCGACCTTTCCTCTGTCAGTATTTCATAAATTCTGTCAAATCATATATATATATATATATATATGGATGAATGGCTTGGTAAATGACAGTTTATTTTTTTCCAATAATTCATTCAATATTTCGAAATTCTGTGAATTCCTTGGGAGTATTTTGTAGAAGTATCACGATATATAAAGGTCATCACCTGAGTGTTAAACACATCCAACCCATGAAATGACGGATTACACAAACATCAACTTATATGTATACATAAATAGTGATATCTATCATATATACATGCATACATACATACGTATATATATATATATATATATATATATATATATGTGTGTGTGTGTGTGTGTGTGTGTGGGAGGGGGCTCCTCACCTTTTTTCATATATAAAAAAAAATTCCACTTATTTGTGTGTATTGAAAATGTTTTACTTAAATTTATACGTCACAAACTAGCTAAACTTTACCACGGAAGATTATTGTTTCTTCTGTTTAGATATATTCACCAAGACAGGCTCGGAGACATTCACACTGAGAACAAAACATCTTCGACCCTTACACAATAGAGAGCTAACGGCGCAGGTGTTACTATACATTTTCCTAGACGGCATATGGTTACCGGGCTGGCTTCTCTTCCATCTCTTTGTCTATTAAATGTTAATAATCGAACTTTCATGTCAGACAGCTTACACCCGACAACACCATTTGTGACTTTTCCAACTTCACCTAACACTACCACTGCAGCAAGCACCACAACGTCAAGTCCTAACAGCGAAGATGTCGATGATTCATGTCTGTTATCAACAAATCGGCAACGGCCCTGAAGAGAAGTTTGATGAAGGATATGTCGTTGAATGTGCAGAGAATAAAGAGAAGAAATGAGTTATTCAATTTGGGTGCGAAGTTATATGAGTGAATAAAAGAAAGAGAAATAAATGCAGGGAAAAGGAAAGAAAAAAGGTATGGAACCAGGGAGTGAACACTTGTTATGTTGTCTACCGGGCTCTCCGGACATTTTCCAATAACTGGCCTGTGTTGGGATGACTGCGCGCTGGACATCAAGCAATATCCGTTTCAAGTAGCCACCTGCGCAAGTCCACTCTCCATACATTCGGTTTGTGTCTATTGCTGAATCGTTCTGTCTGTAATTGTACACATTGCTTTTCACTTGTTTCTTTTCTCTGCATATATGTGTAAGGTTTCCTAGGAAAGTTTCTATATTAATCAACCATAACACATTTTAAAAGAATACGGAGCATATGTATAATACTAAGTCTACACACTTATCTTCTAGACGTGTTCAAAATTCTGGGAAATTTCCTCTTGTAGCACCTGACGAATTTTGATAACGTTGATGCGTGAGCATGCTTTCTAGTCTTAAGTATTATAAACCCAGATGACTTAAGGGCTCTCCAGTAAAACAGAATATAGATGCTGACTCGAGTGCAAATATTTAATCAAGTTAAATACTAGTTTTTTCTTAAAAAATATTCCTCGGTAATGCATATCATTTGATGCATGAGAATATTCCCTGCGGCTGGTATCATGCAACCGACTGAACCTGGTGTATTTGGAGAGACGATGTACAGTTCCAAGTAGCACCAATTACCAGGCAAAATGCCATAGATGATATCTCTGATAAACACACACACACACACACACACACACACACACACACACACACACACACACACACTATGTGTGAATTTTTCTTGTTTACGATGCAAGTGTGTTGAGGATTCAATGCATATATATATATATATATATATATATATATATATATATATATATATATATATATAAATAGATAGATCGATAGATAGATAGATATATAGTAGAATGTGGATTTGCTGCGCAAACTAAATCATGTTTCTGCCCTCTCGGGCCTCATCAGGCAAATAGTTGTCTATGTTTTTTTTTTGTCTATCTATTAAGAATTTGATGAAAATGTTGTGAGTGTGGTAGTGGATGGTATGGGGATATTCATTTTGTCAAGGGGTGTGAAGTCCATGTAGGGGTCATCTCTGAATGGCTTTATATCATTGATATATTTATATATTATGTTATGATGCTAGACTGATTTGTACCACATGTATTGTATATATATATATATATATATATATATATATATATATATATATATATATATATAGATAGATAGATAGATAGAGACAGATAGACAGATAGACAGATAGATAGATAGATAGATAGATAGATAGATAGATAGATACTGTTTTTTATCGAAATAAGGTATAACTATGTTAGTGTTTGTAAAAGGCGATGGACAGTAGAAAGCTATATCGTACAATATAGGGGGAGGGGTCGTGATTGTTAATTTTGACATGTCCATCTTTTATTTAACTTGGAACTATAGTGCCAAAGTGGAACCATATCAGTAATGAATCGTGCTTTGTAAAGTTACACACCTTCTCTCATTCATTGTTACAAACGACTTGCAAATGAAGAGAAATAAGAGAAACAATGGAAAGTCTTTCGGTGGTAAGAAAGATTTAAATAGTCGTCATTAGAAGATATGTAGTAAAAATAGGAGAGAAGAACTTTTTTTAATTTTTTTTTTTTTTTTTCCAAAATGAATTCTCAAAAGTTTTTTTTCGACTAACACTCTCATCCCGTCAGGACATTTTTGATTCATACTCTCATTTCTCTTAAATTGTTCGCCGTCTGTAGCATCAAATGAGTGGGAATGGAATTTTACAAAACACGATAAATCACTTACATGGTTTCAGTTTAGCATTCTAGTTACATTGTGAGATGAGCATAGAAATGTTAATGGTTTTAGAGGACGCATCTAATCTGGAACGTAAGCAACTTGAAGAGTTGGATTAAAAAAAAATGAAGGCAACCTACGTGCATCCCAGATGTCTACTCTGAGAGTCAAAAAGAAAGAAAGCTCTCTCAATTGCCGAGAATGCTATATCCAGTTATCAAATCCTCGAAAATTTGTCGGCGTTAGATTAGCCGTGAAACAATATATACACACATTATTTGATACATTTGGTATTTCAGCCATAGTGCCAGTGATTGCTGTTTAGATCTAAATGGAAACCAGAATATTGAACATTGATTTTCAAGTATATCTCTGAATTTTTGAGATGATATATTATTATTATTTCTATTGATATTCGGACCATCCTCATCTTGGTTCGGCCGTTGCACTCAACAGCCTTCGTCAGGTATCATCTGGTAGGTGTGGGGAAGTAAAGGGTTCGGTTCGTTACTTCCCTACACCTACCAGATGATACCTGACGAGGGCAGTAGAGTGCAACGGCCGAAACGTTGTATGAAAAACAACCAAGATGAGGATGGTCCAAATATCATTGGAAATAATTTGATTTTCAAGTCATGATTTTAATTTTTTTCATTTATTTCATCCAGGTAAAGCTATTTTCTCAGTTGGCATCAAAATAAAATGCACTGTTCTAATCAAACGTTTACGTTGGTTTAGTAGATCACAAGGTGGTCAAAATGAGCAAAGGAAATTATTAAATCTATACTCACTATAAATAGCGATAATGTTTCTGACTATGTCTTGAATGTTTGTATACCTGTGACAAATCTAAAATATACATATCAACATAAAATTAAGAATTAAATGCATACGATACATGTACATTATATATACACATGAATATATAATATACATGGGATATATATATTACACGTGTTATAAACATACTATATGATATATATATATATATATATATATATATATATATATATATATATATATCATAATATACATCATATATATATATCATGTATATGCATCATACGTATTATACATATATCATGTGTACATTATATTCATATATGTATATATGTTTATATCATATGTATATATAATATATATTATGTGTATTTTGTATACATATATGTATATATATATATATATATATATATATGTTGCATATATTATATATCTAAATAGTATGTGATATATATATATACATACGTATATATATATATATATATATATATATATATATATATATATATATATATATATATATAATATATATATACATTATATATTTATAGTATATTTATATAATCCTCTTCACCAATGAGATATGTTTTCAAAGAAATTCCAATTCATCTGTTGATTTTTTCACAGGTAATAACTAGTAAGAAATTAAATATCGACGTAGTTGCTTGTGTTTTTGTTTTTTTTAAATTTCGAATGATATTTCAAGAAACGTATTGACTGCATTTACATTCAGCGCTTTCCACTAGGAGTTTCCATCTCTTAGTTTCCGTTTTCCCCAGTCGTTTCCATCGTAAACATCGCTTTCTCACATCATCATTCTTTCATGCATCTTCTTATCATTCCCCGTGTCATGAACGAGACACGTTTGTGTCTTTTCCGGAACAATCACCATTAATAAATTCATTCTCTCTCACTATTTCCTTTAAATGTATTTTACTTTTTTCCGATGTCAGTCTTCAACTTCTGTGTTTTTACCGGCGCTTTATCATATCTGAAAAACTTTCGTCTGGAATATCTGAAGAAAAACACTTACTTCAAATCAATTTCCGGCTTGAAAATATGAAATAGTTCTTTTGTTTATTCTTCTGTCAGTCTACTGGGAAATTTAACAACTTCTAAGAAACTGAAAACAATGCAAATATTGATGTAAGTATAGATACCAACAAAAGTATACTCATAGCCACATCTTATGGGAAAGTGTGCAGAAAAATCTGCTGTAAACACTCACACACACGCACACACACACGCATATATATATATATATATATATATATATATAGAGAGAGAGAGAGAGAGATACACAGACAAGGTATTGCAGTTTTCTTTTGTGAAACATCATGTCTTTATAAATAAGAGTATCAGAAAATCATCTGTCAACTAATCTGATAGTTATTGGTTTAGCCCAAGGCTGTATATGTAGCAACAGATTTTCACCAAAAAAGGATGATCGTCTTATAATGTTTCGCCCTTTTTCAACATCTATACAATAGACCACTGCTTACACTTAGGTATATCCTGAACTTTTGATTATAGATATATCAAGGCCTAATGCAAATTGATGAATTTTTTTTTTTTGCCTATAATTTTTGTCAATATTTTTCATTCTCTACGATTTCAAAATAACATTTCAAAATATCCTCTCCACTTCAGATAAGTAGTTTTGAAATTTCAATAACTCAAGGACCCATTCTATAAAGAAAATTTCCAGAGAACCCTTTTTTTTTTAGCTTTTGTCTTACAGACTGTGATCAGTGAACCAAAATATTAAAGAAGTCTTATCTTTTGAACAGCATATTTATTTTGACTGAATTGCATTCATTTGCATCCTGATAAACAGAACAGGTCTGTGAAATTACATGTTTTAATAGTTGCGTGATGGATGATGATGTTACTCTTCTACAAGATTTGCAATATCATACTATGAAGGGACTCTGCTGCTTGGACACCTGAACCATATTTGACAGACCCCAGTGTCAGCATATCAGGTTCACATGATCGTGTCTCTGCGAGCAACTCATGTAAGTCTTGTTTTTTTTCTTTCAAGACTTTGCATAATGGCCTTTGCCAGTCATCAAAATTAGCTCGATGTCGAATCATTTCTTTCATATTACCACGTTATATGGAAGGACCTCAAATTTTACTGTTGGACACTTTTGTCAATATAGCAGATGTGTGTTTATACAAACACACACACACGAACACACATTAATATACATTCATGCATAAATATACATACACACACACACGAACACACATTAATATACATTCATGCATAAATATACATACACACACACACACACACACACATATATATATATATATATATATATATATATATATATATATAAACACGATGGGCCTCTATTCTTAATCTTTTTTAAATGTTTATTTTTGGCATGAAATCAGACTAATGGAACACCTGCAAGGATACAACTCACAGGAATTTCTATCTCTTTCACGAGACTTACTTGCCGAACATCTCGATAGAAAATGGAAAAACAACAAATTTAAAATATATTCACCTGATGATTGCTGACCAATTCTTTGATGGCTGGTGCATAAAACTTGAGTTCGTGGAATAAATTGACTTAAATCATATATATATATATTTGTGTGTGTGTGTGTGTGTGTGTGTGTGTGTGTGTGTATCAGAGAGTTCTCAAAGTTCTTGATTTCAGACTCAGTCAGAATTCGGACTGCGACTGCTTCGATGCAGTTCTACAAGGAAAGTGTTAAATACTTACCATATGGACATGTTCAAGGTAGATAGATAGATAGATAAATAGATAGATAGATTGACAGATTGATCTTAGACAGGGCCACAAAAATAGAGAAAAAAGGATTGAATTAATTTAATTACTATCCCTCCAAAGGGCTAGCAGGCTCTTTTTTAGGCGTCCACTCTACTCATTGGATAATCTGTATCTTCTATTTGGCATGAGATAAGCAGATATATAAATATTTTTAACTGTTCTGCAACAGATATTTCTGGAAGTATACTTAATGCTTGCAATGTCTAGTATGTAAAAGATAATGATATATAGTGCATGGGAACGTAATTATCCTATTCATTCCCACATACTGATGTGATAGACTGACATATTCATTGACTGATCTTAAGAACTACTTCAAGGAAGATGTTATTAATTTTTTACCGCTGTTACCCAGACTGGATAAATTTAGCATTTACGAGGCAAGATTAGCTGAATAATTTAGTCCACTGGCCGAAGGTCAATACGTCTGGAAGCGAAAGCTTTCCTTCCCAAGTACCACGTGGAATTTTGACATTCAGTCACGCCCCTTTCAATGTTATTTGGTCCTAATTAGGTTTTGTTAAGAGAAATCGCGGTGAGAATGTTGACAAAACGACAGAAGAGTGTTGTTGTCGATGCATGCTTGGATAGATTGATCGAAAGATGGTTACAGACGGTGATTTCGATGAGGACTAATTCATGGAAGGCAGGAATGGCCAAATTACTTGATATATTCGTGTGAATTGATAAATGCATGAAGTTTTATTTATGTATAATTTGTTTTCAGAGGAGTTCTTATATACGTTATCATTAGAGTTCAACGTTTGATTTTCTTACCAGTGTATAGTTTCTTTCATATTCCTCTTCCCTCGCTCCAGAGTGTATGTATTATTCACTCTTTTCTGTTTTTACTGCATAGTACTTTGCACCGGTTTTTGCTATGAAGGTTCTTTCAACTCATATGATTCATCCGTCTATACATTCATATTTCTGATTTGTAGACACCAACGTTCTGTATGATCTTTCCTACTTATCTTTTCTAATCTAACTCCATATACATATACATATAGCAAGAGTGAGAGAGAGAGAGAGAGAGAGAAAGGAAAAGAAAGAGAGAGAGGACAGAGGGACGTATGTCTATACGTGTGAGTTGGTGTGTACATAAACAAAGGTATACCAATAAGTCCATACCTAATGGACAAAAAAGCTAATTCCCATTTTAGAAAAATTGTCTCCCACTTTGACGCCCCAACATCTCTTCATCATATGGAATGGATCTTACGCAATGACAATTTTAGTTTGAAATTCTCTCAGTATTTGCGTTAGGCTACGTCTTCAATGATCCAAATCTAAAGAGTATTACTCAAAAGTTGGGTGTGGATGGTCATGTGTTATTTAATAGAAAATGTACTATATTTAAAAGTTTGATATCGGTGTTTTTTCTCACTTTGCAATATATATATATATATATATATATATATATATATATATATATATATATATATATATATATCCGTGTAATTTGGATATAACGCTTAAATTCAGCGTTATTGCCTGTCCAGTTCCGTTGACCAGAGGTGGGATATCGGTCTGAAGTGGAGGTTTCAATCCTGCCTCGCGGTATTGGATTGGGTAATGGAATGCCTATAGCCGCACTGAAGAGATGTCATACATCGAAACAGCTGCATGTGGGTGACGCAATAATTGATGCTCCTCTATTCAGGGTTGAGCACTCTTTATGTAACTCATCCACTGTAAGTGAGGTAACTCATCCACTGTAAGCTCATGCAATGCTTCTTCTATGGGGGATGAGGGATTTCTGTGTAATTTAAATATAACGCTTAAATTCAGCTTCACTGCCTGTTCACTTCCACACAGAAGAGATGTAATACATCGAAACAGCTGTCTGTGATGAAACAATATATATATATATATATATATATATATATATATATATATATATATATATATATGTATGTATGTATATATATATATATATATATATATATATATATGTATATATATATATATATATATATAATTATGGATTGCGTTATATTATATAGAAAACTATTATTTGAAATGAAAACCAGTTATTACATGTTGGAAACATCATTTGGCCTAGGCAAAATGAATAGAATGAACAATTGATGCGAATTTGGCAGCTCCAGGAATCAAACCTGCAACCGATAGGGTAGCTGCATCAACATAACGTGACTCGTAAAACGTTAAAGTGGTTACTCTTTTGATTCCTGCAGCAGCAGCCCCATTCTTTAATCATCAATTATTGTTTAGGCCAAATGATACGTTCAGTGAGTAATAAAGTGTTAATTTCAAATAAGGATCCTATATGATATTACGCAATTTATAATCAATTTTTCAGATCATATATCTTTTTGTTAATAACACACACACAGACACACACACACACACACACACACACACACACACATATATATATATATATATATATATATATATATATATATATATATATATATATATATATATATATATATATATATACCCGGTTAGAAAAGTACGTAGTATAGAACATCAGTAAACAATCTGCAAAAAACTTTTAGAAAAATGACAAACTACATGTATAATGTATATCATAATATAAGAAGGGGGTGATATTTGATCAACGCTGCTCAGGTGCCATGATAATATAACTTTTTTGCTTCTAAAATCTCTGAAACAGTCACATGGTAAACAACTGATGATCCCAACAAGAGATGGTTCATACATTGTACCCTGATAAGTAAGTATACGTAAAACAGGGGAGAAAGACTGTAAAATTGCATTGACAGATATTGGGAAATAGGTGGCAGAGGTGACACAAAAAATCTTTTGAAAAAGTTTTTCAATACTCAGTGTTTAAAGATGTAAAGCTTTTTTGACGATATATATATGGACAAAATGATAAGAGCAAAAGAGTCTGCCTACACAAACTTTGGCGAAACAAAGGCCATATGCAACAATCACGTCGGATCTAAAAATGCAACGATCAAAATTAAAAATGCAGAACTGAGGAAAGTACACCACAACCTCAAAGTAAGACTATAAATCTCTGGAAAGTCTTTTAAAAAAAATTAAGCAAAGAATAACAAACTTTTGGCAGACAAAACAATGTATCATGGAGAAAACAGGATTCCGTGACATCATAGAATCTACTAAAAAACTCAAATTACATTGGGTTGGTCATGTTGCAAGAATGTCAGACAATTGATTGACATCACAACTCACAACATGGATCCCAAAAGATCACATGTGCAACCGAGGCCGGAATAATACGAGATTGAAAGATGAAGTAAACATATTCATGAAGCATTGGTTTTTCGACGTCCATGATAGAGTGATGTGGCAAATCTTGGGGAAGGACGGATGTCAAAAGACTGACCCAAGAAAAAAAAATGACCCAAACGTTCAGAGAATTTGACCATGAAAATCACTAACACTTAGTAACATGGTCTCCCCCACCCCTAAGTTCCTTCACAATGACCCACAAATTGTTCTGCTGAAACTAGCGTCACGTTCACAAGAGAGCACGTATACTCACACTCTCAGACGATTGCATCATTTTATTATGTCTGTAACATTTGCATTAATTCTTGACCACTGGCAATACCTTTATTTTTTTTTCAATACACAGCTTATATTGAAGGGAGGCACAGAGTAAGGGAAGTATAGCAGTGAAATCAGTGATTAGTGATAAAACCTGAGTCTTGCCTGCTAGTGAGGGTTCAAATGCATTTGACGATGAAATAAAACTGTTGTTATTGATTCAGTTTTCCTTTATTGTCAATACTTCCGTATATAATAGTGGAGTAATTTCTGACAGTAATAAAAATGGAACAAAAAGTACGGTTTAATTTCAGAATTGACTGCATTTGGAGTGGTGAGAATGGCTTCAGCATATCTTATCGTCTCTCATTGATTTATAGCGTTCCTTCTTAGCTCTCTTTACGTAGCTTTTCAGCACTATCACAAAGCGTTTTAGTTAGAAAAACACGTAGCAAGCCGGAACGACGGAGAGAATTAATGTTCGTGGGAAAATTTAGACGGTCCCCCTCCCCCAAATAAAATACATATTGTTGATTGTATCTTTGGCTGGGTTTTCAGAGATTGGAGTGGCGTGAGCCTGGGATTAAAGAGAGCGAGAAAAGAAGAAGGTGCGCACTGCCTCTATAAGAGTTTGCTGTATTTCGAAGGCCAATGTTTAACGCTATTATCAGTTTTCAACATCTTTCGTAAAAGCTAAAAAGTGGCAACCAGCGCAGTTTCGGGAAGAGGGACGTTTGTTAATGTGTTAACATGGAATAGCATCATCTACATTTTCATCCGAATAAATTTGCAAGTAATCAGTATTTTCTGAAAATTGTTAAATGTATTATCAATTACGAACGATATGGTCGGACTATTCTCCTTATCTATATGTTCATTTTTCTCAACGTTTCAGCTGGCTACCATGCGGCCTTCGTTGGGTATTGATGGTTCTGAAAAGTAGAACCACCACTCACAATGCATCCTCGATTGAATAAGACACACCAAATCCGTTTTTTTGTATATTTCGGTTATGTTATCGTGGTACTTTCAAGTATCCTCTTTTGATTTGGGGAATCTATTTTGCTTTTTTTGATAAGTCTCTTATACTGAGAGTCTCCCTTGGGCTATTGATATCAATGGTTGGTTGGGTGAAGGGAGTATGTGCCCCACTTTCTTCGGTCATTATATGTACCAGTTGTTCTCCCTGTCGATAATTTGTACTTCATCCTATAAGGGCCAATGTCCACCCCACTCCCTACAAATGTGTTCCGCCATAACACACCACGTGTTACGACTTTTGTATACTTTTCAATGCTTATTTTTACAAGCCGACATGTTTTGCCTTCGTAGTTTCTACAGCAGCGACACGGAATAGAATATACGCAATTTCTGGTTATTTTTTTTTTTTCGGTTGGTGGTTTAGTTTTGGAGAGGTGCATGCATATGATGATCCCTTTTCGAAAACCACTCCGATGGTGCACTGATAACATACACATTTAATTTTCTTGGAAACACCTTTGATATAAGATAAAACAACTCTGGAGTTCGGGTTTTGTGCTGTCCAGTTATCTGTGTTTGTTGGCTGTTTTTGATTATCAGATCGGCAGGGTGATCGTCTCTTGGGGGATTTATTTTATTTTTATAGGAAGCATCTCCTCTTTGTATGTACTAGGGTCGCTTTGTATCTGTTTCACCCCGTCAAACCAATTATCCAAACATACTTGATTCAAATAGAACATTTATATCATTTGCTTCATCATAGGAGACTCTTCAAAAACATCAAAATAAGTTATCAAATGCAAAGGAAAAAGAAATTTGGAAGTACCCAGATAACTTCACCCAGATATACAAAAACGGATATGGTGAGTCTAGTTCAATCAATTATGCGCTCTGTGTAGTGATTCAAGGCTTAACAACGCCCTACAGAGTTGTTGTGAGAAAATTAATTCATAGACAAGGAAAGTATATAAAAGAAAAGTATATTCATCATAGTGAATCAGAAGAGAGGATTGTCTTCGGCGAAGAATGATGACAGAATTAGCAGATCACTCAATTTGAACGTTTTAGGTATTAAGTCATGTAATGCATTGGTTTCATGGTATGATGGCGTTGTTGTCTCCTGTTGTAGAAGCTTAGAAAATCTCGTTTACTTAATTCTACCTATTGCATACGTCCAATTACGACTTCTGATGATATATACAAATACATATATCCCAGCAGTCATGAAAACTTCACGATATATATATATATATATATATATATATATATATATATATATATATATATATATATATATATATATATATATATATATATATATATATATATATATATCACATGGGTGCTAGGTCGAATTGCCCTCTCAAAAATGTCCGTTCAAAAGAGTTTCCAAAACTAAAGGTCCAAGTACATAATATCCATGGCAAATGGCCCAAAGACAAAACACCCAAAATGCTTAAACGTTCGTTGCGATACTGTTCTATTATGAAAAAAAAAAAAGCCGATGCAAAAAGAGCCAAAATGTATTTCCCAATTCTTAGAATCAAAGGAGGAATGGGGACTACCTTCCACTTTTAAGAATCAGACATTAGAGAATTGTTTTTATTTTTTATTTTTTATTTTTTATTTTTAGGGATCAATGTCTGAGAGGAAATTCTTTCTTCCACTTTTAGAATTTAGAATCGAGGATGAATTCTCTTTTCCACGTTTATTGTCGACATTGGGGGTAGGGATTTTTCCCCTATATCTGTCAGAGTAGCAGAGAATTATTTTTCCACTTTCATTAATCAGAACTGAATGGAAATTCTTTTTTACCAATTTATGGTAGAGAAGTCTTCATGTACTGCAATGGCCAGAATTGGGAGGTATCTTTCATAGGTCAAGATTGAGATGGAATTTCATCCGTTTTCTTGGCTTAAAATCGAGGGATTATTCTTTTTTTCTTTATTAGAGGTCAAAATCAAGAGATATTTCTTTTTTCTTTTTCACTTCAGAGGGTCAAAATTCTTTTCACTACATTTTAATTGGAAAGGTTATTTTTTCTCATTTTTGGGAGCAAAATTGAGAGTGAATCTTGTTTCACCCCTTTTAGAGTTTTTTAGGTCAAAATCGAGGGACAATACTTTTCCTCTCAGGAATAAAAATCAAAATGATCTTTTTCCACACTTTTAGGAGTCTAAAAAAAAAGAATTCGTTCCTCAAATTTTGATGGTCACCATCAAGATGAACGATTTCCTCATCTTGGTGGTCAAATTTGAAGGACAACTAGCTTTTCACTCTTATAGGTTAAAGTTAAGGGAAACGTTCTATTAAGGGGGCCTGTTTTAAACTAGTCAGTGTTTGGAAAACCTCCACCCTAAATTGGAGTTGTTAGTGAAAGGTTCATTCCAAAATGCGACTATGGTAGTAAATTTGACCATTACTTTGTGTCCCTCCGTGAATCTTTATCATGGGGTCTCGGTTCATTTGATAAAAATGATCCGTATTTTTTAAATTTATTTATGCAAATCCAACTTCATCACCCACCTACTATAATTTTTCCTTTATTTTTAGTTAAGAGTCCTTCATTTATCTTGAAAGAAACGAAGTTTTGGTAGTTTATTGAAGGGAAAGGGAGAGGAAGAACGGAAAGAAATAGTTGTTCGATTGATAGGGAGAAAGTTTACGTGATGTTTGATGGGGTTGGGAAGAAAAACTGATTATCAGGTAGTTCGACAGGTAGGAGATTTTTGCTTATGAAACTGACCCCTGTTGGTGTAATAGATAAAATCATATACCAGTGGCGAAGATTGGTAGGAATAAGCAAGAAAACAGAACGTGACTGGTTAAAGGAGAGCAAACACGTGAGAAAATTGATCATTCATGGAATTTCCCTGAGTTTAGCTGGATGAGTAATACTTTAATGTATTGCACGTTGAAGATTACATTAGATTTGTTCATAATATAGAACAGATTTTGGGTATATACATGGGGAATTCAGATATTTTAAGATGTTTCATTTCAGTTTTGCACTTGACAATAAAGTTGACATCATCGACTTTGCTAGAAAAAAAAAACAAAACAAAAAATTGTGCATTTATAGTTTGACCTAACAGTCAAGTCTGTCTATATATAATTACGTGTCGTCGGGAGAGACTACCTTATATTCGAGTTTGTTTTTTTCATTTTTACCAGAAAAGACCACATTTGCTACCCCTTCGGTTTGACTTTTAAGTGCAAAGAAAAAGAACTTGACACACATGCTGATCTGGTATTCGTGAGAAGAAATCTCTTTTAGTTAATGTGTCCATGCCATCTCATACAATCGCCGACCTTTTTCGCAAATACAATCAATTTCACTGACAAATATTACAAGTATTTTACGAAAATCAGAGGACTCGATACTGTCATCTGGGCAACTGTTAAAAGATTATATAAAGTTTTATCGCTTTGGAATAACTTGCGATTGAATTAAGGCGCTACATTTATTAGTTCGTGTAATTTGAATATTCACTGGAACATTCCTTCACCGACCTTCTACGGCTTTCAACATGGGACACGCAACCTGTTTATCCTCTATAAGTACGGAACCAAATTCAAGAAAAAAAAACGGCATTTTTTATGCTCATGCACACTGCTCGCGTGATGCACAAAACTAGCAGCGAAAAAATCGGGAAATCCATTAAGACCAAGTGCAGAACTGTCAATACTGTTAATGTCCATCAAAACTAATATGCACACTCCTTTCGGAGTGAACAATCCCACTGCAAAGAGTAAGTTCTATATAAGCATTGTCCTACAAGGCACAATGTTCAGCAAGTTTGGCTTGCAAATCAATTATGTGCGTAGAATATGATTTTCACAACTATCTAATAACGATGGCCTTGTGTAAAATCAAATCATACTGGGCATATAACCATACCTTTTGGTTGTATAGAAACAATCAAGATCATCAATTAAATATTTCACCGTAGCGATAGCCACTACTCCACTGGAAATGACGCACTTTTACCACTGATCGCATGCAAATACGATCCGTCCAAGAAGTAATTGGTGCTTTACCAATCTGATAACAGCCTAGTTCTCCTACCTTTGTTTCTGATGGAGTGCTGTATTTTGGCTAAGTTGATATCGATTTGAATTGTGTGTTTCGAAGCTGGTGGCTGTCGGTCAGATTTGAAATCGCGTTGTCTTCTTAAAATGTAAATATTATCCTGATACTTCTTTGACAGTCACACATTTGCCAATATCAAGTAGAGTATTAGATTCATTTCGAAACTCAAATTGATTCCTGCAGGCAGTTTACACAATCTATTTCCCTCTGGAATCCTGCGATGAAAAATGTCTCGTTAATTTGAAGATTTGATTTACTAGAGAAAAAAAAAACTTGATTAAATTAAATTCTTGCCAAATATTAATTACGTGCATATCGTCCGGATCTCAGGTTTCCCAATTCATCTTATTTTGTATTTGACTTGTTGCAATTAGCCGAATGAAAAATATTATTCTTCTTCATAATATTCGCTACAGGCATATTGTTCAACTATTTTATTTAATTGTGTGTTCCAATGTTATTATATTTGCCTTGCTATCAAAACAAGATTATTTCCTGCACATTATATATTTTCTGCTCCTTCAAGTAGTAATATAAGTATTTTTGTCTTGTCACGTTGTTTTGTTGTGATAAGGAAAATACTCTCTTTATATCATATTTTCATTGGGAAGTCACGATATCTGCCTAAATGCAAACAGAGAGAGTTATAAGATCGAAGTCTACAGAAATATGCTGTACCAATTGGTACGATGGTTAGGATCGCACCACCTCCGAAAATTCCTGCCCTGAAAAGCTACATTTGCTGGAAATCGACTTCAAATTCTCAAAAAATTGTTCACCAAGATATAGTGAGAATTCGCTTAGATTTGCTTTTGAATATTTTATCAAATGATAAGATAATCGATCTATTCAGCATTAAAGCTATAGCCTTTACCTAATTTTCAACACTGACTGAGAGTGTAAGTTGTTATTGATATAGGTCTGGAGGCAAATATGAAATCGCTGTCAGTTAACGTGTTGTTTTTTAATTGATTTTTTAGATGAAAAACAAAATTATCTTCTGAGTTATTCGAGAAGCAAATTGACTTTTAAATTGATTATTGATTCAACCTAGCATTTAATTTGCCTATTTATGATATATAAATTGCCTGTTATCCCTGAGATGAAAAGGTGGTGTATATATATACGTATTTGTGTGCGTGCATGGCTGTGTGGGTGGTTGTGTTCGTGTGTGAAGTAGGCAAGTGCGTATATTTACGTACTGCCACATAAAATGCTTATATTTTAGTTCCCTCTCTTTCAAGCTCTTTTTAAAAAGTTACGAACACATTCATACATATACGCACACCTTGATTTGAATAACGACTACCCAGTTGGGAATGCAAAACTGGGCCCAACGCAGAGATATTTCGTATGTTTGTGTTAATCAAACATGAGACCTAATCAGTATTACAGTGGATGAAGTGATTGTGTGCACTCATCTTGGAATGGATCCAGTAAAACCTGGATCAAAAATCAGTATTGGAAATCCCTGCTTCTCACTAGATTTAAACACTGTCTACTGATACCAGTAGAAAATGCATAACCCTGTCAATCATCCAATATATGTGATCATTTGATTTAGTATTAGGTCTTCCAAACGTCTATATAGAAAATAAAACTGGTCCTCACATGATTATTTTCAATGTCTGGTATCTGTTCATATTTCAAAAAGACATACTGCATTCAAAATAATGAGATAAAAGCCTGAAAACCAGAACATTTATTACTTATTACGTCTAAGAAAATAAAACAATGTTTTTGCTGGTTTTTTTTTGTTTTTTTAATTCCTACCCCAAATAAGTTCTTAGTGTGGGTTCAGTTTTATGATAAATTGATGTCCTAATATGTAACCGCTTTTTTTTTTTTTTTTTTTTTTTTTGAAAATTTAGACTTTTTGGTGATCACTGCCCAGAAATCGGGGGTTGTTACTTATCCGCCAATCTTCTCTTTCTTCCAACAAGGGATACTACCAAAAGATGTTAGTCACGTGACGGTTTCTTTTGAGTGGCTAAGCTGACTATTTTTGTAAATGATTTCGTCTTCCAGGTGGTTTTATCATTTACATGGAAGCCTCTAAAGAGGTCATATTTACTTGTTTGTCACATTTATGCCTTAAATTATATTTGATCGCTATGGGGCCCTTTTTATGTAAGTCATTTTATATAGCATCCATCCAATGGATGCCTGTCACAATTCAGGATTTAATACTTTGTATATTCTGAATATACAAAATATTATATAATCGGCATTCGTCGATTAACCACGGAACACGATAAGGCTGTAAAGTGCAGTTACAGATTTTAGCTTGAAATCTTTTAACACAGCTACCTTGTTCTTTGTGCATAAACAGGAAGAGGGAGATCAAAGACGGAGAATGAGAATTAGTAAAGGAAGTTATAAAGGGGTTGACAGGAGAAGCAGCAGTTAGAACATGGAAGATTGTCACATAATGTTTTGGCCCTTTTTTTAATACTTATGCCACCGATTATTGAATACGATAAGCTTTGTTTCAAAATGATAATTGGAGATGTATCAAGAGTCAATATGAATTAGTGAATATCCTTTCCTTGTCTCCCTAGCTTGAGTTCATGGTAACTTTATTAGGTACTCGTGTAGATTGTAATGTTTTAATTTATGGGGAATTACCTTGAAAACAGTTTTTTCTTGGCTATTAAGCTTGATATTCCTTTATATAAGCACGCTATGTCAGGAGACACAAATAACGCCGATTTGTAATGCTCTCAACCAAAATAAAATAGGGTAAAACTTATTATATTTCTTACAGAAGCATGGATTGGATTAGAATAATGATTTCTCAATGAAGGGAATTGATTGTAATACTTCAAAGCCATAGTTTTATACGATGGATGGAATGAGAGGGTCCATTTGCAAACTATGGATGATATTATGATATGTATATATAGCCACTATGTAACGGAATTGATCCTGAAAAGTTTTCAGACATGCACCGAAAATTTAAACACTTGTTCCTTAACCAATCATCCAGAGTATCACAGTGATCCCGTTACTCCTCGACCAATTGCTTGAATCAATTTATCCTGTTGAATGTTTCAAATTCTCAAATCCCCAAAACATTAAGTGGCCAATATATTGGAATTGACTGGCTAGTATTACAACCCCCATCGAAAAAGATGTAATATCAGCAACATTTTCAATGAAATATCTACGGAAGTGGAATCAGTATAATCACTCCATAGTGCTTACACACAAAATATACATCATAATCAACAAAATTATGGATTTGGTAGGACTCGAAATCCATGTATTGTCATGAATTGAGTTTATGATAAGCTGGCCAATGAACACCACTGATAGGTTTCCAGCTATCTTGATTTTATCTATTAATTTATTCATTGTGAAAATTAGTCTTTCCCACTAGATTACACATCTTTGTGTAATTTCCGAGGCCACAGAACATTATGTACAAATATCCCAGGTTTTTAATGATATTCTAGGTCATTATTTTTAGATTTTAGTATGCTTGGCATTTGTCTTTATCAACATATTTCCGTTCATCACCGTACAAGTCCGAAATAAACACACCTGATAATGGAGATTTTGTTCAGTGAATGATCTAAGTGATACTGGATGTACCTGTGTGGAAAATCAGAATACAAGACCGTTTGCTTTGACTTGAGCTCGAACACCAATCTCTGACAGCAGTTACAAATGCACAACTATATCAACAAATAGCTAGGAACTGCGCTTGACCCTTTTATCTTATAATTGTGAGCTTAATAATGGATCAAATATGGCAATACATCCCAACTTGGTTTGCGAGTCCGGTGGGAGTGCAGGAATACTCAACGTATCATAGATGTAGCTGATGGCAAGAAATTATTTATTCATTCATAAGAAGTAAGTTATCTACACTTTATGGAATTACGTCCACTACATTGTCTTCTGCTCGCCCCTGACGATGCTCGACTTGGAATCAAAGTCGTTTATCTCCAAGATTGGTTGCCAACCAAGGCTGAAGAGCACAGTATTCCCTCCTAAATTACCATTACTGGGAGAATAAGATATAGGAGTCATGCTTTACCAAGGTGGATTGGTGTGAAGTGGACGCCGGCTATCATAGCCGAAATTTGAACTCTGTGCAGTAAACCGTTAGGCCAACCACGCTTGCATATATAAAAATCACTAATTATTTTTTCTCATACAATGGAACAGATACTGATTCGTTGATCAATTCATCAAGTATTGATCTTTGAATAGTTTATCTGAGACTCTAATATTGTGACCTTTCCGGACAAAGAACACTTGTAAATATTGAGCTTGTTATTGCTTTTCAGTTCGTTAAAAACTTGGGTCAACGATTTACATGCCGTGTAAAAGTGACACATTATCTTAATGGTCAGTGTAATGCATATATTGCTTGTCTTCCTGAACCACTCACTTCACTTTCTACGTTTATCAAGCCATAGTGACGCCCAAAGATCATAGCCTCCCGCATACTTTATTAACGAAGTTATCATTCAAAGGCAATGCAGACAGAGGAAGACCGACTGAATGTGATTTAAAAGAGATGTTCCTGTTATGCTAAGGGACAAGAGGCAATAAAAATGCAGTCTGCCCCATACTACACAAATCAACTCAAGAAAAATGAATTCTGCCACAACTGTCTCTCAAAGAGTGAAACAATAAAAAAAATATACACATTAAGTCTAAAAAGTAAAGGATAAATACAAAATGAAATTAAATACAATGATAGGAGGCGAAAAAAGCGAGTCTAGATGAGAGGAGTTGAAAGAATGCGGGTGACCATTGATTTGGAAAAAAAAAGAACCGAAAACAAAACGCAATCTTGGATGATTCAGGCCAGAAAATATGCAATCGTTGGTCGCGTTCTTTTGATTTTCTATAAAAACACGACGTACAACGGAGCAAAACAGTAGAAAAGTCAACAAAAAATAGAGCTGCACATAAAAAGAATAGTATAAAGGGCTGTTGTTGTAGATTTAGGCGGGAAAATTAACTTCCCTAATCTAATATTCTACACCAAAGTTTACTCGACTTTTCTAAACGTTTTTTTTTTCTTTTTTATCTATATTTTGCTGCTGGCGCATCTCCTTCGGCTAAGTTCGTTGTTTCCTGATCTACAATTTCTATGAATTTTGAACGGTCTATTTTCGATTCAGATTACTCCCAGGAAAGAATCAATTCCCCTTTAGCAATACTTGAACCAAGCTTCAAACCAGAAATAGCAGACTTTTTTTTTCACTTTCTGGCGATCAAATCACGAAAGTTATCCGATGTCTAACGTATTTTGTCTTCTGAGTAAACAGCCACTCGCTGACATTGCCAGGGAAATAGGGTAATGAAATTAGAAGCACATATTTTCTAGGCTTGCCGATAAAGATTTAAATGAATCAATCCAAGAAGCCAGTATGATTGAAAATTATTTTTTTTTAACCAAAAATGAATAACTCTGTACAGATCAAAGTCAAATGTCAAACCATTACTATATTAGTGGGTTCCATCTTCAGATCTCCATCGGTGACTTTGTGCCAGACAGAGCTACACTTAGTAAAAAAACTACATATATATATATATATATATATATATAT